>LR778285.1:6736776-6749276 GCA_902810595.1 Coregonus sp. 'balchen' | reverse complement strand
AAAGTAGTGCACTATATAGGGAATAGAGTACCATTTGGGATGTAGTCTTTGTTGCATATAAACTTGTCTGTCAGTCCCCTTCCTGTTGTCTTGGACTACTGCTGGCACAGAACTGAGTATTGCACTTCTGCGATTTATTCGTTACCTCCTCCGAATTACTGTTGATTACAAACGTGTATTTTCCACCTCTGTTTTTCTTTTTGTAGGTCAAATGCTCCATGAAGAGACAAGGGTTTACGTTTTAGCATCCAAACACACTCTTTTTTTTTAAGGCTTCTAGTGATTTTGGACTGCATACAATCTTTTCACCATTTGCATGAAATGGAAAAGTCCGGAAAAGTCCAACCAGGCATTTTGTTTGGAGTGATTGAACGTTGAGACGTTTGTTTGTTTGTTCAGTCAGACATTCATCGTTCTCAGTGTATTTGTTGTGGTTGTGGTTTTGACGGCTGGTCGGTCGTGGCGGTCGGTGGGTGAGTTTGATTGAGTTAGCTCCACCCTGGACCCTGCATAGCTGGTCAATGATGCTGGCTAGGGGTTAAAGATCAGTCGAATCTCAGGCACCTACATTTTGATTAGTTGGCTGTCGTTAGTCACCATGATTATCCCAGGAGATCAGTCAACGGTTAACTGAGTGCTCAGGGTTCAACTACGAGCTACAGACATTCTTCCTGTTTTACCTACTCTCTCCTCCAATCGCTGCCAAGGACAGATGAGTTCAGTTCAGATTCAGTGTTTTGCTTAATGACACTCTACCAGTCCCCTCCACACCCTGTGCAGTTCAGTCAGTCATTTAAACAGTTCATTTAACCGTTCATTTAACCGTTTAACTGTTCGTTCCCAGAAGTTAATAGGTCCATGACTGTTACTGTATACGTTTTGTATACAAACACTTCGTCAACGTTAAAGTTCAGTAAAGTTCAGTCTAGTGTCCATTCGTTCATTTTTCACAGAGGAGAGATTACGCTCCCCTCTCTGTCTCTCTCTGTCTCTTCTCTCTAGTGCCCCAGAGCAGCAGTGACGTCAGAAACAGTCTCCAGTCTCTCCTCAGGTTTTTGTAAACAATCCACAAAAATTATTTCTGCCTCGATTGTGTTTCTCCTCCTCCGTCTTGCTCCCTCGCTTTTCTACCCCTCACAGCTTATACCTGAGGAGGAAGAAAGGAAGAAATGATCAGATATAAGCAGTGAGAACTGGGGTAAAACAGTGAGCGGACATTCCCCTTTTCTCTATGAACTGGGAAACTGCACACACATCCCAAGATAATAACGCGCAAATAAACTGTTACGATGAGTTTCTCGGGTATCAAGTAATTCAGGATGCAAGAATATACTTAAACAATTATATGGGGAGTTAATACAAAATATTTAATAGACACGGTACCGTGGTTCATCTAACAAAAGGCGCGTGCTTCGCCTCTTGTCATCCAAACTACTAGACAAAGAAAATATCTCTCTTCTTATAGTCCCTGTTACATATTGCTTCCACAACATCTGGTAACCATCAGTTGGCACTCCCTTCTTTGATGGTATTACCCTGTACCCAAGTCAGCATATTCTATCTATCAATCATTCTAAGATAAACCACCAGTAAGCTCCCTTGGCATACTGAAATCCTTGTTATTCAGACAATGCTATCACCATTGTGTTGCTTGGTAACATCCTCCCTCAATTCCACTCAACACCTTGGGGTGTTAAAGGTCCAATGCAGGCGTTTCTTTTTTATATCTCAAAAGCAACTAATTTCTGGGTAATAATTAAGTACCTTACTGTGATTGTTTTCAATTAAAAATGGTCAAAAATAAATAAATAACAGCTTCTTAGCAAAAGGCAATTTCTCAAGCAAGAATTTAGCTAGGATTGTCTGGGAGTGATCTGAGTGGAAACTGAAGAAAAGAAAACTGGAAATGAGCTCTTATTGGCAGAGAGGTTTGGAACTTTTCTTCTTATTGGTCTATTAACTAATTTACCACCTGGTGATGTCTTTTCAAACAGCTCTTACACTAAAAGAGTATCATCATCATTTTCACAATTTCACAGTATTATTCCAAACTCATAGTGTGGAAATATGTATAAAACACAGGAAAATCACGTTTTTTGACTGCACTGGGCCTTTAAAACGTAGGGTTTGAGAGACACAGTAAAGCTTAAAAGGTATCAAAACTATATTCCTGTACTTGAACACAAACGTATCCCCTTCTTAGACCATCAAATTGTCAGTTTGAAGAATTGTAATTTGATGACCTTTTCTAGTTTAGAGAGAGCATTGCCATATAATATTACTCCATCTATACTGACTTGGCATACAGTGCCTTCAGAAAGTATTCATACCCCTTGACTTATTCCATATTTTGTTGTGTTACAGCCTGAATTCGAAATGGATTAAATTGAGATTTTTTGTCACTGTAGGGTGCCGTCTTTTGGATGGGACGTTAAACGGGTGTCCTGACTCTCTGTGATCACTAAAGATCCCTTGGCACTTATCGTAAGAGTAGGGGTGTTAACCCCAGTGATCTGGCTAAATTCCTGATCAGGTCCACATACCATCATGGCAAACTAATCATCCCCAGCTTCCAATTGGCTTATTCATCCCCCCTCCTCTCCCATGTAACTATTCCCCAGGTCGTTGCTGTAAATGAGAATGTGTTCTCAGTCAACTTACCTGGTCAAATGAGGGTAAAAAAAACCCAGAAAATCTCATCCATATACACACAATACCCCACAATGACAAAGTGAAAACTGTTTTAGCAAATGTTTGAATAAAGAATAATAATAATAATACAGAAATATCTAATTTACATAAATATTAAAACCTGAGTCAATACTTTGTAGAAGCACCTTTGGCAGTGATTACAGCTGTGAGTCTTTCTGGGTAAGTCTAAGAGCTTTCCACACCTAGATTGTGTATCATTTGCCCATTATTCTTTTAAAAATTCTTCAAGCTCTGTCAAATTGGTTGTTGATCATTGCTAGACAACCATTTTCAGGTCTTGACATATATTTTCAAATAGATTTAAGTTAAAACTTTAACTCGGCCACTCAGGAACATTCAATGTCTTCTTTTAAGCAATTCCACTGTACATTTTAACTTGTGTTTTAGGTTATTGTCCTGCTGACAGGTGAATTAATATCCTAGTGTCTGGTGGAAAGCAGACTGAACCAGGTTTTCCTCTAGGATTTTTCCTGTGCTTAGCCCCATTCCGTTTCTTTTTATCCTGAAAAACTCCCCAGTCCTTAACGATGACAAGCATACCCATAACATGATGCAGCCACCACTATACTTGAACATATGGAGATTGTTACGCAGTAATGTATTGTATTGGATTTGCCCCAAACATAACACTTTGTATTCAGGACAAAAAGTGAATTGCTTTGACACATTTTTTTGCAGTATTACTTTAGTGCCTTGTTGCAAACAGGATGCATGTTTTGGAATATTTGTATTCTGTACAGGCTTCCTTCTTTTCACTCTGCCAATTAGGTTAGTATTGTGGAGTAACTACAATGTTGTTGACCCATCCTCAGTTTTCTCCTATCACAGCCATTAAACTCTGCCACTGTTTTAAAGTCACCATTGGCCTCATGGTGAAATCCCGGAGCGGTTTCCTTCCTCTCTGGCAACTGAGTTAGGAAAGACGCCTGTATTTTTGTAGTGACTGGGTGTATTGATACACCATCCAAAGTGTAATTACATAACACTTTGTATTCAGGCGTCTTTCCTTTTTTTTTCTCCCATCAACCAATAGGTGCCCTTCTTTGTGAATCATTGGAAAACCTCCCTGGTCTTTGTGGTTGAATCTGTATTTGAAATTCACTGCTCGACTGAAGGACCTTACAGATAATTGTATGTGTGGGGTACAGAGATGAGGTAGTCATTCAAAAATCATGTTAAACACTATTATTGCAACTTATTATGTGACTTGTTAAGCAAATGTTCACTCCTGAACTTATGTAGGCTTGCCATAACAAAGGGGTTGAATAATTATTGGACTCAAAACATTTCAGTTTATCATTTGTAATTAATTTGGAAACATTTGGAAAAACATAATTCCACTTTGACATTATGGGGTATTGTGTGTAGGCCATTGACAGCAAGTCTCAATTTAATCTATTTTAAATTCAGGCTGTAAGACAACACAATGTGGAAAAAGTCAAGGGTTGTGAATACTTTCTGATGGCCCTGTATATGATTACGCTATATAGGCCTACAGGATCTTGCCCTGGCTTATTGTTAAGTAAAATAATATGTAATACAATGTGTAAAAAAAAAAAAAAAACGCAGAAACATCACCAACCATAAATGTCATTGATACTATAAGAGTGACATGAAAATACTTCAGATAAGTACTTATCATTTTGTATATTTTTGTTCTACATTTACATTTTAGTCATTTAGCAGACGCTCTTATCCAGAGCGACTTACAGGAGCAATTAGGGTTAAGTGCCTTGCTCAAGGTAACATCCACAGATTTTTCACCTAGTCGGCTCAGGGATTAGAACCAGCGACCTTTCGGTTACTGGCACAACGCTCTTAACCACTAAGCCACCTGCCGCTCCAGAGGTTATCTTACCTCTGTTGCTATGACGCACTCCCTCCTATCTTGTCCTATAACAGACTGGTAGATCTGAGAGTCTCCAGGGGAACATATCGTCGATATCATACACTCCGCCTTTTCACTGCAACACACAAATTAACACACACACACACACACACACACACACACACTGTTAGCCTACCTTAACAACACAAAGTAGAAGCACATGGCTAAACTGTGTGTGCGTGTGTGTGTGTCTGTGTGTGTGAGTGTGTGAGAGTGTGAGTGGAGTACGGCTCAGCAACAGTCAAATGTAAACTGTGTAAAAATGCAGAGTAGTATTGTGTTTCCAAGGAGCCTGTCGGTTGGGTCTGTTGTTAGTGAAGGTCTTTATGAGATTAAAAGAGCGTTTGAAATCATTGAAATGATCCTGCTGTATGGGGGCTTGCTGTGGGTGCGTGGGGGGTTACGGTTGGGCTTCGGACTTGGCTGTTGATCCTTCAGCTCTCGTGTGGGATCGGATCGAGAGTGTGTGTGTGTGTGTGTGTGTGTGGAGGCATATGTGTGTGTGTGTGTGTGTGTGTGCATGTGTGCCTGGAGGTGTACGTGTGTATACAGTATGTATACAGATGTAGGATCTTAATTTGTGCAAGTTTACTACAGCAGGAAAATAATCCTGCAGCAACAGGAAATGTTAATTATTATGTGGATTATAATTAATGGACATTTTTGTAGAGGTTGATACATTTTTTGTTAGGGTAAATCAAGTCTGAAATTTCAAAGTGTAAATGACAAACTTTTGCATTGTAGCAACATAAGAGTTTGCATTGTAGCAACATGAGTGATCAAATTAAGATCCTATATCTGTATGGGGGAGAGTAGTGGTAGGGTTTAAACTATTGTGGTCAGGCCCTGTTGCGACTGAAAAAATGAATGAGACCCTGTTCCTCTCACAATAAACAGAACAGACGTATAGCCTATAGAAATAATATCTAGAACGCACGGCCTTCACCTTTCACCTTTCACCTTTCACCTTTCACACACATATGGAAACAGTATTTCCTAGAGCGTTAGTATAACAATGATTCCAAGCGCTATAAGTAGCCTAGCCTTAAGTCTCAAGGTATCATGGTAAAAGCAGTTAGCCATATCGGCATGTTTGTAGATGTGGTGTAACATTTCAGAATCAAGAACTCATCGAAAACCTTAATTTATAGAAAAATTTGTTAATTTTACCTGTACATTCCACTCAGCGGTATTTTCTCTTCTAAACACTTGTCGTAGATGTGATTTTGTCTTTTATCCTCTTGCGACTTATCATCCTTGAACTCCTTCGACTTTGCGTTACTGTACGAGTCCAAGTGATAGTTATTGTGGATAAAGTTTGACTTCTCTGATTCGCAGTCCACCTCCAGTACCACCTTCTGATTGGTGTTCTTCAGCTGGGAGGCGGGAATAAGGTTATCCTTCTGTACGTCTGATAGGTTGTTCATGGTCTCCCCGTCTCCCCTGTCCCTGCCCATCTGCCTGTGGATGTGTCTTAGAGCCAGTCCCACCATGCATAGCAGCACCAGTAACGCAACCAGCCCTACAGCCAGGGAAACTGCTGCCCACGGGAAGCCATCTTGGCTCTCTCCGTTGATCCTCTCCCCTCCAACTGGCAGGGTCACTGCAAAGAACTGGCAGCGGGGTCCAGTGAAGCCGGCGGGACAGATACAAGCGGCGGGGGGTTATCCCCGGCCCCTCTTCCACGGTGCAGAGTCCTCCGTTAAGACAGGGGCGCATGGAGCACTCGTCCAGGACACGGTCACAGTTTCGGCCGGTGTACCCCGGGGGGCAGGCGCAGGTGTAGTCGTTGATGCGGTCCAGGCAGGTCCCTCCGTTGGTGCAGGGGTTACCGGCACACTCGTTGACGTTGATCTCACAGCGCTGGCCGGTGAAACCGGAGCGACAGCTACACAGACGCACGCCACCGTGGATCAAACACAGACCACCTGGAGAGAGACACAGGGGTTCAGGGGTTAGGGTTCAGGGGTTAGGGTTTAGGGGTTAGGGTTTAGGGGTTAGGGTTCAGGGGTTAGGGTTCAGGGGTTAGGGTTTAGGGGTTAGGGTTCAGGGGTTAGGGTTCAGGGATTAGGGTTCAGGGGTTAGGGTTCAGGGGTTAGGGTTCAGGGGTTAGGGGTTAGGGTTCAGGGGTTAGGGTTTAGGGGTTAGGGTTTAGGGGTTAGGGTTCAGGGATTAGGGTTTAGGAGGTTCAGGGTTAGGGTTAGGGGTTAGGGTTAGGGGTTAGGGTTAGGGTTCAGGGTTAGGGTTAGGGTTCAGGGTTAGGGTTCAGGGTTAGGGTTTAGGGTTAGGGTTCAGGGGTTAGGGTTTAGGGGTTAGGGTTCAGGGGTTAGGGTTTAGCAGGGGTTAGGGTTCAGTGGGTTCAGGGTATTAGGGTTAGGGTTCAGGGTTAGGTTTAGGGGTTAGGTTCAGGGGTTAGGTTAGGGTTAGGGTTCAGGGTTAGGGTTTAGGGTTAGGGTTCAGGGGTTAGGGTTCAGGGTTAGGGTTTCAGGGTTAGGGTTCAGGGGTAGGTCAGGTTAGGGTTAGGGTTCAGGGTTAGGGTTAGGGGTTAGGTTCAGGGTTAGGTGTTAGGGTTCAGGTTAGGGTTCAGGGTTAGGTTTAGGGTTAGGGTAGTCAGGGATTAGGGTTCAGGTTAGGGTTTAGGGGTTAGGGTTCAGGATTAGGGTTCAGGGGTTAGGGTTTAGTTAGGTCAGGTTGGTTAGGTACATAGGCAGGGATTAGGGTTCAGGGTTAGGGTTCAGGGGTTAGGTTCAGGTTCAGGGTTAGGCTTCATGGGGAGAGCACACACACGCAGGTATGCACTTATAGGCCCTGTCCAGAAACAACCCCTATCCCCTAGACACTTGTGGAGGATTCGATAAGTTTCAACAATATTGTAATTGCTCCATCTTGCCCTCTGATAGGCAGGTGGAATTCTCACTATTGCTTACAGATGTCCAATCGTCACACTGCATCTTGAAGTCTCAGTAACCATCACATATAGCAGATGCAAACTCAAAAGAATGAATCATAGCGCACTTCCCCTTCATCACTAAACCCAACCATCATAATGAGCAGGACTGTTTATCCAAAAGGTCACCCTGACCCAAAACCCTAAACACAGGCCAATGTGCTTATCCAAAAGGTCACCCTGACCCAAAACCCTAAACACAGGCCAATGTGCTTATCCAAAAGGTCACCCTGACCCAAAACCCTAAACACAGGCCAATGTGCTTATCCAAAAGGTCACCGTGACCCAAAACCCTAATCACAGGCCAATGTGCTTATCCAAAAGGTCACCCTGACCCAAAACCCTAAACACAGGCCAATGTGCTTATCCAAAAGGTCACCCTGACCCAAAACCCTAAACACAGGCCAATGTGCTTATCCAAAAGGTCACCCTGACCCAAAACCCTAAACACAGGCCAATGTGCTTATCCAAAAGGTCACCCTGACCCAAAACCCTAAACACAGGCCAATGTGCTTATCCAAAAGGTCACCCTGACCCAAAACCCTAAACACAGGCCAATGTGGATGTGATTGTGATATGTATCACATTATTTGTCACATATTTTCCTATCTCCTCAGTACAGCTAACAGTAAAGCTAACAGTAAAGCTAACAAACAGTACAGTGTTGCAGGGTTGGGGTCAATTCCATATAAATTCCAGTCAATTCAGGAAGTACACTGAAATTCCAATTCCAATTCCAATTTTCTTCAATGCTTTTCAATGAGGAAAATGTTGAATTGGAATTGGAATTTACTTTCTGAATTGACTGCAATTAAAATGGTATTGAGCCCAACCCTGCAGTGTTGGGTGACATTCCTGGAAGCTGACAGAAAGCCACCACATATTTACACCCAGTACAATAGACACACTGTTCCCACAGATTCCTGTTGTTCCAGAACACTTCCAGACTACCGAACCCCAGGGGAATTCAGGAGAGAGAGACAGAGAGAGAGAGAGAGACAGAGAGAGAGAGAGAGAGAGAGAGAGAGAGAGAGAGAGAGAGAGAGAGAGAGAGAAGAGAGAGAGAGAGAGAGAGATAGAGAGAGAGAGAGAGAGAGAGTGAGAGGCGCGAGAGAGGAGAGAGAGAGAGAGAGAGAGACCTGCCTGAGGAATTCAGGGAAAGGGAAGAGGGGGGGAGAGGGGGGGAGAGGGGAGCAGTGAGAACCGGAGGGGGGTAAAGAAGAGGGAAAGGGAATGTAGCCTACCGTTGGCGCAGGGAAGGGATGTGCACTTGTCCACTCTTTTCTCACAGTTGAGTCCGGTGTATCCGGGAGGACACTCGCAGATGTAGCTGCGACCGTTGTCCTTCTGATGGCACCGTCCGCTGTGGAAGCAGGGTGAGTCAGCACACGTCAGCAGGCTGTGTTTACAGTGGGAACCCTCGAAACCCTGCGGACACGAACACGTGTAGCCAACATCCAGGTTCTGGTAAAGGAGAGAGAGAGAAGGAAAGGGTTTAGATCTAAGGTCTGACAGAGACAGTTGTGAATATTTCAATATGCATCCTTTCAAGTAAGGGAGGAAGGAGGTAGCTTTAGTGGTTAAGAGCGTTGTGCCAGTAACTGAAAGGTCGCTGGTTCTAATCCCCGAGCCGACTAGGTGAAAAATCTGTCGATGTGCCCTTGAGCAAGGCACTTAACCCTAATTGCTCCTGTAAGTCGCTCTGGATAAGAGCGTCTGCTAAATGACAAAAATAAAATGGAGGATGCACTGAAGTATTTAAGCACCCTTCATATAGAGCCAGTGAGAGCCGTTGGTCAGAGGGACCTACTTTCTCAAACCAATAGCTCATACTTTTTATTGCTCATACATTCAGACCATGCTGGTCCCTACTAGTCTGAGATCTACTACTACAACAGACCATGCTGGTCCCTACTAGTCTGGCAATCTTGTGACTCCTGAGATATATTACTACAACTCTCTTCTAACCTGTCCATCTAGCTACTACTACTACTAACTGACCGTGCAGAGTCCTCCGTTCCTACAGGGGATGTCCCTTACAACCTGTCCATCTACAGATGTAGGACCTTAATTTGAACACTCTTTTGTTGCTGAGAATTTTCCTTCACACTAGAAATGTTGAAGTGTATTTAAAAAAAAACATATATACACTACCAGTCAAAAGTTTGGACACACCTACTCATTCAAGGGTTTTCTTTATTTTAAAAATTTTCTACATTGTAGAATAATAGTGAAGACATCAAAACTATGAAATAACACATATGGAATCATGTAGTAACCATAAAAGTGTTAAACAAATCTAAATATATTTTATATTTGAGATTCTTCAAATAGCCACCCTTTGCCTTGATGACAGCTTTGCACACTCTTGGTATTCTCTCAACCAGCTTCATGAGGTAGTCACCTGGAATGAATTTCAATTAACAGGTGTGCCTTGTTAAAACTTAATTTGTGGAATTTATTTATTTCTTAATGCGTTTGAGCCAATCAGTTGTGTTGTGACAAGGTAGGGGGGTATACAGAAGATAGCCCTATTTGGTAAAAGACCAAGTACATATTATGGCAAGAACAGCTCAAATAAGCAAAGAGCAATGACAGTCCATCATTACTTTAAGACATGAAGGTCAGTCAATACGGAACATTTCAAGAACCATCAAGCGCTATGATGAAACTGGCTCTCATGAGGACCGCCACAGGAATGGAAGACCCAGAGTTACCTCAGCAGTTCATTAGAGTTACCAGCCTCAGAAAATGCAGCCCAAATAAATGCTTCACAGAGTTCAAGTTACAGACACATCTCAACATCAACTGTTCAGAGGGAACTATGTGAATCAGGCCTTCATGGTCGAATTGCTGCAAAGAAACCACTACTAAAGGACACCAATAAAAAGAAGAGACCTGCTTGGGCCAAGAAACACGAGCAATGGACATTAGTCCGGTGGAAATTTGTGTGTCTTTGTGAGACACGGTGTGGGTGAAGCATGGAGGAGGAGGTGTTATGGTGTGTGGGTGGTTTGCTGGTGACACTGTCTGTGATTTATTTAGAATTCAAGGCATACTTAACCAGCATGGCTACCACAGCATTCTGCAGCGATACGCCATCCCATCTGGTTTGGGTTTGGCTTAGTGGGACTATCATTTGTTTTTCAACAGGACAATGACCAAACACACCTCCAGGCTGTGTAAGGGCTATTTGACCAAGAAGGAGAGTGATGGAGTGCTGCATCAGATGACCTGGCCTCCACAATCCCCCGACCTCAACCCAATTGAGATGGTTTGGGATGAGTTGGACCGCAGAGTGAAGGAAAAGCAGCCAACAAGTGCTTAGCATATGTGGGAACTCCTTCAAGACTGTTGGAAAAGCATTCCAGGTGAAGAAGGTTGAGATAATGCAAAGAGTGTGCAAAGCTGTCATCAAGGCAAAGGGTGGCTATTTGAAGAATCTCAAATATAAAATATATTTAGATTTGTTTAACACTTTTATGGTTACTACATGATTCCATATGTGTTATTTCATAGTTTTGATGTCTTCACTATTATTCTACAATGTAGAAAATTTTTAAAATAAAGAAAAACCCTTGAATGAGTAGGTGTGTCCAAACTTTTGACTGGTACTGTATATTTATTGTTCTTTTACCCCTTTTTCTCCCCAATTGGTAGTTACAGTCTTGTCCCGTCGCTGCAACTCCCCTACGGACTCGGGAGAGGCGAAGGTCGAGAGCCATGCGTCCTCCGAAACACGACCCTGCTTCTTGACACACTGCTCGCTTAACCTGGAAGCCAGTCGCACCAATGTGTCGGAAGAAACACCTTCCAGCTGGTGATCGAGGTCAGCTTGCAGGCGCCCTTGCCCGCCACAAGGAGTCACTAGAGCACGATGGGACAAGGACATCCCGGCCGGCCAAACCCTCCCCTAACCCGGTCGACGCTGGGCCAATTGTGCGCCGCCTCATGGGTCTCCTGGTCACGGTCGGCTTTGACACAGCCTGGGATCGAACCCACGTCTGTAGTGACGCCTCAAGCACTTTGATGCAGTGTCTTAGACCGGTACGCCACTCGGGAGGTCAAGTTGAAGTGTATTTGAGTGTATTAAAAAGGATTCAAAAGTTCCACTTTGAAATGTCAGACTTGATTTGCCCAAACGTAAAATGTATCAACCCCTACAAAAATGTCCATTATTCATAATCCACGTAATAATTCACATTTCCTGTTGCTGCAGGATTATTTTCCTGCTGTAGCAAACTGGCTCAAATTAAAGATCCAACATCTGTAGCTACTACTGCTGTTCCTTCTAACATGGTGATCTAGCGAGTCCTGAGGGGCTCTCTACTCACCGTGCAGAGTCCTCCGTTCCTACAGGGGTTGCTGTCACACTCCTGCAGTTTCAGTTCACAGTTGACCCCAGTGAACCCAGGGGGACAGGTACAGGTGAAGCTGCCCTGGCCCGTGTTCATACAGGTCGCCCCGTTGACACACGGCCGGTGGTGTGTGCAGAAGTTCAAGTCTGGAAGGGAGGAACAGAGGGGTCAAAGGTAGAATAAAGGTCAAATATAAGGTAATATATATATGTACATAATGTATATAAGGTCAACTACTAAAGCATAAATCATAGCCCTCAGACGCTGAGGCACAATAGTCCGTATGCATCCTCTATTAATTTCAATGTGTTGACAGCTGGAGAAATTGCTTGAGCTGCGCTGAGAATTAGAAAAGTATGAAAGCCAACGATTCCAATATTCCAGAACACTGCTGTGCGTACGGGTACACATTTGGTACTCTGATAGACCCTTCAGTCAAACAGACGTGTCAACTAACATCCTTTCTACTCCTAAAAAAAAAGGATTGTAAAAGAAAATCCTGATAAGATCATGAAGTGAGAGCGGCATAACATAGTAACAGCTGATAGATCATGCTTGATGTACAGATTCATATCACGGTCTTCTCTATTTTGAG
>LR778285.1:6657327-6736676 GCA_902810595.1 Coregonus sp. 'balchen' | reverse complement strand
AATGAGAGAGGGCCTGAAATTTTTCGTCATAGGTACACGTCAACTATGACAGACAAATTGAGGCAAAAAAATCCAGAAAATCACATTGTAGGATTTTTCATGAATTTAACTCCACTATGGCCAAGACCAAAGAGCTGTCAAAGGACACCAGAAACAAAATTGTAGACCTGCACCAGGCTGGGAAGACTGAATCTGCAATATGTAAGCAGCTTGGTTTGAAGAAATCAACTGTGGGAGCAATTATTAGGAAATGGAAAGACATACAAGGCCACTGATAATCTCCCTCGATCTGGGGCTCCACGCAAGATCTCACCCCGTGGGGTCAAAATGATCACAAGAACGGTGAGCAAAAATCCCAGAACCACACGGGGGGACCTAGTGAATGACCTGCAGAGAGCTGGGACCAAAGTAACAAAGCCTACCATCAGTAACACACTACGCCGCCAGGGACTCAAATCCTGCAGTGCCAGACGTGTCCCCCTGCTTAAGCCAGTACATGTCCAGGCCCGTCTGAAGTTTGCTAGAGTGCATTTGGATGATCCAGAAGAGGATTGGGAGAATGTCATATGGTCAGATGAAACCAAAATATAACTTTTTGGTTAAAAAACTCAACTCGTCGTGTTTGGAGGACAAAGAATGCTGAGTTGCATCCAAAGAACACCATACCTACTGTGAAGCATGGGGGTGGAAACATCATGCTTTGGGACTGTTTTTCTGCAAAGGGACCAGGACGACTGATCCGTGTAAAGGAAAGAATGAATGGGGCCATGTATCGTGAGATTTTGAGTGAAAACCTCCTTCCTTCAGCAAGGGCATTGAAGATGAAACGTGGCTGGGTCTTTCAGCATGACAATGATCCCAAACACACCGCCCGGGCAACGAAGGAGTGGCTTCGTAAGAAACATTTCAAGGTCCTGGAGTGGCCTAGCCTCCAGATCTCAACCCCATAGAAAATCTTTGGAGGGAGTTAAAAGTCTGTGTTGCCCAGCGACAGCCCCAAAACATCACTGCTCTAGAGGAGATCTGCATGGAGGAATGGGCCAAAATACCAGCAACAGTGTGTGAAAACCTTGTGAAGACTTACAGAAAATGTTTGACCTGTGTCATTGCCAACAAAGAGTATATAACAAAGTATTGAGAGACTTTTGTTATTGACCAAATACTTATTTTCCACCATCATTTGCAAATAAATTCATTAAAAATCCTACAATGTGATTTTCTGGATTTCTTTTCTCATTTTGTCTGTCATAGTTGACGTGAACCTATGATGAAAATTACAGGCCTCTCTCATCTTTTAAAGTGGGAGAACTTGCACAATTGGTGGCTGACTAAATACTTTTTTCCCCCACTGTACATAGTTAGATATAATCTATATTGTACATTGCCGATCATTGCCTACCCATGTCTACACTTGACCGGATCGGTTTCTATCTTTCATAGACCACCTGTTACATTGATCAGGCCATATTTGCTCTCTGTGGCTGCTCCGCTCATTGTGTGTGTGTGTTTGCGCGTGTGTGCCCCCGTTTGTGTCCGTGCTTGTGTCCAGATGGGCTCGGTCGTAAAAGTATAGTAAATCTTGATTTAAGCGAGGGTAGCCCAATAGGTTGGATGTTGGAGCAGATTGACGCTGATGTTGGAGCTAGAAGACTGAAGAGACTGAAGAGCAGAATCTGGTCTGGTTGGAGGATTTACGATGTGGCTCTCAGACCCAGTGGTAACAGGTTCAGACAGCTTTTAACACCCTAGCCTCTGGTTTCAAACCCCTGACTTTAGACGTTCACTGTCCCCCTGGGGCCACCGTATGAAAAGGAGTTCCTTTAATTAAACCCAATGTTGACCTTCATAGAAAGAGATTAGGCGCAGGTGGAAAATCTATTCCATTTGCCTAAAGGCAGATAAAGATCTCATTTACAGGATAACTTTCCTCTTTATGATATTTATCTTTCCGTAAGAGCATGGTCATACTCCTAAGAATCAGTCAGACAGCCCTGACTCTCCACAGGCTGAATGCTGGCCTGTACCGTCCATATACCGTCTGTACCTGTTTTGGAACTTTCCCTATCTCTCTGTGTGTTGTGTTTAGTATCAACAGCAGTAGTACCAGCAGAGTTCTCTGGCCTTTCTCCTTCACTAGAACACTGGCAACATCAACAGTCTTTCTCCTTCACTAGAACACTGGCAACATCAACAGTCTTTCTCCTTCACTAGAACACTGGCAACATCAACAGTCTTTCTACTTCACTAGAACACTGCCAACAACAACAGCCTTTCTCCTTCACTAGAACACTGTCAACATGAACAGTCTTTTTCCTTCACTAGAACACTGACAACATCAACAGTCTTTCTCCTTCACTAGAACACTGGCAACATCAACAGTCTTTCTACTTCACTAGAACACTGTCAACATGAACAGTCTTTTTTCTTCACTAGAACACTGGCAACATGAAACAGGCTTTCTACTTCACTAGAACACTGGCAACATCAACAGCCTTTCTCCTTCACTAGAACACTGTCAACATGAACAGTCTTTTTCCTTCACTAGAACACTGGCAACATGAACAGTCTTTCTCCTTCACTAGAACACTGGCAACATCAACAGTCTTTCTCCTTCACTAGAACACTGGCAACATGAACAGTCTTTCTCCTTCACTAGAACACTGGCAACATGAACAGCCTTTCTCCTTCACTAGAACACTGGCAACATGAACAGTCTTTCTCCTTCACTAGAACACTGGCAACATGAACGGGCGGCCATTGCGGCACTGTAACATTTTCGTTGTTGTTTCAAGTAAATATGATTAAATAACTGGTTCCACTGCCTTTTGATTGTTTACTCAACCTTTTGATCAAAGTGTTACCTGAACATAACATTTTTAGTTGGCCCAAACTTAGCTCTAACATGAGAAAACGTAGGCAAAAATTCAGTCAACTTAAAATGATGTTTGCTCAATTTGTCTCATAAGTTAATTCAACTAGAAATTATTATTTTGGCATCTTACTTAAAAAATATGCTGTGGAACTAGTTATACCCACTCTATCACGGCTCAGGCTAAGACCCTGATGCAGACACAGGAGACGGATAGTACGAGTCTCCGAGTTTATTATAGTACAAGGGGCAAAAAGTAAGTCGAGGCAGGCAAAGAGTTGTAATCCAAATCAGAGTCAGGCAGGTACAGGACGGCAGGCAGGATCAGGGTCAGGACAGGCAGAAAGGTCAGAACTGGGAAGACTAGGAGAAGCAAAAACTAGAGCACAGGAAACACGCTGGTAGGACTTGACGGGACAAAATGAACTGGCAACAGACAAACAAAAAACAATGGTATAAATACACAGGGGATAATGGGGACAAATGGGAAACACCTGGTGGAGGGTGGAGACAAGCACAAGACAGGTGAAATAGATCAGGGTGTGGAAACAGGAGTCAAAGGGCTGTGAGACAGGGGTTTAATTCTAGACACATGAAACACGGGATGTATATGGAGGGTGCGGGGCAACAGGAGACGAACAGCAGAGGGGCTAATGATCTTAGAGATGGGGAAAGGGCCGATAAAACAGGGGGAAAATTTGCAGGACTCCATCCGGAGGGGCAGATCCCGAGTGGACAGCCATACCCTCTGCCCAAGACGGTAGCGGGGAGCAGGGGTCCGGTGGCGGTCCGCCTGTCTTCGATACCTGGAGGTGGTCTTGAGAAGAGCGGCCCGGGCTCTCTTCCAGGTACGGCGACAGAGATGGACGAACATCCAAACAGCCTACCCGACCACTCGGAGGCGTACGCATGGTCCTAAAGCACACCTTTGCATTGTTTTGGGGGGGGGGACAAAAATGCAATTTCAGAATGTGGAGGGGATATGTCCCCCCCCCATCCCGAGTGAAAGTTGTGCCCCTGTTTAAAACATTGTATGTTCAAAGCACTGTGTGTGTGTTTAACTAATTCCACAGCCTTTTTTTTTTAGGTAGGATGGCCAAAATGATAATTTCTAGTTGAATGAACATATGAGACCAATTTAGCAAATACATCATTTTAAGTTTACTGAATTGTTGCCTAAGTTTTCTCATGTTGGAGCTAAGTTTGTCCCAACTACAAATGCTAAGTTCAGATAACACTTTGACCGAAACGTTGAGTAAACAAAAAAACAGTTACCTAATAATAATTAGTTGAAACAACTAGATTTGTGGGTGTTTTTTACAGTGTGTTTTTGTGAAGCTGTGATGCGTGGAACTGTCAGAAGGGGGCTGAGGTCCAGTGGAGGCTGCTGAGGGGAGGACGGCTCATAATAATGGCTGGAATGGAGTCAATGGAATGGTATCAAATATATGGTTTCCATGTGGTTGATACCGTTCCATTGACTCCATTCCAGACATTACTATGAACCGTCCTCCCCTCAGCAGCCTCCACTGGTGAGGTCATAATCACCACTAACCAGCCCCTAAACCCCACCTTCTGACAGAACTGAGAAACCCATGTAGGTCCTTAGCTTTGAATCTTAGCTAAAGAAGATTGCTTTGTGTCACTAATACACATACAAAAAGTGGGCCACCAACAAAAAGGAGAGTGCTTAAATGGGGTAACAAACTTCTGACAGAACCTTGTAATTACTCAGTACTCGGCTCCTTAGCTATAAGTCTTTAAAAGTGAGGTTACATTTACATTTACATTTTAGTCATTTAGCAGACGCTCTTATCCAGAGCGACTTACAGGAGCAATTAGGGTTAAGTGCCTTGCTCAAGGGCACATTTACGTCATTTAGCAGACGCTCTTATCCAGAGCGACTCACAAATTGGTGCATTCACCCTATAGCCAGTGGGATAACCACTTTACAATTTTTTTTTGGGGGGGGGGGGGGCGGGGGGGGTAGAAGGATTACTTTATCCTATCCCAGGTATTCCTTAAAGAGGTGGGGTTAAAGAGGTGGGGTTAAAGAGGTGGGGTTAGTATTCCTTCTAACCCCCCCCCCCCCCCCCCCCCCCCCCCCCCACACCCCCCCACCAAATTGTAAAGTGGTTATCCCACTGGCTATAGGGTGAACGCACCAATTTGTGAGTCGCTCTGGCTAAGAGCGTCTGCTAAATGACGTTAATGTGCCCTTGAGCAAGGCACTTAACCCTAATTGCTCCTGTAAGTCGCTCTGGTTAAGAGCGTCTGCTAAATGACTAAAATGTAAATGTAAAAATGTTTCAAATGTCTCCGGAAGGTGGTGAGTGACTCCGCTGTCCTGGCGTCGTGAGGGAGCTTGTTCCACCATTGGGGTGCCGGTTAGTCGTACTGTGTAAAATGTACATGACATCAAAGAATGGAATGGACCACCAACAAAAATGTGAAACAATGGAGCAAACGCCTCCCATGAGGGCATTGATTTGAAGTGATTTTCATAAACTAGTCACAGAAATCCAATGGAAACAGTTGGAAATTAAGATCCTATTTCAACATTTTGAGTAGAGTATCACGGCCATTCTCACTTTCCTAAGAGGAGTAAAGGTGGCATACATTTCACTGGCTCGTACAGCACTCAACACTGGTAACTATGGAAACATACAGAGGTCTTCTACTCTATAGGCTAAAGATAGGCATGTCTCTCGCTTCAAAAGAAGCACCGCCTGAACTGGATACAAGTGCTCAATTACAACTACTACAGCATCCTACGATGGCTGATAGGATGGTGCCGGAGAAGATGGCTGCCGTTTTACAGCCCTCTAACCAATTGTACTATTATGTGTGTTTTTTCGCGTTATTTGTCATTTATTCTGTACATAATGTTTCTGCCATAGTCTCTCATAACCAAAAAGAGCTTCTGGATATCAGGACAGCGATTACTCACCTCGTATTGGACGAAGATTTTTTTCTTCAACGAGGCGGCAGCGAAGGATATCCTACAGACACCCGACAAGGCCCAAATCCCCGTCATTCGCAGGAGAAAGAGACGTAGATATCGTGGACGTAGGTCGGGGTGCCTCGTAAGGATCCGACGGCGAGCGAGTAAACTGCTTCTTCCATCAATCCTATTAGCCAATCTTCAATCATTGGAAAATAAATTAGATGAGCTACGATTACGCTTATTTTACCAACAGGACATGAAAAACTGTAATATCTTGTGTTTCACCGAGTCGTGGCTGAACGACGACATGGACAACATACAGCTAGCGGGCTATATGCTACATTGGCAGGATAGAACGGCTGACTCCGGTAAGGGGTGGCGGTCTGAGTATATTTGTAAACAACAGCTGGTGCACAAAATCAAATTCTAAGGAAGTCTCGAGGTTTTGCTCGCCGGAAGTAGAGTACCTTATGATAAACTGTAGACCACACTATTTACCAAGAGAGTTTTCATCTATATTTTTCATAGCTGTCTATTTACCACCACAAACCAATGCTGGCATTAAGATTGCACTCAATGAGCTGTATAAGGCCATAACTAAACAGGAAAACGCTCATCCAGAGGCAGCGCTCCTAGTGACCAGCCTGTATAGGGCCTCCCGTGGTCTAAGGCTCTGCATCGCAGTAATAGCTGTGCCACTAGAGATCCTGGTTAGAATCCAGGCTCTGTCGTAGCCGGCCGCGACCGGGAGACCCACGGGGCGGCGCACAATTGGCCCAGTGTCGTCCAGGGTAGGGGAAGGAATGGCCGGGAGGGATGTAGCTCATTTGGGTTCAATTCCCACGGGGGGCCAGTATAAAAAAAAACTCACTAACTGTAAGTCGCTCTGGATAAGAGCGTCTGCTAAATGACTTAAATGTAAATGTAGTGGCCGGGGACTTTAATGCAGGGAAACTTAAATCCTTCTACCTAATTTCTACCAGCATGTTAAATGTGCAACCAGAGGAAAACAACTCTAGACCACCTTTACTCCACACACAGAGACACATACAAAGCTCTCCCTCGCCCTCCATTTGGCAAATCTGACCATAACTCTATCCTCCTGATTCCTGCTTATAAGCAAAAACTAAAGCAGGAAGCACCAGTGACTCGGTTAATAAAACAGTGGTCAGATGACGCAGATGCTAAGCTACAGGACTGTTTTGCTAGCACAGACTGGAATATGTTCCGGGATTCTTCAGATAGCATTGAGGAGTACACCACATCAGTCACTGGCTTCATCAATAAGTGCATCGATGACGTCGTCCCCACAGTGACCGTACGTACATACCCCAACCAGAAGCCATGGATTACAGGCAACATCCACACTGAGCTAAAGGGTAGAGCTGCCGCTTTCAAGGAGCGGGACTCTAACCCGGACACTTATAAGAAATCCCGCTATGCCCTCCGACGAACCATCAAACAGGCAAAGAGTCAATACAGAACTAAGATTGAATCGTACTACACCGGCTCTGACGCTTGTTGGATGTGGCAGGGCTTGAAAACTATTACAGACTACAAAGGGAAGCACAGCTGCGAGCTGCCCAGTGACACAAGCCTACCAGACGAGCTAAACCACTTCTATGCTCGCTTCGAGGCAAGCAACACTGAAGCATGCATGAGAGCGCCAGCTGTTCCGGATGACTATGTGATCACGCTCTCCGTAGCCGATGTGAGTAAGCATTTTAAGCAGGTCAACATTCACAAGGCCGCAGGGCCAGACAGATTACCAGGACGTGTACTCCGAGCATGTGCTGACCAACTGGCAAGTGTCTTCACCGACATTTTCAACATGTCCCTGACTGAGTTTGTAATACCAACATGTTTCAAGCAGACCACCATAATCCCTGTGCCCAAGGACACTAAGATAACCTGCCTAAATGACTACCGACCCGTAGCACTGACGTCTGTAGCCATGAAGTGCTTTGAAAGGCTGGTCATGGCTCACATCAACACCATTATCCCAAAAACCCTAGACCCACTCCAATTTGCACAGCGCCCCAACAGATCCACAGATGACGCAATCTCTATTGCACTCCACACTGCCCTTTCCCACCTGGACAAGAGGAACACCTACGTGAGAATGCTATTTATTGACTACAGCTCAGCATTCAACACCATAGTGCCCTCAAAGCTCATCACTAAGCTAAGGATCCTGGGACTAAACACCTCCCTCTGCAACTGGATCCTGGACTTCCTAACGGGCCGCCCCCAAGGGTAGGTAACAACACATCTGCCACGCTGATCCTCAACACGGGGGCCCTTCATGGGTGTGTGCTCAGTCCCCTCCTGTACTCCCTGTTCACCCAAGACTGCATGGCCAGGCACGACTCCTACACCATCATTAAGTTTGCCGACGACACAACAGTGGTAGGCCTGATCACCGACAACGATGAGACAGCCTATAGGGAGGAGGTCAGAGACCTGGCCGTGTGGTGCCAGGATAACAACCTCTACCTCAATGTGACCAAGACAAAGGAGACGATTGTGGACTACAGGAAAAAAAGAGGACTGAGCACGCCCCCATTCTCATCGACAGGGCTGTAGTGGAACAGGCTGAGAGCTTCAAGTTCCTTGGTGTCCACATCACCAACGAACTATCATGGTCCAAACACACCAAGACAGTCGTGAAGAGGGCACAACAAAGCCTATTCCCCCTCAGGAGACTGAAAAGATTTTACATGGGTCCTCAGATCCTCAAAAAGTTATACAGCTGCACCATCGAGAGCATCCTGACTGGTTGCATCACCGCCTGGTATGGCAACTGCTCGGCCTCCGACCACAAGGCACTACAGAGGGTAGTGCGTACGGCCCAGTACATTACTGGGGCCAAGCTTCCTGCCATCCAGGACCTCTATACCAGGCGGTGTCAGAGGAAGGCCCTCAAAATTGTGAAAGACTCCAGCCACCCTAGTCATAGACTGTTCTCTCTGCTACCGCACGGCAAGCGGTACCGGAGCGCCAAGTCTAGGTCCAAAAGGCTTCTCAACAGCTTCTACCCTCCAAGTCATAAGACTCCTGAACAGCTAATCATGGCTACCCGGACAATTGCACTTCCCCCCACCCCACCCCCACCCCCCTCTTTTACACTGCTGCTACTCTGTCTATTATTTATGCATAGTCACTTTAACTCTACCCACATGTACATATTACTTCAACTACCTCAACTAGCCGGTGCCCCTGCACATTGACTCTGCACCGGTACCCCCCTGTATATATAGCCTCCCTACTGTTATTTTATTTTACTTCTGCTCTTTTTTTTCTCAACACTTTTTTGTTGTTGTTTTTTTATTTTACTTTTTGATGGTTAAGGGCTGTAAGTAAGCATTTCACGGTAATGTCTACACCTGTTGTATTCGGCGCATGTGGCAAATACAGTTTGATTTGATGTACTTGAAACACAGGCTGCATCTGAAATGGCACCCTGTATTCCCAGAGCCCTATGATACCCCAGTAGCCATTTCAGACGCAACCACAGTTTGTTAACACGGTTTGGTAATGCTCCCAGATTAAATTAATGAAACATGCTGGAGATAGAGAATTTAAGATTAGTGGAGACCTCCTGGGGTTTTATAAGAGGTTAAGTAACTACATGATGAAAGAAAGATGGCATACTAGTATAGACACTCAACCTGAACCAGCAACACATGTTTATGACAAAACATTCTATAGACGCTCAACCTAAACCAGCAACACATGTTTATGACAAAACATTATATAGACGCTCAACCTAAACCAGCAACATGTTTATGACAAAACATTCTATAGACGCTTACCTCAAACCCAAACCCAACGCTTAAGACAAAACTACGAGTGTGTTTTGTCTGACATTAATAAGCAACAGGCTGTTCAATAATGTATTTTAATTCCCTGTTAGATGGGCTTTTTGTGATCAGTGATATCAACCTTTTCCTGATACAGGACACAACAAGGTCTCACCGTTACACTTTTTTACACGGTTACATCATCATCCACAAGATGAGCAGTGGGCGTGGTTACATCACCACCCATAAGATGAGCAGTGGGCAGACAAATTAAACAGATCCCTGAGTGGTAAGATGCCCTTGTGGCATAGTGCCACAGATACATGGTTGAAAGTGTGTGTGTGTGTGTGTCTGGTGTGTGTGTGTTTGTGTGTGTGTGTGTGTGTCTGGGGTGTGTGTGTGTGTCTATCTCTATGTGTGTGTGTGTCTCTCTCTTTTTATGTGTGGCGTAGAGTGTATCTGGTATCTGTGTGTGTGTCTGCTATGTGTGTGTGTGTGTGTGTGTGTGTGTGGGGGTTTCTGTGTGTGTGTCTGCTATATGTGTGTGTGTGTGTGTGGTATCTCTGTGTGTGTCTGCTATGTGTGTGTGTGTGTGGTATCTGTGTGTGTCTCTCTCTCTTTGTATGTGTGGCATAGAGTCTCTGTGTGTGTGTGTGTGAGAGAGAGAGAGAGAGAGAGAGAGAGAGTGAGTGTGTGTGTGTGTGTGTGAGAGAGAGAGAGAGAGAGAGAGAGAGAGAGAGAGAGAGGAGAGAGAGAGTGAGTGTGTGTGTTTGTGTGTGTGTGTGTGTATGTGAAAGCGTTGTGTGGTGAGTGGGTACAGCACTGTAAAGCCTTCACCAAAGTGGGATTAGTGTCAGTATGCAGGGCTAATCCCATTGTCTCCACACTGCTGCTGCAGGCCCAAAGCTGCATGCCACACACACACACACACACACACACACACACACACACACACACACACACACACACACACACACACACACACACACACACACACACACACACACACACACACACAGGCTTCTGTTGCTATGTTGTTCTAAATGGGACGAACACCAAATTGAGACTCTAAAATATCCTTAGTGTACAACGTAAAACACCAAATAATGCATGCAGAGCAGAATTAGACCGATACCTGCTAATTATCAATATCCAGAAAAGAGACATTATATTCTACAACCACCTAAAAGAAAGTGATTCCCAAACCTTCCATAACCAAAGCCATCGCCTACAGAGAGATGAACCTGGAGAAGAGTCCCCTAAGCAAGCTGTTCCCGGGGCTCTGTTCACAAACACAAACAGACCCCACAGAGCCCCAGGACAGCAACACAGTTAGACCCAACCAAATCATGAGAAAACAAAAAGAGAATTACTTGACAGAATACCTGACCATTGTGACTGACCCAAACTTAAGGAAAGCTTTGACTATGTACAGACTCAGTGGGCATAGCCTAGCTATTGAGAAAGGTCGCTGTTGGCAGACCAGGCTCTCAAGAGAAGACAGACTATGTGCACGCTGCCCACAAAATGAGGTGAAAACTGAGCTGCACTTCCTAACCTCCTGCCAAATGTATGACCATATTATAGACACATATTTCCCTCAGATAACACAGACCCACAAAGAATTCGAAAAACAAATCTAATTTGGATAAACTCTCTGTGGGTGAAAACCCCAGTTGCCATCAAAAAGCAGCAAATGTGTGACAGTCCCACAAAAAAAGGGGCAACCATTAAAAGAACAAACACCTTTGTAAATACAACCTTTTTTTGTTTATTTTTTTCCTTTTTTTACTCATTACAACACTGTTTTAAGACTAATATGACTTTAAATGTTCTTTTTTTTGGGAACCCTGTGGGGGGGAAATTTTTAAACTGTTCACTTTTTTGTTTTTTCCTTTGTTTTTTCCATTTCATTTGTTTGGCTGTTAACATATGTTTCCCATACCCCCCAAAAAAAATAAGGGGGGAAACCTTAAAAATTTTTCCCCCTTTTCCCTCTCCCCTTCTTCCTCCCTTTTTTTTTTCTCTCTTCCCCCTTTTTCCCCTTTTATCTTTTTTAGAAAAAGGAGTAGAAGAAGAAAAGAAGTAGAGAAAGAGAGAGGATGGGAAGAGGAAAGGAAAACCCCCCCCCTTTTTTTCCCTTCATTTGCCCCTTTTTTTTTTTTCTTTATCTCGCTCTCTCCTCTCTCTCTCTTTCTCTGATAGACTATATATAGATCTTCCATATTATCTCTATCTAACTCCTTTACTCATCCCATTCTAGCTTATATATAGAGACAAGAAGACAAGAAGAGAGATGAGCGCGGCGTGACCACCCCCCTGTCTGCCTTTCCTTCCCCTCAGATGTATAGTAGGTACGGTCCAAAAGGCCAGCGGTTTGTTTGCTTGAGAAAGAAGAATATCCTCTGAGGTCAAGTCAAACAGGATGTGGTAGTAGAGTTTGGTCCCCCCCCCCACAATCTCTCTCTCTCTCTCTGCATGCTGGGAGTGTTGGTGCATGCTGGGAATTGTATGAGCGAGTGATAGTGTTGTCTGGAGTTAGATTGCCTGTGTTTTCTTTTTGTTTCCTTATCTTGGTAGTTTTCCTTTTTCGGTGCATGATTACGTTTATTTCTTTTTCAGTGGTAGAATTAGGTATATTGTATTTCTTGTTGGAATTGCCCTGGTTTTGGTGGGGATGGCGACCCACATGGGGAAGCCGTCTCTGTCACTTCGGCACGGCTTCAGATGTGTTACTGAAGCTACTGTCACTGTGGAGGAGGTTCTGGTCGCCGTAGGAGAGAAGGTAGGCTATGAAAAATGTTGCTTATGCGTCGCGGATGAATAAAGCGGTGGTGGTTTTTCTGAAAGAAAGCAGACTTTAAAGTCAAGAATGACAACAGACTGTATATGGCTTATGCTAGTACAGGTAGTCAATGGTGTTTTGAGTGTGGGGATGTTGGCCCTAAGTGACATGCTTGCCCCGAAAAGGGAGAAGGCAGAGGGCGGGACACAGGTGGTCCTCGCAACGCCTGGGCCCACTGATGTAGGGAGAGGTGGGTGGACAGTGGTAGAGCAGCCACAAGCACCTGTTTGCTGAGGAACGAGTTGTCCGTGCTGAGGATACTGAGTTGCAGCTTGTACCAGAGGGGATCATAGCGTCTGATGTGCAGCAGAATAATATTGTTGTAGGGGGTAAGGACGGATCTGGGGAGCCATTTCCCCAGACTGGTGAGGAGATGCCCAGTACAAGTGATGGGGTACAGGAGGGGGTTCAGGTGGAGCTAATCTCCCAGGCAGTGGAGGAGATGCCCGGTACGAGTGATGGGGGTGCAAGTGGGGAGTGTTGAGAGGGATGTGGCATCAGTTGAGGAGGATCAGGAGAAAGATGTGGACATTTCTGATATCCCTGTTGATATGATAGCGGCTGGCGATGACTCAATTTACAATCTAGATGAGGTAAATGGGTTCCTGGACCAGACTTTTGTGAAATCAGTTAAAAATGCAGATTTGTTGATGTTGATAAGTTTGTGAGGTCAGCTGTGGTGTTACAGAAGCCGGTGGGGTTAGACCAGTTGAGTGAGAAGAAGCGTTTCCTCTTGAGGAAATGTGTTACTGCTGTCACGGCAACAAAAGGTGGTGGGAAACGTGGTAAGGTTAAGAGAAAATTAAAACAATGATGATTATCATGCCTCATAGGGTGCTTTTTTCTCTTTGTCTGTTTTCTTTGTAGTTTCTTCTGTTTTTCCTTTCTCTTTTCTAGATGGAGGTACTAAGGGTAGGTTCTCTTAATATTAATGGAGGAAGGGACAGGAATAAGAGGGCTTAGGTATTAGAAGTAATAAAACAGAAAAGTCTTAATGTCGGTTTTCTACAGGAGATACATAGTGATGAGGCTAATGAGGTTGACTGGGGTATGTGGTGGTGGGAGGGGCAGCATATACTCAGTCATGGTACTAATTTCAGTGATGGGGGTGGCAATTTTGTTTTCCTCAGGCTCAGGGGTGACTGTGGTATCTACAACAGAGATTGTTAAAGGGTCGGGTTTTATTTGTCAAGGCGGATGTGATGTGATGTTTTTCTATTTGTAGGTTTATGCTCCTAATTAGGGTTCAGAGCGTATTGCTGTATTTGATCAAATAAAGGAAACCTTAAGACAGTGTGACCAAGAGGGGTGTATGGTTTTAGGGGGGGGGACTGGAACTGCACAGTGGATTTTACTGTTGATCGCATCGCTGAAGAACCTCACCTGCGGTCAGCTGCTTGTCTGTCTGGTTTATTAACTGAGTTTGAGCTTTCTGATGTGTGGAGAGTAAGAAATGCAAAAGTTAGGCAGTACACATGGCTAAAAGTTAATGAAGGTCGTGTCAGTGCAGCAAGGTTAGACAGGTTGTTTGTACAGTGCCTTAGGAAAGTATTCAGACCCCTTGACTTTTTCCACTTTTCCATTTTGTTACGTTACAACCTTATTCTAAAATTGATTAAATCGTTTTTTCCCTCATCAATCTACACACAATACCCCATAATGACAAATCATGAACAGGTTTTTAGAAACTGTTGCTAATTTATTAAAAATAAAAAACGGAAATATCACTTTTACATAAGTATTCAGAGCCTTTAGCTGACTAGATATTCCCCTATAGCATATCACTGACTAGATATTCCCCTATAGCCTATCACTGAATAGGTATCCCCTTTCCCTGATTAGAAAAACATCTGTAGCTCAGCTGGTAGAGCATGGCGCTTGTAACGCCAAGGTAGTGGGTTCGATCCCCGGGACCACCCATACACAAAAAAAAAAAAATTATGCACGCATGACTGTAAGTCGCTTTGGATAAAAGCGTCTGCTAAATGGCATATTATTATTATTATTATATCGGCTAATTTCGGTATCAGAGTTTTTCTCTTATATATTACAATGCACTAATGTATACCAGAACCCATTGTAGTGTACTAGGGGGGATAGGATGTTTGTGAAGTGCTTGAAGTACACACTAAGGGTGTCATTTGAGACGTAGCCTAACTGTGAATCACCAGTGGGTGTGTAGTGTAGCTGATGTAGAGCGACTGGTGTGACAACGTCATACTGTGATGTTATGTACTGTATGTTGGCCTTTAACTCAGGTATTCTGGCCATGACTCTTCGTCAGGCGTTTCAATCAGGTATTTTTTCCATTGGGGCCCACGTCTTCTGTGTATCACTGGAGGGTTAGGGTTAAGTGAGTAATGTCACTGGAGGGTTAGGGTTAGGTGAGTAATGTCACAGGAGGGTTAGGGTTAGGTGAGTAATATCACTGGAGGGTTAGGGTTAGGTGAGTAATGTCAGTGGAGGGTTAGGGTTAGGTGAGTAATGTCACAGGATGGTTAGGGTTAGGTGAGTAATGTCACTGGAGGGTTAGGGTTAGGTGAGTAATGTCAGTGGAGGGTTAGGGTTAGGTGAGTAATGTCACTGGAGGGTTAGGGTTAGGTGAGTAATGTCACTGGAGGGTTAGGGTTAGGTGAGTAATGTCACTGGAGGGTTAGGGCTAGGTGAGTAATGTCACTGGAGGGTTAGGGTTAGGTGAGTAATGTCACTGGAGGGTTATGGTTAGGTGAGTAATGTCACTGGAGGGTTAGGGTTAGGTGAGTAATGTCACTGGAGGGTTAGGGTTAGGTTGAGTAATGTCACTGGAGGGTTAGGGTTAGGTGAGTAATGTCACTGGAGGGTTATGGTTAGGTGAGTAATGTCACTGGGGGGTTATGGTTAGGTGAGTAATGTCACTGGAGGGTTAGGGTTAGGTGAGTAATGTCACAGGATGGTTAGGGTTAGGTGAGTAATGTCACTGGAGGGTTAGGGTTAGGTGAGTAATGTCACAGGATGGTTAGGGTTAGGTGAGTAATGTCACTGGAGGGTTAGGGTTAGGTGAGTAATGTCACTGGAGGGTTAGGATTATGTGAGTAATGTCACTGGAGGGTTAGGGCTAGGTGAGTAATGTCACTGGAGGGTTAGGGTTAGGTGAGTAATGTCACTGGAGGGTTATGGTTAGGTGAGTAATGTCACTGGAGGGTTAGGGTTAGGTGAGTAATGTCACTGGAGGGTTAGGGTTAGGTGAGTAATGTCACAGGATGGTTAGGGTTAGGTGAGTAATGTCACTGGAGGGTTAGGGTTAGGTGAGTAATGTCACTGGAGGGTTAGGATTAGGTGAGTAATGTCACTGGAGGGTTAGGGTTAGGTGAGTAATGTCACTGGAGGGTTATGGTTAGGTGAGTAATGTCACAGGAGGGTTAGGGTTAGGTGAGTAATGTCACTGGAGGGTTAGGGTTAGGTGAGTAATGTCACTGGAGGGTTAGGATTAGGTGAGTAATGTCACTGGAGGGTTAGGGTTAGGTGAGTAATGTCACTGGAGGGTTAGGGTTAGGTGAGTAATGTCACTGGAGGGTTAGGGTTAGGTGAGTAATGTCACTGGAGGGTTAGGATTAGGTGAGTAATGTCAATGGAGGGTTAGGTTTAGGTGAGTAATGTCACTGGAGGGTTAGGGTTAGGTGAGTAATGTCACTGGAGGGTTATGGTTAGGTGAGTAATGTCACTGGAGGGTTAGGGTTAGGTGAGTCATGTCAGTGGAGGGTTAGGGTTAGGTGAGTAATGTCACAGGATGGTTAGGGTTAGGTGAGTAATGTCACTGGAGGGTTAGGGTTAGGTGAGTAATGTCACAGGATGGTTAGGGTTAGGTGAGTAATGTCACTGGAGGGTTAGGGTTAGGTGAGTAATGTCACTGGAGGGTTAGGGTTAGGTGAGTAATGTCACAGGATGGTTAGGGTTAGGTGAGTATGTCCACTGGAGGGTTAGGGTTAGGTGAGTAATGTCACTGGAGGGTTAGGATTAGGTGAGTAATGTCACTGGAGGGTTAGGGTTAGGTGAGTAATGTCACTGGAGGGTTAGGGTTAGGTAAGTAATGTCACTGGAGGGTTATGGTTAGGTGAGTAATGTCACTGGAGGGTTAGGGTTAGGTGAGTAATGTCACTGGAGTGTTAGGGTTAGGTGAGTAATGTCACTGGAGGGTTAGGGTTAGGTGAGTAATGTCACTGGAGGGTTAGGGTTAGGTGAGTAATGTCACTGGAGGGTTAGGATTAGGTGAGTAATGTCACTGGAGGGTTAGGGTTAGTTGAGTAATGTCACTGGAGGGTTATGGTTAGGTGAGTAATGTCACTGGAGGGTTAGGGTTAGGTGAGTAATGTCACTGGAGGGTTAGGGTTAGGTGAGTAATGTCACTGGAGGGTTAGGATTAGGTGAGTAATGTCACTGGAGGGTTAGGGTTAGGTGAGTAATGTCACTGGAGGGTTAGGGTTAGGTGAGTAATGTCACTGGAGGGTTATGGTTAGGTGAGTAATGTCACTGGAGGGTTAGGATTAGGTGAGTAATGTCACTGGAGGGTTAGGGTTAGGTGAGTAATGTCACTGGAGGGTTAGGGTTAGGTGAGTAATGTCACTGGAGGGTTATGGTTAGGTGAGTAATGTCACTGGAGGGTTAGGGTTAGGTGAGTAATGTCAGTGGAGGGTTAGGGTTAGGTGGGTAATGTCACAGGATGGTTAGGGTTAGGTGAGTAATGTCACTGGAGGGTTAGGGTTGGGTGAGTAATGTCACAGGATGGTTAGGGTTATGTGAGTAATGTCACTGGAGGGTTAGGGTTAGGTGAGTAATGTCACTGGAGGGTTAGGGTTAGGTGAGTAATGTCACAGGATGGTTAGGGTTAGGTGAGTAATGTCACTGGAGGGTTAGGGTTTGGTGAGTAATGTCACTGGAGGGTTAGGATTAGGTGAGTAATGTCACTGGAGGGTTAGGGTTAGGTGAGTAATGTCACTGGAGGGTTAGGGTTAGGTGAGTAATGTCAATGGAGGGTTATGGTTAGGTGAGTAATGTCACTGGAGGGTTAGGGTTAGTTGAGTAATGTCACTGGAGGGTTAGGGTTAGGTGAGTAATGTCACAGGATGGTTAGGGTTAGGTGAGTAAAGTCACTGGAAGGTTAAGTGAGTAATGTCACTGGAGGGTTAGGATTAGGTGAGTAATGTCACTGGAGGGTTAGGGTTAGGTGAGTAATGTCACTGGAGGGTTATGGTTAGGTGAGTAATGTCACAGGAGGGTTAGGGTTAGGTGAGTAATGTCACTGGAGGGTTAGGGTTAGGTGAGTAATGTCACTGGAGGGTTAGGGTTAGGTGAGTAATGTCACTGGAGGGTTAGGGTTAGGTGAGTAATGTCACTGGAGGGTTAGGGTTAGGTGAGTAATGTCACTGGAGGGTTAGGGTTAGGTGAGTAATGTCACTGGAGGGTTAGGGTTAGGTGAGTAATGTTACTGGAGGGTTTTGGTTAGGTGAGTAATGTCACTGGAGGGTTAGGGTTAGGTGAGTAATGTCACTGGAGGGTTAGGGTTAGGTGAGTAATGTCACTGGAGGGTTATGGTTAGGTGAGTAATGTCACTGGAGGGTTAGGGTTAGGTGAGTAATGTCACTGGAGGGTTAGGGTTAGGTGAGTAATGTAACTGGAGGGTTAGGGTTAGGTGAGTAATGTCACTGGAGGGTTAGGGTTAGGTGAGTAATGTCACTGGAGGATTAGGGTTAGGTGAGTAATGTCACTGGAGGGTTAGGGTTAGGTGAGTAATGTCACTGGAGGGTTAGGATTAGGTGAGTAATGTCACTGGAGGGTTAGGGTTAGGTGAGTAATGTCACTGGAGGGTTATGGTTAGGTGAGTAATGTCACTGGAGGGTTAGGGTTAGGTGAGTAATGTCACTGGAGGGTTAGGTTTAGGTGAGTAATGTCACTGGAGGGTTAGGGTTAGGTGAGTAATGTCACTGGAGGGTTAGGGTTAGGTGAGTAATGTCACTGGAGGGTTTAGGGTTAGGTGAGTAATGTCACTGGAGGGTTAGGGTTAGGTGAGTAATGTCAATGGATGGTTAGGGTTAGGTGAGTAATGTCACTGGAGGGTTATGGTTAGGTGAGTAATGTCACTGGAGGGTTAGGGTTAGGTGAGTAATGTCACTGGAGGGTTAGGGTTAGGTGAGTAATGTCACTGGAGGGTTAGGGTTAGGTGAGTAATGTCACTGGAGGGTTATGGTTAGGTAAGTAATGTCACGGAGGGTTTAGGTGAGTAATGTCACTGGAGGGAGGGTTAGGTGAGTAAATGTCACTTGGAGGGTTTAGGTTGTGAGTAATGTCACTGGAGGGTTAGGGTTAGGTGAGTTAATGTCCAGTGGAGGGTTAGGTTTAGGTGAGTAAATGTCACTGGAGGGTTAGGGTTAGGTGAGTAATGTCACTGGAGGGTTAGGGTTAGGTGAGTAATGTCACTGGAGGGTTAGGGTTAGGTGAGTAATGTCACTGGAGGGTTAGGGTTAGGTGAGTAATGTCACTGGAGGGTTAGGGTTAGGTGAGTAATGTCACAGAGAAGTTCATGATGCCATGATGACATTGTATCTTATGTCCCATTGCTCATAACAAGGCTGGAACACTCATTGAAATATGTTATGTTTAGGGAAGTTAAAGTTTTTAGATTTTAGAATGACATCATTGTATGGGAAAAGGAACGTTATATTACAATAATTGTATTGACATTACAGAATAATTATAGGATTAGTTGACATAGTCATAGATTACATTTTGGTGACAAAGTCAAACGCCTCAATGGAAAAAAGTTTTTCCATTTTGGAATGGTATATCAAAGGGACATAGAAACTGTGCTGTTTTGGTGACAAACTCTGTTGTCCTGGCGGACAATGGAAAAAGTGGTTTTTGGGCCCAAAATGACAATTAGTGACAAAGTTAATCGCCTCAACAGGAAAAGTTTTTCCATTTTGGAAAGGTGGCATTATCAAATTAACATGAACATTTAGATGTTTCTATTGGTGACAAAAAAAAAAAAAAAAAAAAAAAAGGGACATACATTAAAATGGAAATTGTAGTGTTTAGGTGACAAACTCAGTTGTCCTGATGGACAATGGAAAGAAATGACCCCATTTCTGGGTTCAAAAATGACAGAGGGGAGAGGTGGCACTGAGGCTAGTGTCCCAAATGTCACCCAATCCACTACACAGAGAGCCCTATGGCCATGGTCACTAGTAGTGCACTATATAGGGAATGGGGGTGCTATTTGGGACAGCCATGTGGTCTATTAGGACATCCTAATAGGAGGCCATTGGGAAGGAAATTTGATCAATGAGGAAGCAGAGGTCAGGGGTCAGAGGTCAGTGACCTCTTGCCAATCACACACAGGAAGAGCCTGTATACCCTGTCACCGTGACGACCACCCTCTGTCACAGCACCGTGTGACCCAGTCCCATGGCTGAGACCAAAATGACACCCTAATCCCCAATGAAGCAAACTACATACAACTCAGGACAAAAGTAGTACCCTATTTAGGGATTAGGGTACCATTTCAGATTGGCCTTGTGTCTTAAGTCAGGTCTGACGATCTGTAGCTTTGTGCTGTGGGACAGCCAGCACCTCTGAGGTCTTGACTTAGTTGAGTTTAACTGGGTGGTGTGTGGACATGGTTGATGTATGTGGTGGGTCGCAACTTGTATGTTACATTTACAAAGAACACAAAGAAACAGCTCTATGTAAGACGAACGTTCCAGGTCACACATTCCTTGAAAACGGGTTCGTAACCAGCAGCACAGCAAGGCAGGGTCGGGCTGCTCTCTGGTCCATGGTCACGCAAGCAGTGAAGCTACCGAGGTCAGATTCCTCAAACTGCCTTCAGAGTGAAGCTACCGATGTCAGATTCCTCAAACTGCTTTCAGAGTGAAGCTACAGAGGTCAGATTCCTCAAACTGCTTTCAGAGTGAAGCTACAGAGGTCAGTATGCTGCAGGTCTATAGAAAGCCCTTCTGTAAACCAGAGTGGTCCAGGACTATAGGAAGCCCTTCTGTAAACCAGAGTGGTCCAGGACTATAGGAAGCCCTTCTGTAAACCAGAGTGGTCCAGGACTATAGGAAGCCCTTCTGTAAACCAGAGTGGTCCAGGACTATAGGAAGCCCTTCTGTAAACCAGAGTGGTCGAGGTCTATAGAAAGCCCTTCTGTAAACCAGAGTGGTCCAGGTCTATAGAAAGCCCTTCTGTAAACCAGAGTTGTCCAGGACTATAGGAAGCCCTTCTGTAAACCAGAGTGGTCCAGGACTATAGGAAGCCCTTCTGTAAACAAGAGTGGTCCAGGACTATAGGAAGCCCTTCTGTAAACCAGAGTGGTCCAGGTCTATAGGAAGCCCTTCTGTAAACCAGAGTGGTCGAGGTCTATAGAAAGCCCTTCTGTAAACCAGAGTGGTCCAGGTCTATAGAAAGCCCTTCTGTAAACCAGAGTGGTGGATGAAGAAGGGAAGGTGTAAAACAGTTAGCAGGCTGCAGGGAAGGACCCAAGCTACTGCATCTCTACCATGAACCCGGTGGCACGACCCTTGGGCTGTATCAAACACACACACACCCACACACAAATACACACACACACACACACTCTGCAGTGAACCCTGTGCCATGGACTGGTCTGAGATGGATGGTGATGACAGAGGGCTTGTGGCCTCCACTTAGTACTGATTATTGAAGACGCTAATGAGGTAGATAACTGCCTGGGTTTCCTGGGTAGAGAGAGATAGAGAGAGAGAGAAAGCGAGAGAGAAAGCGAGAGAGAGAGAGAGAGAGAGAGAGAGAGAGAGAGAGAGAGAGAGAGAGAGAGAGAGAGAGAGAGAGAGAGAGGGAGAGAGAGAGAGAGAGAGAGACCCAGGACAGCAACACAATTAGACCCAACCAAATCATGAGAAAACAAAAAGAGAATTACTTGACACGTTGGAAAGAATTGACCAAAAAACAGAGCAAACTAGAATGCTATTTTGCCCTAAACAGAGAGGAGACACAGAAAGGATACACAGAGAGGAGACAGAGGCAGAATACTGCTTCCTCTTTTCTTTCCTGCTTGGTAGAGGTGGGGCGGGGAGAGGGGGTTAGAGGTTAGGGTTAGAATTAGGGTAAGGTTTGGGTTAGGGGTTTAGGGTTAGGTTAATAATAATATGCCATTTAGCAGACACTTTTATCCAAAGCGACTTACAGTCATGCGTGCATAAATTTTTTGTGTATGGGTGGTCCCGGGGATCGAACCCACTACCTTGGCGTTACAAGCGCCGTGCTCTACCAGCTGAGCTACAGAGGACCACAGGTTAAGGGTTAGGGTTAGAATTAGGGGTTAGGTTTAGGTTATGGTGAGGGTTTGGGGTTAAGATTAGGGTTAAAGTTAGGTTAAAGGTTAAGGGTTAGGGCTAGGTTTAGGGTTAGGGGTAAGGGAAAATAGGATTTTGAATGTGTGTCTAGAAGTTTGAAGAATATGGTCATTAAAGAAACGTGTGCACAGTTTCCAGAGTGCTGCTAGTCACCACTAGTCCCACTAGTGGTCTTCAATACAGGTCCTTATGATCCCTACATGAGACCATGTTGAAATCGTGCTTGTGTCCCTCCCAGCCCAGGACTAACTAACCTGAGTTAAATCATCAGCTGATGATCAGCTTCAACTACCTCAACTAGCCGGTTCCCCCGCACATTGACTCTGCACCGGTACCCCCCCCTGTATATATAGCCTCCCTGCTGTTATTTTATTTTACTTCTGCTCTTTTTTTTCTCAACACTTTTTGTTGTTGTTGTTTTATTTTTATTTTGTAAAAATAAATGCACTGTTGGTTAAGGGCTGTAAGTAAGCATTTCACTGTAACGTCTGCACGTGTTGTATTCGGCGTGTGTGACCAATACAATTTGATTTGATTTGATTTGAAGCCCTTGATTAGTAGGATCCGGTTTGTCAATAAGAGGCCACGATTACAGAACACTGATTTAGTTCAATGGGTTAGTTGTGACCGACTACAACGCAGTCCGTTGTACTTGATTTGATGATTTCATTTGACCGGATGGTTTTATTGGACCCACGAAGGTAATGGGATTTGGGAACAACGACAACAGTATCTTGCTGCCAGGTAATCGCACAAGTTAAGCAACATTCCCCTTAGGAAAGCAGTTGCTTTAGGAAAATAGGCTTGATATAAAAATAGCACCAGAAGTGTATTCTGAGAATCCGCTCAATCAGAAAGGAAGAGGATGTTTTCACGTTCCGTGTGTGAAACCAAACTAGAGGTTTAATCCCCTTCAGGTTTTCATGACCCCTCACGCTGATTGCTTGATGTTATTGTAAACATTTTAAAGGATCACGTCTTTCAAATTACTCCAGTAACTGACACATTTCCTGCATCATGAATAGAATACTCTGTGTGAATCGTTCATGCTTTCCAAAGTACAGTATTACAGAAATGATCCTGTAGTTAGTCTGGAATACGTGGTAGGCTTATAGGGATTGTAGGGATCTAATAAATGCTGTTCCAAGTACAATCACTGGCGTAATGAGCCATCAGTTGGTTTGAAAATACAGGATGTATGGGGCCAGTTGCTGCAGTTACGGCCAGGTATGGCGTTTTCTTTGGAGATGGCGTTGAGAACAGAACCCGAAGCAGTGCTTGAATGAACGACCCTGCAGTTACACCTCAATCACCTTCACACCTGTGCCAATGAAGTCCTGACCTCTTGGTTGAGGCTGCAGTATACTGACACACAGGGAGGCTGCCCAGGGTGCTACATATCAGAGAGACAGGGATGTATTAAAGTCATTCATACACTGGGTCCTTTTTCTCTGAGTAGTGGAGTGTTAGACCCTCTCTTCCCTCTAAACCGCTGTCTAGAGGTTAAGATAGGGCTGTAGGTTCTCTAGGTCACCTCTCTGTCTCTGTCTCTGTCTCTGTCTCTGTCTCTGTCTCTGTCTCTGTCTCTGTCTCTGTCTCTGTCTCTCTCTCTCTCTCTCTCTCTCTCTCTCTCTCTCTCCTCTCTCCTCTCTCTCTCTCTCTCTCTCTCTCTCTCTTCTGAGGAGAAAGACAAATGTCCATGTAGGTATCACCTCAGCGTTGATATGAAAACACACAGCCAGCCAGCTCCACTGTTTACAAACGACAGCCATCTTCTTTTTCCCTAGTCTCCTTTTTGTTTTTGAGAAAAGAGTTATGGTTTAATCACAAACGCACACACACAAACACACACATACACACACATAAACACCCATAAACACACACGCACTCTCTTGAGTGTTGTATTAGTTGTGATTGACAGTTAGTTGAATCTGGTGAACAGGCCCAGAGGAGGGCTGTCTGTCTTGAAGACGTGCGAAGCTGTATGATTATAGATAATTTTTTTCAACTTTTGCTTTTACTGTAAATACTCTCTCTCTCTCTCTCTCTCCCCTACCTGGAGAACTGTAAACAAGCGAGCGAACACCAGCACACCGACACAACACAAGCCCCTGTCTATCACACATTGGAAACCTTCAATCTGCTCTGATGTCTTCCCTCTAAAGGGACTTTCAGAGGTTCGTTAGCCACCAGCTGAGATGCTCTCTCTCTCTCCTCTCTCCTCTCTCTCTCTCCTCTCTCTCTCTCTCTCTCTCTCTCTCTCTCTCTCTCTCCCCCCCTCTCTCTCTCGCTCTCTCTGTCTCTCTCCCTCCCCCTCTCTCTCTCTTTCCTTCCAGACGTGATATCTGGACATGCAATGGGAGAGGGAGACACTGTAACATTTGTATGGGGATTTAGAGAATGTTTTACCTTCCAGACAGAGATAGAATGGGCCTTTTCATCTTCCTTGTTATCCTCTGTTTCAGGCACACGTCTGGAATTTCCAGTTAAGAAGCAGTGATATGGGGCAAATGTATCGGTGTTTACAGTGTAAAGGTTTATGAGGGATATATTTTCGAGTGTAGCATAAACAGGCTGTGTGTGTGTGTGTGTGTGTGTGTGGTGTGTCCCTGTGTGAATGTTTGTGTACGTGTTCCTATGTGTGTTTCTGATTGTATTTCTATGTGTATGTGTGTACAAGGTGGAAAGTTAGGGGAGTTAGCGAACTCTTCCCTGTAAAGGTTTGTTTTACAGAGATACAAAGAAAGATTTTGTATTTTTCCTGGACACATGAATCGGCACGTTTCCTAAAGCGGAGGACATGATGGGAGCGTTACAACTAATACGTAAACTAAATTAATTACAGTTTATTTTGTCTCCCTCTCTCTTGGCCTGGCATCAAACATCTGAGGAGCATTTTACAACAACAAAGAACAAGAAAAGTCAAATTGCTGCTGCTTGCTGCATACTTGGCTCAGGGACACTGGTATAAAGGCCTGGGTTGGGTATTGTTTTCAGAATCAGGCCTCTATTTTATTAATTCACTATTTGATCCCTTTTCCCTGTTCCCATCCATTGATGTAAATCCTATTCAGTTTCAGGTCAATTCAGTCCTTTAGAGTTTGGCCTGTTTTTTTTCCAAATGAAGTAATTATGAATTACTAAAGTAAAGCAACTCCCATTGAGTTGTGCCATTGTAATTCAGCTACAGTGTTTTTCCATAGCTGAGAGAGAGAGAGAGAGAGAGAGACAGACAGACAGACAGACAGACAGACAGACAGACAGACAGAGACAAAGAGAGAGAGAGAGAGAGAGAGACATAAAGAGAAAGAGAGCGAGACAGAGAGAGAAACAGAGAAAGAGAGAGAGAGAGAGCGAGAGAAAGAGAGAGAGAGAGAAAGAGAGAGAGAAAGAGAGAGAGAGAGAGACAGAGACAGAGAGAGACATAGAGAGAAATAGACAGATACAGAGAGAGAGAGAGAGAGAGAGAGATAAAGAGAGAGACAGAGTAAGAGACAGAGAGAGAAACACAGAGAGAGACAGAGACAGTGACAGAGAGACAGACAGAGACAGATACAGAGAGAATAAAGCCGAGATACTAGAGAGAGAGAGAGCGATACACAACGGAAAGTGACAGATAGACCACAGAAGACAGACAGACAAGTAGAGATACAGAGACAGAGACAGAAACAGATACAGAGACATAGACAGGGATAGAGAGAGAGAGAGAGATAGAGAGAGAAGCGAGAGAGAGAGAGAGAGAGAGAGAGAGAGAGAGAGAGAGAGAGAGAATAGAGAGATAGAGAGAGAGCGAGCGATCTCGAGAAGAGAGAGAGAGAGAGAGAGATCGACAGAGAGAGAAGATAGACAGAGAGAGAGATGACAGATACAGAGCGAGAGATACAGAGATAGAGAGGAGAGAGAGATATAGAGAGAGAGAGCGCGCGCGCGCGCGCTCGCGCGCCGCCGCGGCGCGCTCGACGCGCCCGGGCGCCGCGCGCTCGCCCCGCGCCCGCTCCCGCGCCCGCGCCCCGCGCCCGCGCCCGCGTGCGCGCCCGCGTCGCTCTATACCCGATAGAAACATATAGAGAGACATGAGAAAGATAGAGACATATAAAGGAAAGAGAGAGAGGAGAATCTGATATAGTATAATATATAGAGATTAGTAGCGAGAGCTTCTTCTCTCTCTCTCTCTCTTCGCTCTCTCTCTCTCTCTTCTCTCTCTCTCTTTTTCATTCCTCCTTTTCGTTCTACTTCCTGGGTAGTTATTACTCCTGGTAGTTATTACCTCATGTAGATAGTTCTCCCTGGTAGTTATTACCTCCTGGTAGTTATTACTCCTGGTAGTTATTACTCCTGGTAGATTATTACTCCTGGTAGATATTACTCCTGGTAGTTATTACTCCTTGTAATATACTCCTGTAGTTATTTACTCTCCCTGGTAGATATTACTCCTGGTAATATTACTATTACTCCTGGTGTTATTACTGGACTGGGAGTTTTACTGCTGGTAGTTCAACACCTAAGTGCTTCTCTTTCCTCTCTAATCGTCCTGTTGCCCCTATCAACCCCCCCACCCCCTCCCCAACACACACAAGCTCTGTGTCACGTCCTGTAACTAACACTGTCCGTACTCTCCCTGCTCCGTCCAAAATGTCATTCTATTACCTATGTAGTGCACTACTTTTGACCAGGGCACTATGTTGGGAATAGGGTGCCATTTGGAATGAAACCTCTGACGATCTGTATTATCATAACCTTAATGCGTCTCAGCATTATGACTCCTGGATGGAATACTTTAAAATATATTTATTTTGGACCTACTGTAAGAGCCAACAAGATTGGTCATGTTTCAGGGTTTTTCTATTTTTTTCTTTCACTTTTCAGGTCTCCTCCTTTCTGTATCTCATCTTCTCCCCCACCCGCTTCCCCCCCCTCCCCCCCCCCCCCCCCCCCCCCCTTTTCTTCTCTCTCCGTCTTCTCTCTCTTCTCTCTTCCTCTCTCCTCTCTCTCCTCTCTCTCTCTCTCCCTCTCTCTCTCTCTCTCTCTCCTCACACTCTCCACGCTGTTCTGTCTGTCTGTCTCTCTTTCTGTATCTTCCCACCACCCCCCTCCTCTGTGTTTAAGCATATCCCAGTTTTATGGGTCCACCAAGCAGTAACGAACTCTGAATAGATGGTGGACAAGCATTCACATATGGTATCCAGCACAGCTGGGGCTGAGGGGGGTCTGTAGCAAGCGGCAACAGGGGAAGATTTTTTCTAAAAGGTGGGCTCAAACTGTTTGGGCAAAACCCTGGATATATGATAAGTCTCAGGTATCTCTACAGTAGATTGCAACTCCCCGCCCCTTTTTGGCATTCATCTAACGGAAATGCTTTCGGGAGGACATTTCTCTTTTTTTGGGGCCCTTTCCAAACCCCAGGTTCAGACCTCTAAACATCGGGTTGGGGTGTGCAAACGCAGTGAATAATAAATTTTTGGGGGAGGAGGCTTCTGATTTTAACATGCAAAAACCAAATGCTTTTACGGTTAAGAAGTCAACAAATTTTTAGCCCCCGGGGGAGTAGGATGATACTGGGGGCTACAGGGCCTGGGTTAACCTCTACTCACCAGAGGAACAAAAGGGGGAATAGAAAAGTATAGGAAAAAAGGCTTTTAAAACTGGCTTCTAGTGCGTTGAGTAAAGAAAATAAAGGGGCAGATTTCCGGGCGTTGTAGAAAGTTCCCCGGGCATTATGTACATAAAAGGATATGGAAGGAAGAGTACAGTGGGGGACACCAAGTTTTGGGTAACATAAAAGAATAGATCACGGGGTACGATTGAGCCGTTCTCCGCGTTTTAGGGGGTTTTTGGACAAAAAACTTTTTATTGAGGGGAGGGGTTTGGGCCCCCCCGGGGGGAAACTGGGGGGGCTTACGGGGGAAAAGTAAAAAATTTTAAAACAAAAAATTTCCCTTTAAACCCAAAAACCCAGGCAAAATAAAAGCTTAGGGGGCTTTTATTGCCCCAAAAATTTTGTTTTTTTTGGGGGGAGAAAAAGGCTTTAACAAAAAAAACCCAAAAAACCCCCAAAAGGGGGGGTTTTTAAAATTTTCGAGAGGGGGCTAAGGGGGCCCCAAACAACTGGCATTTGGCGGGGGGAAACCCCCCCGGGGAAAGTTTGGGCCTGGGCCAACCCCAAAAAAACCAAATGGGGGTACAGTTTTTTAAAAAGCCCCAGCGGGCTGGTGGGGGGAGGGAGGAAGGGGGGCCCGTAAAGAAAAAGAATTTTGGGAGGGCATTCCCGGTGGTATAAGAAGAAAAAAAGGGGGGCCGGGTTTTAAGGGTTTTTGAGGGGCGGGTTTTGTGAGGGTTTATGGTTTCCCCAAAAAGCCTTAAACCCCAAATTGGGCCCCGACCAGGTCCAGGAAATGAGGGGTTCCTTCGGGACCTAAACCCTTTTTAAAATTCCTTTTAAATTCCCCCACCAAAACCTTTCTTAAAATTTTTTTTTCCACCCAAAACCCATTTCCCCCAAAAAAATTTAATTTTAAAAAAAGAAAAAATTATTCCTTTTAAAAATCTTTACCTTTCTTTTTTCTTTCCTTTTGGTCCCTTCTTTTTTAACAAAGGGGGGACCCTTTTTTTGTTTAAAAACCTTTTCCCTTTTCCTTTAAAAAAAAACCCCTTTTTTTCCCCCCTTCCCTTCCCCTTTTTTTTAAAAACTTTTAATTTGTTTTTCTAAAAATTTTCCTTTTTTTTCACCCCCATTTTTTTCTACCCCCCCCCCCCTTTTTTTTCCCCATTTTTTCCCTTTTTTCCCCCCTTTTCCCCCCCCCCTTTTTCTTCCGTGGGGGTCCCCTTGGGGGGTTGGGGCTTTTTTTTTTTGTTTTTTTTCCTTTCTTGCTCCCTGCGCGTAGTTTAGCTACTAAAACCCCCCTCCAAAAGGGGGACTATTTTACTATCGGCTATGATTTTCCAACACAACACGGGAACCTTTTTTGGTTTCACTAATGTATTCCCACAGGGATCCACCGGTGTAACTTTTCCTGATTGTACCTTAAAATTCCCGCATGTTGTACAGGTTTTACTCCCCTTTAGTTATATTGCTAGCTGACTATATTTACTTTTACTAATATGGGACAACGATGTGGGCTTTTTTTTTGGTTTTTGGGGGAAAAGGTTTTTTTTTTTTTTTCGCCTGGTCCAAACCTGTGTGTTGTGCTTTGAAGTCCCCAAGCGGGGGAAAAGGTGAAGGGGGAACGAAGATGCAGAAGAAAAACAAGGGCTGCTATAAAGTGAACTGTGTTTACGCGTGATCAGGGGTGTATTCATTCTGCCGATTCTGTTGAAAAACTTTTCTTAAAACGGAAGCAAACGGAACAAAACGGGGATAAACATACCTGAATTTGTCCAATAGAAACTCTCGTTTGCAAATGTTGGACTAATGATAGGGAAACTGTGAGTATCATGTAGTAGCCTAAACCTATCGCTGTTACATTGAACTGGGTGAGTGAAATATGGATGACAGTCTAATATGCTGTAATAGAAAGAAGGCCATGCTCATGAAAAAAAATTAAAAATCATCCCTCATCTTAAACGGTGCTGACTGCCACTGTGTATGCATGTGTAGGCCCTTACAAGCACAAGCGTGGCATCAGCCTCAGGCAAACAGGCATTGGATGTAACAGTGTTCCTTTTTTTAGTGTAATTTAAACATGCTTTTTTGCGTGTTTATTTTGACTTTATTTTGGACATTTATCTTATACTATCCCCTGCCCAGCAACTCCACTCCCACTTCCACTTCCCAACCCTCAGTTTCCCTCAGCCCATCCCACCCATCTCCCTCGTCGGATTTCTACGTACCATATATCTTTCAACTATGCTGTGATGTTTAACATACAATTTGAATCTATCTAATCGAATAGTATCCACAGATTGTGAGTTGAAGATAACTAATTTTACTAAGAGTATTAGTATATTAGTAATTGACTGACCAGGTCTCTCTATATCTCCCAACAATGCTATTTCTAGGGTCAATTTTAGATTGTTATGCTTTTTCAGCCATTCCTGAACCTGAGACCAGAAACATGCTACCTGAGGGCAATACCAGAACAAATGGTCTATTGATTCTGTATCCTCACAACAAAATGCGACGATTGTATGCTGTAAATATTCAACATTTTGTTGGTGTCAAGAATTCTGTACATTAATTTTAGCTGAAAAGCATGAAGTCTTGAATCTTTTTATATATCAACTCATAAACCCTGTCCCATGGAATCCGTACATAACACATCTCTTCCCAGCTATGTTGCAATCTGTATGGCACAGCTGCCAACATCCTGGTCCTCAAATGAAACTGGTATACTTTCCTATTTATGCTATTTTTGTTCCTCCACCAGTTTTGATCCTTTATATTGGGCAGAAAGACCAGTTTTCCTCCCGCTGCCACCTGCCTCCTGCCTCCTCCATTTTTGGGGTAATGCTGTAATCAGTTGGTTGTAATCTTGGATTGAGCAGACCTTCCCATACAATTCCGATAGCTCCATGAAAGACATAACTCCACCATTTCAATTTACAATATCATTTAAAAACAAAATAACCTTTTCAAACGTATTTTCCATAAATACACATCTTTTATCAACCAGCACATTTGAGTTCAACCATAATATTTGTTGTAAAATTTGTTCTAAATTCTCTGGGGGATATATTTCTTAATTCCATTATTTTACTTTTAGATTTGTGTGTATTGTTAGATATTACTGCGCTGTTGGAGCTAGGAACACAAGCATTTCACTACACCCATAATAACATCTACTAAACATGTGTGTGCGACCAATAACATTGTATTTTATTTGAGAGTGTTGCAAAAGTCCAAACAGGAAGTGACATGGATGAAGGTTTGGGTGCTGGAGTGTGACAGTGAGGTCGGAGCCTGGAGATATTGCGGAGTTTAAAGAATGCTGTCCTGGTGATGTTTTGTATGTGGAGTTCGAATGAGAGGGAACTGTCCAGGGTGACACCGAGGCTTTTGAGGGACCAGGAAACCATCTATGGTGATGCTGAGGTTGTGCTGTTTGGAGAGAGTGGATTCGGAGCCGATGAGCAGGACTTCCGTCTGGTTGCTGTTGAGTGTGAGGAGGTTCATGCTCATCCAGCTCTGGATGTCTTGGAGGCAGCTGATGAGGGAGGTGGGAGGGAGGGGAGTGGTGAGTTTGGTGGAGAGGTAGGAGGTACATGATGAAGAGGAGTGGACCCAACACTGACCCCTGGGGGACACCCTGTGAGACAGCCACACACATGATCTGTGATTTTTCAGTTGAGCAAACTGTTGGGCGGTCAGTGAGGTAGGACGAAAACCAGGAGAGTGCAACACCCGTGACACCAGCCAGACGTTTATGAGGAGTGGATGAGGAGATGGTATGGAAGGCTGCACTGAGGTGGAGGAGATGAGGAGATGGTATGGAAGGCTGCACTGAGGTGGAGGAGGATGAGGAGATGGTATGGAAGGATGCACTGAGGTGGAGGAGGATGAGGAGATGGTATGGAAGGCTGCACTGAGGTGGAGGAGAATGAGGAGATGGTATGGAAGGCTGCACTGAGGTGGAGGAGGATGAGGAGATGGTATGGAAGGCTGCACTGAGGTGGAGGAGGCTGAGGAGATGGTATGGAAGGCTGCACTGAGGTGGAGGAGGATGAGGATGCATATATCTTGAGATTGCAGTGACAGGTCATGAATAAAGTGAATATATAATGGTATATTGGGTTTTGTCTAACTCATCCACAACTGAATGAGTGAATGCTGAGCACTTGTTGGCTGCTTTTCCTTCAATCTGCCTTCCAACTCATCCCAAACCATCTCAATTGGGTGGAGGTCGAGGGATTGTGGAGGCCAGGTCATCTGATGCAGCAATCCATCACTCTCCTTCTTGGTAAAATAGCCCTTACACAGCCTGGAGGTGTGTTGGGTCATTGTCCTGTTAGAAAAACAAATGATAGTCCCACTAAGCCCAAACCAGATGGGATGGCGTATCACTGCAGAATGCTGTGGTAGCCATGCTGGTTAAGTGTGCCTTGAATTCTAAATAAATCACAGACAGTGTCACCAGCAAAGCACCCCCACACCATAACAACTCCTCCTCCATGCTTTACAGTGGGAACTACACATGCAGAGATCATCCGTTCACCCACACTGTGTCTCACAAAGACACGGCGGTTGGAACCAAAAATCTCCAATTTGGACTCCAGACCAAAGGACACATTTTCACCGGTCTAATATCCATTGCTAGTGTTTCTTGGCCCAAGCAGGTGTCTTCTTCTTATTGGTGTCCTTTAGTAGTGGTTTCTTTTGCCAGCAATTCGACCATGAATGATTCACACAGTCTCCTCTGAATATTGATGTTGAGATGTGTCTGTTACTTGACCTCTGTGAAGCATTTATTTGGGCTGCAATTTCTGAGGCTGGTAACTCTAATGAACTTATCCTCTGCAGCAGAGGTAACTCTGGGTCTTCCTTTCATGTGACGGTCCTCATGAGAGCCAGTTTCATCATAGCGCTTGATGGTTTTTGCAACTGCACTTGAAGAAACTTTCAAAGTTCTTGACATTTTCCGTATTGACTGACCTTCATGTCTTAAAGTAATGATGGACTGTCATTTCTCTTTGCTTATTTGAGCTGTTCTTGCCATAATATGGACTTTTCTTGCCATAATATGGACTTGGTATTTTACCAAATAGGGCTATCTTCTGTATACCCCCCCCCCACCTTGTCACAACACAACTGATTGGCTCAAATGCATTAAGAAGGAAAGAAATTCCACAAATTAACTTTTAACATGGCACACCTGTTAATTGAAATGCATTCCAGGTGACTGTCTCATGAAGCTGGTTGAGAGAATACCAAGAGCTTGCAAAGCTGTCATCAAGGCAAAGGGTGGCTATTTGAAGAATCTCAAATATAAAATAGATTTTGATTTGTTTGACACTTTTTTGGTTACTACATGATTCCATATGTGTTATATCATAGTTTTGATGTCTTCACTATTATTCTACAATGTAAAAAAATGTAAAGAATAACCCTTGAATGAGTAGGTGTGTCCAAACTTTTGACTGGTAGTGTAAATCCTTCCTCCCTTCTGCCTCTCTCCTCTCCTCTCCTCTCCTCTCCTCTCCTCTCCTCTCCTCTCCTCTCCTCTCCTCTCCTCTCCTCTCCTCTCCTCTCCTCTCCTCTCCTCTCCTCTCCTCTCCTCTCCTCTCCTCTCCTCTCCTCTCCTCTCCTCTCCTCCCTCCCAGTATAATTATTATACAGTATAATTATAGCCAAACACCTCACCTTTTCTTGATATGACATCCTGTCTTGTGTCCTACTGTGCCACCAAGAAATTACCTCATACTCCAGCCCTTCATTCACTTCAACATGGTGACGTTCTATCATGACTGGCATCTTTTTTCAAACAATAGCTTTTATATAGCACCAAGGGAAGGAATTACCTCATACTTAAGCTACATGACTGTACAATGACAGAAATTACTGTGTATCTGGATATGAATAGTGATTGTGTGGTATCAAGCCCCAGCCCCTCAACCCTTCTGGCTGTGTTGGTGATTCTGCTTTAATATACAGTATGTGAATAGTGATTGTGGTAGACAGCCCCAGTCCCAGTCACAGTCCCAGTCACAGTCCCAGTCACAGTCACAGTCACAGCCCCAGTCACAGCACCAGTCCCAGTCACAGTCACAGCCCCAGTCACAGCACCAGTCCCAGTCACAGTCACAGCCCCAGTCACAGCACCAGTCCCAGTCACAGCACCAGTCACAGTCACAGTCACAGCCCCAGTCACAGCACCAGTCACAGTCACAGCACCAGTCACAGTCACAGTCACAGCCCCAGTCACAGCACCAGTCACAGTCACAGCCCCAGTCCCAGACCCAGTCCCAGTCACAGCCCCAGTCCCAGTCACAGCCCCAGTCCCAGACCCAGTCACAGCCCCAGTCCCAGTCACAGCACCAGTCACAGTCACAGCACCAGTCACAGTCACAGTCACAGCCCCAGTCACAGCACCAGTCCCAGTCACAGCACCAGTCACAGTCACAGTCACAGCCCCAGTCACAGCACCAGTCACAGTCACAGCACCAGTCACCAGTCACAGTCACAGCCCCAGTCACAGCACCAGTCACAGTCACAGCCCCAGTCCCAGACCCAGTCCCAGTCACAGCCCCAGTCCCAGACCCATTCACAGCCCCAGTCCCAGACCCAGTCACAGCCCCAGTCCCAGTCACAGCACCAGTCACAGTCACAGTCACAGCACCAGTCACAGTCACAGTCACAGCCCCAGTCACAGCACCAGTCACTGTCACAGCCCCAGTCACAGCCCCAGTCCCAGTCCCAGTCACAGCCCCAGTCACAGTCACAGTCCCAGTCACAGCCCCAGCCCCAGTCTCAGTCACAGCCCCAGTCACAGTCACAGTCTCAGTCACAGCCCCAGCCCCAGTCTCAGTCACAGCCCCAGTCACAGTCTCAGTACACAGCCCCAGTCCCAGACCCAGTCACAGCCCCAGTCCCAGTCCCAGTCCCCAGTCACAGCCCCAGTCTCAGTCCCAGTCACAGCCCCAGTCACAGTCACAGTCCCAGTCACAGCCCCAGCCCCAGTCTCAGTCACAGCCCCAGTCACAGTCACAGTCTCAGTCACAGCCCCAGCCCCAGTCTCATTCACAGCCCCAGTCCACAGTCTCAGTCACAGCCCCAGTCCCAGACCCAGTCACAGCCCCAGTCCCAGTCCCAGTCCCAGTCACAGCCCCAGTCTCAGTCACAGCCCCAGTCACAATCTCAGTCACAGCCCCAGCCCCAGTCTCAGTCACAGTCACAGCCCCAGTCTCAGTCACAGCCCCAGTCCCAGTCACAGTCACAGCCCCAGTCCCAGCCCCAGTCCCAGTCACAGCCCCAGTCCCAGTCACAGCACCAGTCAATGTCCCAGTCACAGCCCCAACCCCAGCCCCAGCCCCAGCCCCAGCCCCTCACCCATCCTGGCTGTGGTGATTCAGTTTTACTTTCTATGAGTACTTATTATGTGGTGTCCAGCCCCTCAACACATCACCCTGTGGTCCTGGTCCATTCAGTGGTTCATGTTTAGTAGAGTAGTGTGAGAGGGGAAGTGGATCGGACGGACAGGAAGTGAACAGGAAGCAGAGAGGCCTGATAGTGGAGTAACACAGGGAACGGCTGAGGAGGATTTTCCACCAGGTCACACGCACACGCACGCACAAACGTACGTAGCAGGAACCCTAGTCACTGTCTCCCACACATGTGTAGGTACATTCACACCCACCTACCAAGAAACAAACACACGTACTCATGAATTACAAATACACCCACACACACATCATCTACACACACACACACACACACACACACACACACACACACAGGGCCAAAATGCCACCAAATCTATCACACAGTAGTAGTGATCATCAATAGAGCTCCACAGTCAGCCACAGCAGCCTTGTATCAACCATATGGATCTCTACAGATCTGCTGTTGATGTGCTGTTGATGTGCTGTTGATGTGCTGTTGATCTGCTGTTGATGTGCTCATCTTCTGATTTAGACCCTGGCTCCTTTGTTCATGCACCTTGGAGGAAGGAAAGCTTTCTCCTTTGTTCATGCACCTTGGAGGAAGGCGAAGTAGTGACAGCGTTCTTTTCCCCAAAACAACATGGAAGGGCAAAAGGAGGGCAGAGGTCACCAGAAATGCTACTGTGTAGAAGTCAGAGGTCACCAGAGATGCTACTGTGTAGAATTCAGAGGTCACCAGACATGCTACTGTGTAGAAGTCAGAGGTCACCAGATATGCTACTGTGTAGAATTCAGAGGTCACCAGACATGCTACTGTGTAGAATTCAGAGGTCACCAGACATGCTACTGTGTAGAAGTCAGAGGTCACCAGAGATGCTACTGTGTAGAATTCAGAGGTCACCAGACATGCTACTGTGTAGAAGTCAGAGGTCACCAGAGATGCTACTGTGTAGAATTCAGAGGTCACCAGACATGCTATTGTGTAGAAGTCAGAGGTCACCAGACATGCTACTGTGTAGAAGTCAGAGGTCACCAGAGATGCTACTGTGTAGAATTCAGAGGTCACCAGACATGCTACTGTGTAGAATTCAGAGGTCACAAGACATGCTACTGTGTAGAATTCAGAGGTCACCAGACATGCTACTGTGTAGAAGTCAGAGGTCACCAGAGATGCTACTGTGTAAATTCAGAGGTCACCAGACATGCTACTGTGTAGAAGTCAGAGGTCACCAGAGATGCTACTGTGTAGAATTCAGAGGTCACCAGACATGCTACTGTGTAGAATTCAGAGGTCACCAGACATGCTACTGTGTAGAAGTCAGAGGTCACCAGACATGCTACTGTGTAGAAGTCAGAGGGTCACCAGAGATGCTACTGTGTAGAATTCAGAGGTCACCAGACATGCTACTGTGTAGAAGTCAGAGGTCACCAGAGATGCTACTGTGTAGAATTCAGAGGTCACCAGACATGCTACTGTGTAGAATTCAGAGGTCACCAGACATGCTACTGTGTAGAAGTCAGAGGTCACCAGAGATGCTACTGTGTAGAATTCAGAGGTCACCAGACATGCTACTGTGTAGAAGTCAGAGGTCACCAGAGATGCTACTGTGTAGAATTCAGAGGTCACCAGACATGCTACTGTGTAGAATTCAGAGGTCACCAGACATGCTACTGTGTAGAAGTCAGAGGTCACCAGACATGCTACTGTGTAGAAGTCAGAGGTCACCAGAGATGCTACTGTGTAGAATTCAGAGGTCACCAGACATGCTACTGTGTAGAAGTCAGAGGTCACCAGAGATGCTACTGTGTAGAATTCAGAGGTCACCAGACATGCTACTGTGTAGAATTCAGAGGTCACCAGACATGCTACTGTGTAGAAGTCAGAGGTCACCAGAGATGCTACTGTGTAGAATTCAGAGGTCACCAGACATGCTACTGTGTAGAAGTCAGAGGTCACCAGAGATTCTACTGTGTAGAATTCAGAGGTCACCAGACATGCTATTGTGTAGAAGTCAGAGGTCACCAGACATGCTACTGTGTAGAAGTCAGAGGTCACCAGAGATGCTACTGTGTAGAATTCAGAGGTCACCAGACATGCTACTGTGTAGAAGTCAGAGGTCACCAGACATGCTACTGTGTAGAAGTCAGAGGTCACCAAGAGATGCTACTGTGTAGAATTCAGAGGTCACCAGACATGCTACTGTGTAGAAGTCAGAGGTCACCAGAGATGCTACTGTGTAGAATTCAGAGGTCACCAGACATGCTACTGTGTATAATTCAGAGGTCACCAGACATGCTACTGTGTAGAAGTCAGAGGTCACCAGACATGCTACTGTGTAGAAGTCAGAGGTCACCAGAGATGCTACTGTGTAGAATTCAGAGGTCACCAGACATGCTACTGTGTAGAATTCAGAGGTCACCAGACATGCTACTGTGTAGAAGTCAGAGGTCACCAGACATGCTACTGTGTAGAAGTCAGAGGTCACCAGAGATGCTACTGTGTAGAATTCAGAGGTCACCAGACATGCTATTGTGTAGAAGTCAGAGGTCACCAGACATGCTACTGTGTAGAATTCAGAGGTCACCAGACATGCTACTGTGTAGAATTCAGAGGTCACCAGACATGCTACTGTGTAGAATTCAGAGGTCACCAGACATGCTACTGTGTAGAATTCAGAGGTCACCAGACATGCTACTGTGTAGAAGTCAGAGGTCACCAGACATGCTACTGTGTAGAAGTCAGAGGTCACCAGAGATGCTACTGTGTAGAATTCAGAGGTCACCAGACATGCTATTGTGTAGAAGTCAGAGGTCACCAGACATGCTACTGTGTAGAAGTCATAGGTCACCAGACATGCTACTCTGTAGAAGTCAGAGGTCACCAGAGATGCTACTGTGTAGAAGTCAGAGGTCACCAGAGATGCTACTGTGTAGAAGTCAGAGGTCACCAGAGATGCTACTGTGTAGAAGTCAGAGGTCACCAGAGATGCTACTGTGTAGAAGTCAGAGGTCACCAGAGATGCTACTGTGTAGAAGTTAGAGGTCACCAGAGATGCTACTGTATAGAAGTCAGAGGTCACCAGACATGCTACTGTGTAGAAGTCAGAGGTCACCAGACATGCTACTGTGTAGAAGTCAGAGGTCACCAGACATGCTACTGTGTAGAAGTCAGAGGTCACCAGAGATGCTACTGTGTAGAAGTCAGAGGTCACCAGAGATGCTACTGTGTAGAAGTCAGAGGTCACCAGAGATGCTACTGTGTAGAAGTCAGAGGTCACCAGACATGCTACTGTGTAGAAGTCAGAGGTCACCAGACATGCTACTGTGTAGAAGTCAGAGGTCACCAGAGATGCTACTGTGTAGAAGTCAGAGGTCACCAGAGATGCTACTGTGTAGAAGTCAGAGGTCACCAGAGATGCTACTGTGTAGAAGTGGGTGTTTTTAACAATGGGGTTGTTATTCAGTCTCTCCCATCCATCATCTGAGCCCGTATTCCCATTGGCGTTGGGCGGGGAGAAGTGTCGACAGTCAGAGGTGTGGCTAACATGTTTGTCTCTGGCGTTAAGGGGAGGAGCTAGAGGTAGGCGTGGGTAATGTGTTTGTCTGAGACTGGGACAGGGAGGGGTCTTGTTTTCCTTCTGCTGTTGTTCCCCGTGCAGACTCCCTGTACACAGCACATCCCATTAGTAGTGGCCCGTAAAACACACACGCTCTTCTGCAGACACATGTTCGCACACACACACCGTACACAGACCCAGGAAAAAAAAACAATGCTGAGAAGACCTTGCCTCTCTTCCTATGCGGTGGTCGTTAGGGAAATGGAAAGGGTGTTCTGTGTGTGTGTGTGTGTGTGTGTGCGTGTGCGTGTGCGTGTTCGTGTGCGTGTGTGTGTGTGTGTGTGTGTGCGTGTGCGCGTGCGTGTGTGTGTGTGCGTGCGTGCGCGCGTGCGCGTGCGCGTGCATGTGCGTGTGCGTGTGAGTGTGCGTGCTGCTAATGACAGTCTGTTTTTGTGGAGGTTCAGAGGCTTCAGTAGCTAATGTTGTTTTTGTTTTTTATCAGGGCATTGTCACGGTATAGACTTATGGAACTAGATATACACTATAGAACACCTACTCATTCAAGGGTTTTTCTTTCTTTTTTATTTTCTTTCTTTAATTTTTAGTATTTTCTACATTGTAGAATAATAGTGAAGACATCAAAACTATGAAATAACACACATGGAATCATCTAGTAACCAAAAAAGTGTTAAACAAATCCAAATTAATTTTATATTTGAGATTCTTCAAATAGCCACCTTTTGCCTTGATGACAGCTTTGCATACTCTGATGATTCCATATGTGTTATTTCATAGTTTTGATGTCTTCACTATTATTCTACAATGTAGAAAATAGTAAAAAATTAAGAAAAACCCTTGAATGAGTAGGTGTTCTGAAACTTTTGACCGGTAGTGTAGGTCTAATACGATGCTCGGAAGGAAAGACCACACCTCAACTCTTCAATTATCCTTCCTAACTATTGACTGTTACATACAGTGGTTGTGTATAAAATATTGTATTCATATCGTCTGCTTAAGGCCTCAACTTGCTTTTTTGTATTCTACTCTATGTATCAAATTAAAGTGTAATCAAACTTTTGCCCTCAGAACAGCCTCAATTCGTCGGGGCATGAACTCTACAAGGTGTTGAAAGCGTTCCACACGGATGCTGGCCCCATGTTGACTCTCCACAGTTGTGTCAAGTTGGCTGGATGTCCTTTGGGTGGTGGGACCATTCTTGATACACACCGGAAACTGTTGAGCGTGAAAAACCCAGCAGCGTTGCAGTTCTTGACACACTCAAACCGGTGCGCCTGGCACCTACTACCATACCCCGTTCAAAGGCACTTAAATATTTTGTCTTGCCCATTCACCCTCTGTATGGCACACATCCACAATCCATGTCTCAATTGTCTCAAGGCTTGAAAATCCTTAATTAACCTGTCTCCCCTTCAACTACACTGATTGAAGTGGATTTAACCAGTGACATCAATAAGGGATCATAGCTTTCACCTGGATTCACCTGGTCAGTCTATGTCATGGTGTTCCTAATGTTTTGTACACTCTGTGTATGTTGGAGGTAATCTGCATCATTGAATTATATATCAACAGTCTGCACCTTGTAAGCAATATCAGTTATTGGACTATATCCATCCTCCAAATCCTGACACATACACACACACACACACCCACACACACACACACACACACACACACACACACACACACACACACACACACACACACACACACACACACACACCACACACATACACACACACACACACACACACACACACACACACACACACACACACACACACACACACACACACACACACACACACACACACACACAAAGAGAAGTAGTCAAGTCGTAATCATTCTCCTGTTAGTGCTGATACGATCTAGGAGGCCTCCCAGCTAGACACACCTATCATAAAGGGAATATTTCATCTGCTCATCATGATCTAAAAGGCACTCATGATTGGGAGGAGACTGGAGACTGTCGTTGTTTTGTTTAATAGCCAATGTCAGCTGTTATTGCGATGTGATAACTCTTACCTGTTGTAAAATCAAAGGTTGTTTAGGTACAATATGTAATATCTATCATATGATTTGCTGATATACAGATGTAGGATCTTAATTTGAGCCAGTTTGCTACAATAGGAAAATAATCCTGCAGCAACAGGAAATGTTAATTATTATGTGGATTATAATGAATGGACATTTTTTTGTAGGGGTTGATACATTTTTCGTAAGGGAAAATCAAGTCAGAAATGTCAAAGTGGAAATTACAAACTTCAAAAGCCTTTTAAATCTTCAAATACACTACAAGTTCTCCTGAATACGGTGATCAAATTAAGATCCTACATCTGTATGGGTGTCAAAAGGTTAGTTTTTACTTCTACTTTCACTATGGCAGAAATGCCTTTTACCTGTAATGTAATCGTGTGTTGTATGTCATAGCACATACGTGTTGTATGTGACAATATTCTGCCTGTGTTACAGACACGCAGTGTGTGATGTATAACCACCGGGAGGTAGGGGGGTAGAGGGTGATACATGTGAGAACATGCGTGTGCGTGTTGTACAGCGTGTTGTCTGCCTCGTCCCTCTCTTCAGAAGCTCTGTATCCTCATGACATCCTACAGGGGCATTCCTCCCCCCTCTCTTCCATTCCTCCCCCCTCTCCCCCCTCAAATCCATTCCTCCCTCCTCTCCCCCTCTCTTCCATTCCTCCCTCCTCCCCCTCATCTCTTCCTCCCCTCCTCATCCATTCCTCCCCCTCTCCCCCCCCTCTCCCTCCATCTCACATCAGCCCCCCTCCCTCACATCCCTTCCTTTCACAGCTCTGTGTCCTTATCGACAGCGTACAAGCAGCTGTATGTTTGAATGTGTGTGTGGGTCTGTGTGTGTGTGTGTGTGTGTGTGTGTGTGTGTGTGTGTATGTGGGTCCATGTTTGTGTGTGTGTGTGTGTGAGATAAAAGGTGTGCACATGTTCATGCATGTGTGTGTTTGTCTAGATATGTAACTCTGTTTGGGATGGGATTGAAATGAGACTCACATGTTTGTCTACAACTCGTAAGAGAAAGAGAAACCGTTACAGAGACGGGGTGCAGGCATCTAAAGTCCAGTCTTTCACATCAGTATAAAACAATTATATGTGAGATGTGACTGCTTAGATGCTGTGAGTTCAGCTTATACAGCGAGAGATAGAGAGAGAAGAGAGGAGAGAGAGAGGAGAGAGAGAGAGAGCAGAGAGAGAAGAGAGACGAGACAACAGAGAGATTGAGAGAGAAGGAGAGTAAGAGATAGAGAGCGAGAGAGAGACCGAGAGATCTCTGGTTCTACTCTCTTTTTCTCTCTCCTCTCTTCGTTTTTCTCTCTTTTCTCTCCTCTCTTTCTCTCTCGCTCTCTCTAACCTCCTGAGTACGTCGAATTTCTCTGTTTCCTCTCTCTGCGCTCTCGCTCTTGTTCTCTCTCTATCTCTCTCTCTTTTCTTCTCTCTTTTCTACTCTCTCTTGCCCTCCCGCCTCCTCGCTCTTTTTTGTGTCAGAGAAACAGAGAGAGAGAGAGCATGTCAGAGAAACAGAAAGATACGTATATATCAATATATACTAAACAAAAATATAAATGCAACATGCAACAATTTCAAAGATTTTACTGAGTTACAGTTCATATAAGGAAATCAGTCAATTGAAATAAATAAATATAATAATCTATGGATTTCACATGAGGGCATAGGCCAACCCACTTGGCAGCCATAATCACCCACTAGGGAGCCAGGCCCAGCCGATCAGAATTATTTTATTCCCACAATAGGGCTTTATTACAGACAGAAATGCTCCTCAGCACAAATGCTCACTAACAGGGATGTAAAAAAAATATTGTGCACCAAAGTTGAGAGAAATAAGCTTTTGTGCGTATGGATTTTTAATTTTTTACTTCAGCTCATAAAACATGGGACCAGCACTTTACATGTTGTGTTTATATTTTTGTTCAGTGTATACATACAGTATATATATACGAGAGAGAGAGAGAGTCTGAGAAATTGAACGAGAGAGACAGTGAAACAGAACGAGAGTCAGAGAAACAGAAAGAGAGTCAGAGAAACAGAAAGAGAGAGTCAGAGAAACAGAAAGAGAGAGTCAGAGAAACAGAGAGAGAGAGAGAAATAGAAAGAGAGAGAGAGAGAGTCAGAGAAACAGAAAGAGAGAGAGAGAAACAGAAAGAGAGAGAGAGAAACAGAGAGAGAGAGTCAGAGAAACAGATAGCGAGAGACAGAGACAGAGAAACAGAAAGAGAGAGACAGAGACAGAGAAACAGAAAAAGAGAGAGAGAGACAGAGAAACAGATAGCGAGAGACAGAGACAGAGAAACAGAAAGAGAGAGACAGAGAAACAGATAGCGAGAGACAGAGACAGAGAAACAGAGAGAGAGAGAGAACGCAAGCTGGAGGATCCCTGAAACCCTGGCCCTCTTTTCCTATAATGTTTGGAGAGTAATAAAACATTTACCCCAGCTGTTTATAGTGACAGTGAGTGGTGGAATGGATTTATGTTTCCATGATGGATATCCAGGGGTCTGAGTGGGAGTATAGCTAATGCTGCGTGGCTAATATTAAAGTTAGCCTGGCTGCCTCTCACGGGTGTAATATCGGAGTATTGCTGATGCTATGTGGCTAACGCTAGACACGCTAGCCATGCTTCTCACTGATAAAACACTATTGTTCCCCAGACCCGGTGCCAGGATAAAGTGACTAAAGGGGGCACTTGAAAAGGATGAGGGGTCTGCTTTATTTGGGGTTCTTGCATGGGAAATATATTGAATTCTGCTTACATCATGCTATGCCACAATAAACATAACGTTCATATGCAGAGACTTCGAGATCATCGAGTGCTTTTTGAAGTGACGGGTTGGCGCGAGATCTCCGCTGCCTATATCAGCGTAAAATAGGGGCTTTCTAGCAGTCGTAATGACAAAGACTCAGCAGGAGGCAGGCAAGTTGGATTAATTGTTTCATAAATGACAGTGATATATGCAAATATAAGTACAAAGTTCTGACTTCAAAGTGTCAGTGTTCAAAAGAAAAAGCCTTTCTTAACCAATAAAGCACAGGTGGCTTCCATCAATGTAATTGTCTGCATCATTTCCAATCCCCCATATATATTTTTGGGAAATATCTATATACACTACCAGTCAAAGGTTTGGACACATCTACTCATTTAAGAGTTTTTCTTTATTTTTATAATTTTTTACATTGTAGAATAATAGTGATGACATCAAAACTATGAAATAACACATATGGAATCATGTAGTAAATAAAAAAGTGTTAAACAAATCAATATATATGTTATATTTGCGATTCTTCAAATAGCCACCCTTTGCCTTGATGACAGCTTTGCACACTCTTGGCATTCTCTCAACCAGCTTCATGAGGTAGTCACCTGGAATGCATTTCAATTAACAGGTGTGCCTTGTTAAAAGTTAATGTATGGAATTTATTCCCTTCTTAATGCGTTTGAGCCAATCAGTTGTGTTGTGACAAGGTAGGGGGGGTATACAGAAGATAACCCTATTTGGTAAAAGACCACGTCCATATTATGGCAAGAACAGCTCAAATAAGCAAAGAGAAACGACAGTCCATCATTACTTTAAGACATGAAGGTCAGTCAATACAGAACATTTCAAGAACTTTGAAAGTTTCTTCAAGTGCAGTCACAAAAACCATCAAGCGCTATGATGAAACTGGCTCTCATGAGGACCGCCACAAGAATGGAAGACCCAGAGTTACCACCGCTGCAGAGGATAAGTTCATTAGAGTTACCAGCCTCAGAAATTGCAGCCCAAATAAATGCTTCAAAGAGTTCAAGTCACAGACACATCTCAACGTCAACTGTTCAGAGGTGATTGTGTGAATCAGGCCTTCATCAAATCAAATTGTATTTGTCACATGCGCCGAATACAACAGGTGTAGACCTTACAGTGACTTACAAGCCCTTAACCAACAAAGCAGTTTTATGAAAGAATACCAAAACAAATCATACAAAAACAAATAATACGAAATAAAAGTAACAAATAATTAAAGAGCAGCAGTAAAAAGAACAATAGCGAGGCTATATACAGGGGGTACCGGTACAGAGTCAATGTGCGGGGGCACCGGTTAGTCAAGGTAATTGAGGTAATATGTAGGTGGAGTTATTAAAGTGACTAATAAACAGAGAGTAGCAGCAGTGTAAAAGGGGGAGGGGGGGGGGGGGGGCCTTCCTCTGACACCGCCTGGTATAGAGGTCCTGGATGGTAGGAAGCTTGGCCCCAGTGATGTACTGGGCCTTCCTCTGACACCGCCTGGTATAGAGGTCCTGGATGGTAGGAAGCTTGGCCCCAGTGATGTACTGGGCCGTACGCACTACCCTCTGTGGTGCCTTGCGGTCGGAGGCCGAGCAGTTGTCATACCAGGCGGTGATGCAACCAGTCAGGATGCTCTCGATGGTGCAGCTGTAGAACCTTTTGAGGATCTGAGGACCCATGCCAAATCTTTTCAGTCTCATTAAGGGGAATAGGTTTTGTCGTGAATGTGTGGAGCGCAATAGAGATTGCATCATCTGTGGATCTGTTGGGGCGGTATGCAAATTGGAGTGGGTCTAGGATTTCTGGGATAATGGTGTTTTCTGTGAGCCATGACCAGCCTTTCAAAGCACTTCATGGCTACAGACGTGAGTGCTACGGGTCGGTAGTCATTTAGAAAGGTTACCTTAGTGTTCTTGGGCACAGGGACTATGGTGGTCTGCTTGAAACATGTTGGTATTACAGACTCAGACAGGGAGAGGTTGAAAATGTCAGTGAAGACACTTGCCAGTTGGTCAGCGCATGCTCGGAGTACACGTCCTGGTAATCTGTCTGGCCCTGCGGCCTTGTGAATGTTGACCTGTTTAAAGGTCTTACTCACAACGGCTAGCGTGATCACACAGTCGTCCGGAACAGCTGAAGCTCTCATGCATGTTTCAGTGTTACTTGCCTCGAAGCTGTGTTTGGCTGTGTTCGTCCGTATCTCTCTAGCTGTGTTTGGCTGTGTTCTGGTGTGTATGTAGTTTTGCTGTGTTTGTTTGTGTTTTTCTCTGGGATGCAGCTTGCTGCTGAGACACTTCCTGTTGATTGTCCCCATCCTGTCTCAGGGTGCATCACTGTGATGTAACATTACATATTGTTTACCATCGCCACGGGAACTCAAGGTGAGCTATATTTAAAACCAGGGGTGTGAATGTAGCTCTGACCTCTGACCTCTGATGTGGGGAGACTTCTGCTTTGGTCTAATTTATCTCAGAACACTCCATTCCTAAATAAATGGGCTTAGGACTGAATTGGTTGACATTACAGAGAAACTGCAGAGATAAATCAGCCAGTTGTGTGTGAGTGTTACTGGCTCACTCTATACATAAAACTTTTTTGTCATTAATTGGGGGGTTCTGAAGAGACTGGAACCGTAGATATTGTTGTGTCTTCTCCGAGCGTCAATCTCTCATCATAACCTGCAGAGAAATTCCACAAATGATCTTTTAAGAAGGCACACCTGTTAATTTAAATGCATTCTGAAAGAGCTGCAAAATCTGGACCCCTACAAATCATCTGGGCTAGACAATCTGGACCCTTTCTTTCTAAAACTAGCCGCCGAAATTGTCGCAACCCCTATTACTAGCCTGTTCAACCTCTCTTTCGTAACGTCTGAGATCCCCAGAGATTGGAAAGCTGCCGCGGTCATCCCCCTCTTCAAAGGGGGTGACACTCTAGATCCAAACTGTTACGGACCCATATCCATCCTGCCCTGCCTTTCAAAAGTTTTTGAAAGCCAAGTCAACAAACAGATCACCGACCATTTCGAATACCACCGTACCTTCTCCGCTATGCAATCCGGTTTCCGAGCTGGTCATGGGTGCACTTCTGCCACGCTCAAGGTCCTAAACGATATTATAACCGCGATCGATAATAGACAGTACTGTGCAGCCGTTTTCATTGACCTGGCCAAGGCTTTCGACTCTGTCAACCACCGCATTCTTATTGGCAGACTAAATAGCCTTGGTTTCTCAAATGACTGCCTCGCCTGGTTCACCAACTACTTCTCAGATAGAGTTCAATGTGTCAAATCGGAGGGCCTGTTGTCTGGACCTATGGCAGTCTCTATGGGGGTGCCACAGGGTTCAATTCTTGGGCCGACTCTTTTCTCTGTGTATATCAATGACGTCGCTCTTGCTGCTGGTGACTCTCAGATCCACCTCTACGCAGACGACACCATTTTGTATACATCTGGCCCTTCATTGGACACTGTGTTAACAAACCTCCAAACGAGCTTCAATGCCATACAACACTCCTTCAGTAGCCTCCAACTGCTCTTAAACAATAGTAAAACTAAATGCATGCTCTTCAACCGAACGCTGCTTGCACCCGCCCACCCGACTAGAATCACTACTCTCGACGGGTCTGACCTAGAGTATGTGGACAACTACAAATATCTAGGTGTCTGGTTAGACTGTAAACTCTCCTTCCAGACTCACATTAAGAATCTCCAATCCAAAGTTAAATCTAGAATCGGTTTCCTATTTCGCAACAAAGCCTCCTTCACTCATGCTGCCAAACATGCCCTCGTAAAACTGACTATCCTACCGATCCTTGACTTCGGCGATGTCATTTACAAAATAGCCTCCAACACTCTACTCAGCAAATTGGATGTAGTCTATCACAGTGCCATCCGTTTTGTCTCCAAAGCCCCATATAATACCCACCACTGTGACCTGTACGCTCTTGTTGGCTGGTCCTCACTACATATTCGTCGCCAAACCCACTGGCTCCAGGCCATCTATAAATCACTGCTAGGCAAATCCCCGCCTTATCTTAGCTCATTGGTCACCATAGCAACACCCACCCGTAGTCTGCGCTCCAGCAGGTATATCTCACTGGTCATCCCCAAAGCCAACACCTCCTTTGGCCGCAATTCCTTCCAGTTCTCTGCTGCCAATGACTGGAACAAATTGCAAAAATCTCTGAAGCTGGAGACACTTATCTCCCTCACTAACTTTAAGCATCAGTTGTCAGAGCACCTTACCGATCACTGCACCTGTACACAGCCCATCTGAAATTAGCCTGCCCAACTAACTCATCCCTATATTGTTATTTATTTTGCTCATTTGTACCCCAGTATCTCTATTTGCACATAATCTCTTGCACATCTATCATTCCAGTGTTAATACTAATTGTAATTATTTTGCACTATAGCCTATTTATTGCCTTACCTCCATAACTTGCTACATTTGCACACACTGTATATATATGTATTTCTGTTGTATTTTTGACTTTGTTTTGTTTTACCCCATATGTAACTCTGTGTTGTTGTTTTTATCGCACTGCTTTGCTTTATCTTGGCCAGGTCGCAGTTGTAAATGAGAACTTGTTCTCAACTGGTTTACCTGGTTAAATAAAGGTGAAATAAAAATAAATAAAAACATCATGAAGCTGGTTGAGAGAATGCCAAGAGTGTGCAAAGATGTCTGGAAGAAAGACGATTGTTTGTTTTTAGTTCTCTCCCCAATGTTTAGAGGAAGTCTGAAATCCAGACATAGCCACTTTGGAACAGAATTGGGACACATTGCATGAATAATGCACCATAGCAACACATTTGAGAAGTTTGACTCCATCCCAGCAGCTATATCAGTCTAGTCTAGTGTCTGTTATTCCTCATATCTCACCATCATTAAGCTTCTCATAAATAACAGTCAAGGAAAATGAATGTTGTCTACCGGCAAATATACAGTATTCAGTGTGCGAATTTCTAAACGTTTGATGCTCTCTTCCTCTTGCATTTGTTGAAGAAAAAAAGGACAATGTTCAAGCCAAGTTTCAAGCCTCACATAACACAGGTTTAGACAGTAAGTTAAATGGGTTAATGTGAGAGACGTGGACCTGTTTCTAAATTGGTCATTTAGCAGACGCTCTTATCCAGAGCCCACAGTGAGCCCTCCAACCATTGTTAACCCCAGCCAACTTGCAGCTTGCAAACACTATTCTGATGGGGATCACTCACTTCTGGCTCTGGAATGAGTGTAAGGATCTCCAGAAATGTAGCAGAAGGCACTAGGGATTTCACACACATACTGTACAAGCACAGACACATGCATATACACACACATCTCCAGCTGTGTGTCCTCTGAGAGTCTTATTTCACACTATCTTCGACATGCTTCGTGCTCGAGTGTGAGAAAGAGAGAGACAGACGGACCAATATTAAGGGATGCAGAGAGAGAAGCTATAGATATTAGAGAGAGAGAGAGAATATAGAGAGCGATAGAGAGAGAGAAAAGAGAGATATGAGAGGGGACGAGAGGGAAAGTAGGAGCATCTCGAGATAGATATTCATTAGACGAGGATACTAGGGAGCCATCGACCTACTCTAGTATTGCTATTAGGATATTAGCTCTATAGATGGACTCTACATAGCATAGAATCTATAGATATATCGATATAGACTCTATCAGAGACCACTCTCTCCCTCTCATATCGTGACTCATAAGACACATCGACTCGAGAGTGAGCTCAGCAGGATATAGTAGACTAGGCAGTCCAGCGTTCAGTCAGCCCTGTGCCAACTAACTGCTGTTAAAACAACCAGAATGGGGGTACAGACACCCACTCCCCCTCCGTCACGGGCCTGTTCCCCCAAGACCCCAGCAGCTTCCTCGCTCATCTTTTCTTACCCCTCTCCTCCTCTCCTCCCCACTCCTCCCTTCCTTTCTGACGTCCGTGTCTGATGTTTGTTGTGGAACTTCAAGCCTCCTCCAACAATGCAGTGGTTGTGTTTGTTCTGTTCTTGGAGTGAGGAGGATAGTTGTTTTTGGTCAGTAATCAGCATGCTACTGTAGTTGGGGGAGGACGGAAGCAACGGTTTTAATAGACAGGATGGAAGCTGTATTTCATGAATGTTTTTCTTTTAAACCAGGATAGTCCTCCTCTCTTTCACACTCCTTTTTACCCCTAATTTACATGGTTTTATCTCTCTTTTACATGGTTTTACCTCTCTTGTACATGGTTTTATATATCGGAAGGTCACTGGTTCAAATACCCGAGCCGACAAGGTGAAAAATGTGTCCATGTGCCCGTGATCAATGCACTTAACCCTAATTTGCTCCAGGGGCGCCATACTACTATGACTGACCCTGTAAAACAGCACATTTCTGGGTGATTTGAAAAGTCATAGTCAATCGGTCAATAATACACTGCTCAAAAAAATAAAGGGAACACTTAAACAACACAATGTAACTCCAAGTCAATCACACTTCTGTGAAATCAAACTGTCCACTTAGGAAGCAACACTGATTGACAATAAATTGCACATGCTGTTGTGCAAATGGAATAGACAACAGGTTGAAATTATAGGCAATTAGCAAGACACCCCCAATAAAGAAGTGGTTCTGCAGGTGGTGACCACAGACCACTTCTCAGTTCCTATGCTTCCTGGCTGATGTTTTGGTCACTTTTGAATGCTGGCGGTGCTTTCACTCTAGTGGTAGCATGAGACAGAGTCTACAACCCACACAAGTGGCTCAGGTAGTGCAGCTCATCCAGGATGGCACATCAATGCGAGCTGTGGCAAGAAGGCTTGCTGTGTCTGTCAGCGTAGTGTCCAGAGCATGGAGGCGCTACCAGGAGACAGGCCAGTACATCAAGAGACGTGGAGAAGGCCGTAGGAGGGCAACAACCCAGCAGCAGGACCGCTACCTCCGCCTTTGTGCAAGGAGGAGCAGGAGGAGCACTGCCAGAGCCCTGCAAAATGACCTCCAGCAGGCCACAAATGTGCATGTGTCTGCTCAAACGGTCAGAAACAGACTCCATGAGTGTGGTATGAGGGCCCGACGTCCACAGGTGGGGGTTGTGCTTACAGCCCAACACCGTGCAGGACGTTTGGCATTTGCCAGAGAACACCAAGATTGGCAAATTCGCCATTGGCGCCCTGTGCTCTTCACAGATGAAAGCAGGTTCACACTGAGCACATGTGACAGACGTGACAGAGTCTGGAGACGCCGTGGAGAATGTTCTGCTGCCTGCAACATCATCCAGCATGACCGGTTTGGCGGTGGGTCAGTCATGGTGTGGGGTGGCATTTCTTTGGGGGGCCGCACAGCCCTCCATGTGCTCGCCAGAGGTAGCCTGACTGCCATTAGGTACCGAGATGAGATCCTCAGACCCCTTGTGAGACCATATGCTGGTGCGGTTGGCCCTGGGTTCCTCCTAATGCAAGACAATGCTAGACCTCATGTGGCTGGAGTGTGTCAGCAGTTCCTGCAAGAGGAAGGCATTGATGCTATGGACTGGCCCGCCCGTTCCCCAGACCTGAATCTAATTGAGCACATCTGGGACATCATGTCTCGCTCCATCCACCAACGCCACATTGCACCACAGACTGTCCAGGAGTTGGCGGATGCTTTAGTCCAGGTCTGGGAGGAGATCCCTCAGGAGACCATCCACCACCTCATCAGGAGCATGCCCAGGCGTTGTAGGGAGGTCATACAGGCACATGGAGGCCACATACACTACTGAGCCTGATTTTGACTTGTTTTAAGGACATTACATCAAAGTTGGATCAGCCTGTAGTGTGGTTTTCCACTTTAATTTTGAGGGTGACTCCAAATCCAGACCTCCATGGGTTGATACATTTGATTTCCATTGATCATTTTTGTGTGATTTTGTTGTCAGCACATTCAACTATGTAAAGAAAAAAGTATTTAATAAGATTATTTCATTCATTCAGATCTAGGATGTGTTGTTTAAGTGTTCCCTTTATTTTTTTGAGCAGTGTATAATAATGCTCTTAGCAAAAAAATCTATCTTTAATTTTCAATCTGTAGAAACTATGAGAATAGAAAGGTTCAGAAATGTTGTGAATCATCACAGCACAGTGGAAAAATATATGGTAGCTAGAAATAAAAACTGGATGGTCTTCAGAGATAGATGGGAGGGGTTGAGGGTAGGTGAAGGCTGGGACTAAAAACAAACAAAAGATAACTAATGTAAAATCTACTGTCCGTAATATACTGTTTGGAAAGTATTCAGATCCCTTGACTTTTTCCACATTTTGTTACGTTACAGCCTTATTCTAGAAAGGATTAAATTCATAAAAATCCTCAGCAATCTGCACACAATACCCCATAATGACTAAACGAAAACAGGATTTTAGATATGTTTGCTAATTTCTAAAAAAAAAGAAAAAAAGAAACACCTTATTTACATAAGTATTCAGACCCTTTGCTATGAGACTCAAAATGGAGCTCAGGTGCATCCTGTTTCCATTGATCATCCTTGAGATGTTTCTACAACTTCATTGAATTCCACCTGTGGTAAATTCAATTGATTTGACATGATTGGGAAAGGCACACACCTGTCTATATAAGGTCCCATAGTTGACCGCGCATGTCAGAACAAAAACCAAGCCATGAGGTCGAAGGAATTGTCCGTGGAGCTGTGTCGAGGCACAGATCTGGGAAAGGGTACCAAAAAATGTCTGCAGCATTGAAGGTCCCCAAGAACACAGTGGCCTCCATCATTCTTCAATGGAAGAAGTTTGGAACCACAAAGACTCTTCCTAGAGCTGACCACCTGGCCAAACTGAGCAATCGGGGGAGAAGGGCCTTGGTCAGGGAGGTGACCAAGAACCCGATGGTCTCTCTGACAGAGCTCTAGAGTTCCTCTGTGGAGATGGGATAACCTTCCAGAAGGACAAGCATCTTTGCATCACTCCACCAATCAGGCCATTATGGTAGAGTGGCCAGACGGAAGCCTCTCCTCAGTAAAAGGCACATGACAGCCCGCTTGGAGTTTGCCAAAAGGCACCTAAAGACTCTCAGACCATGAAAAACAAGATTATCTGGTCTGAGAAACCAAGATTGAACTCTTTGGCCTGAATGCCAAGCGTCACTTCTGGAGGAAACCTGGCACCATCCCTGCGTTGAAGCGTGGTGGTGGCAGCATCATGCTGTGGGGATGTTTTTCAGCTGCATGGACTGGGAGACTAGTCAGGATCGAGGAAAAGATTAGCGGCGCAAAGTACAGAGAGATCCTTGATGAAAACCTGCTCCAGAGCACTCAGGACCTCAGACTGGGGAGAAGGTTCACCGTCCAACAGGACAACGACCCTAAGCACACAGCCAAGACAACGCAGGAGTGGCTTCGGGACAAGTCTCTGAATGTCCTTGAGTGGCCCAGCCTGAGCCTGGACTTGAACCAGATCTAACATCTCTGGAGATACCTGAAAATAGCTGTGCATCAACGCTCCCCATCCAACCTGACAGAGCTTGAGAGGATCTGCAGAGAAGAATGGGAGAAACTCCTCAAATACAGGTGTGCCATGCTTGTAGCGTCATACCCAAGAAGACTCGAGGCTGTAATCGCTGCCAAAGGTGCTTCAACAAAGTACTGAGTAAAGGGTCTGAATACTTATGTAAATGTGATATTTCCTTTTTTTATTTTGAAGAAATTAGCAGAAAATGTCTAAAATCCTGTTTTTGCTTTGTTGTTATGGGGTATTGTGTGTAGATTGATCAGGTAAAAAAAACGATTTAATCAATGTTTGAATAATGCTGTAACCTAACAAAATGTGGAAAAAGTCAATGGGTCTGAATACTTTCCGAAGGCACTGTATATAGTATGTATAAGCTGGAAGTAGAAGCCTAAGTATTGTTGTCCATTTCCAATTAGGGGCGAGGTTTGGGGAAAGTAATAAAGAAGGAACATATATTTAAAAAAATATTTAAAATAATATACAGTGGGGAGAACAAGTATTTGATACACTGCTGATTTTGCAGGTTTTCCTACTTACAAAGCATGTAGAGGTCTGTAATTTTTTTATCATAGGTACACTTCAACTGTGAGAGATTGAATCTAAAACAAATATCCAGAAAATCACATTGTATGATTTTTAAGTAATTAATTTGTATTTTATTGCATGACATAAGTATTTGATCACCTACCAACCAGTAAGAATTCCGGCTCTCACAGACCTGTTCGTTTTTTTTTAAGAAGCCCTCCTGTTCTCCACTCATTACCTGTATTAACTGCACCTGTTTGAACTCGTTACCTGTATAAAAGACACCTGTCCACACACTCAATCAAACAGACTCCAACCTCTCCACAATGGCCAAGACCAGAGAGCTGTGTAAGGACATCAGGGATACAATTGTTGACCTGCACAAGGCTGGGATGGGCTACAGGACAATAGGCAAGCAGCTTGGTGAGAAGGCAACAACTGTTTGCGCAATTATTAGAAAATGGAAGAAGTTCAAGATGACGGTCAATCACCCTCGGTCTGGGGCTCCATGCAAGATCTCACCTCGTGGGGCATCAATGATCATGAGGAAGGTCCTGGTCAATGACCTGAAGAGAGCTGGGACCACAGTCTCAAAGAAAACCATTAGTAACACACTACGCCATCATGGATTAAAATCCTGCAGCGCACGCAAGGTCCCCCTGCTCAAGCCAGCGCATGTCCAGGCCCGTCTGAAGTTTGCCAATGACCATCTGGATGATCCAGAGGAGGAATGGGAGACGGTCATGTGGTCTGATGAGACAAAAATATAGCTTTTTGGTCTAAACTCCACTCGCCGTGTTTGGAGGAAGAAGAAGGATGAATACAACCCCAAGAACACCATCCCAACCGTGAAGCATGGAGGTTGAAACATCATTCTTTGGGGATGCTTTTCTGCAAAGGGGACAGGACGACTGCACCGTATTGAGGGGAGGATGGATGGGGCCATGTATCGTGAGATCTTGGCCAACAACCTCCTTCCCTCAGTAAGAGCATTGAAGATGGGTCGTGGCTGGGTCTTTCAGCATGACAATGACCCGAAACACACAGCCAGGGCAACTAAGGAGTGGCTCCGTAAGAAACATCTCAAGGTCCTGGAGTGGCCTAGCCAGTCTCCAGACCTGAACCCAATAGAAAATCTTTGGAGGGAGCTGAAAGTCCATATTGCCCAGCGACAGCCCCAAAACCTGAAGGATCTGGAGAAGGTCTGTATGGAGGAGTGGGCCAAAATCCCTGCTGCAGTGTGTGCAAACCTGGTCAAGACCTACAGGAAACGTATGATCTCTGTAATTGCAAACAAAGGTTTCTGTACCAAATATTAAGTTCTGCTTTTCTGATGTATCAAATACTTATGTCATGCAATAAAATGCAAATTAATTACTTAAAAATCATACAATGTGATTTTCTGGATTTTTGTTTTAGATTCCGTCTCTCACAGTTGAAGTGTACCTATGATAAAAAATTATAGACCTCTACATGCTTTGTAAGTAGGAAAACCTGCAAAATCGGCAGTGTATCAAATACTTGTTCTCCCCACTGTCTATATTTAAAAATATATATACACTACCAGTCAAAAGTTTGGACACACCTACTCATTCAAGGGTTTTTCTTTATTTTTACTATTTTTTACATTGTAGAATAATAGTGAAGACATCAAAACTATGAAATAACACATATGAAATCATGTAGTAACCAAAAAAGTGTTAAACAAATCAAAATATATTTTATATTTGAGATTCTTCAAATAGCCACCCTTTGCTTTGCACACTCTTGGCATTCTCTCAACCAGCTTCATGAGGTAGTCACCTGGGATGAATTTCAATTAACAGGTGTGCCTTCTTAAATGTTAATCTGTGGAATTTATTTCCTTCTTAATGCATCTGAGCCAATCAGTTGTGTTTTGACAAGGTAGGGGGGGTATACAGAAGATAGCCCAATTCCGTAAAAGACCACGTCCATATTATGCCAAGAACAGCTCAAATAAGCAAAGAGAAATGACAGTCCATCATTACTTTAAGACATGAAGGTCAGTCAATACAGAATATTTTAAGAACTTTGAAAGTTTCTTCAAGTGCAGTCGCAAAAACCATCAAGCGCTATGATGAAACTGGCTCTCATGAGGACCGCCACAGGAATGGAAGACCCAGAGTTACCTCTGCTGCAGAGGATAAGTTCATTAGAGTTACCAGCCTCAGAAATTGCAGCCTAAATAAATGCTTCACAGAGTTCAAGTCACAGACACATCTCAACATCAACTGTTCAGAGGGGACTCTGTGAATGAGGCCTTCATGGTCAAATTGCTGCAAAGAAACCACCACTAAAGGACACCAATAAGAAGAAGAGACCTGCTTGGGCCAAGAAATACGAGCAATGGACATTAGACCGGTGAAAATGTGTCCTTTGGTCTGGATTCCAAATGTGAGATTTTTGGTTCCAACCGTGGTGTCTTTGTGAGACGCGGTGTGGGTGAACGGATGATCTCTGCATGTGTATTTCCCACCGTAAAGCATGGAGGAGGAGGTGTTATGGTGTGGGGGTGCTTTGTTGGTGACACTGTTTGTGATTTATTTAGAATTCAAGGCACACTTAACCAGCATGGCTACCATGGCATTCTGCAGTGATATGCCTTCCCATCTGGTTTGGGCTTAGTGGGACTATCATTTGTTTTTCAACAGGACAATGACCCAACACACCGCCAGGCTGTGTAAGGGCTATTTGACCAAGAAGGAGAGTGATGGAGTGCTGCATCAGATGACCTGGCCTCCACAATCCCCCGACCTCAACCCAATTGAGATGGTTTGGGATGAGTCGGACAGCAGAGTGAAGGAAAAGCAGCCAACAAGTGCTCAGTATATGTGGGAACTCCTTCAAGACTGTTGGAAAAACATTCCAGGTGAAGCTGGTTGAAAGAATGCCAAGAGTGTGCAAAGCTGTCATCAAGGCAAAGGGTGGTTATTTGAATACTTTTTTAACACATTTTTGATTACTACATGATTCCATATGTCTTATTTCACAGTTTTGATGTCTTCACTATTATTCTACAATTTAGAAAATAGTCAAATTAAAGAAAAACCCTTCAATGAGTAGGTGTGTCCAACCTTTTGACTGGTACTGTATATTGGGGATTAGAAATGAATCATTGCACCTATCCGGTGTATGTGACAATAAAAGTAATCCCTAGTGCACATGGTTTTATCTGTCTTTTACATGGTTTTATCTGTCTTTTACATGGTTTTATCTGTCTTTTACATGGTTTTATCTGTCTTTTACATGGTTTTATCTATATTTTACAGTGTTTTATCTATATTTTACAGTGTTTTATCTGTCTTTTACAGTGTTTTATCTATATTTTACAGTGTTTTATCTATATTTTACAGTGTTTTATCTGTCTTTTACAGTGTTTTATCTATATTTTACAGTGTTTTATCTATATTTTACAGTGTTTTATCTATATTTTACATGGTTTTATCTATCATTTAAAGGGTTTTATCCAGAGCCATGTATTTAGAGAGTTGGGCCAATGCGGTTTCTGCATTAACATGACACTATCCAGTGCAATTACGATTAAGTGCTCCAGGGTGCATTGACAGATTTTTTTCACCTAGTCGACTCAGGGATTCAAACCAGCGACCTTTTGCTTACTGGCACAACACTCTTAACCACTAGGCTACTTATGTCAGCCATGTTAGCTTCCCATTAACATTACATGGGGAATATTTAAACAGTGCTATGTAACTGAATGTCTAGAATTATAGAACAACATTTAACATTCTAAAAGTTGGCCTAACTGTAAAGATATGGGTCTGGTTTTACCCATCTTGAATTATGTTTTTCAGGCTGTATGCAAGGTACTGAGTTTCCCTAATATAAATAGACTACTGTGGCTTTACTGAAAGGTTATTCTGTAGGTCCGTGACCCCTATTGCCCATATTGTCATTATTATTGTTATGTCTCTCCATCTGGTTGAGCGGCTAGACGGGCACCAGACCTACGATCACCATGTCCTTGTTCTGCTCCTCCAATGCCTTGGGGTCAAGGGTAATGGAACTCATTTACCACATCGATGATGAAGCTCATTTACAGTACAGTATAAAAGCAGGGCTAGCTAGATAGAGAGATAGATAGAGTGCTTAAGGCACTTGACATTTTAAGGCAGAGAAACGTGTCATCCACCACCGGTGTGTAACCCTTCGCTTCACTTAGATTGTAACCTTCACCTTCACTTACTGATGATCCATGATGCCAACAAGGGTAAAAGCCAATTTATGCACGATCCGAAAACGTGGTCGGAGACGCCGTATGGAGGGTGTGACGCAATTGCGGAAGCCTCCGGAAAGCACGCAGAGGTCAAATTGAGCTCTGTACCGCATCGCTGTGCGCCTCCCAAATTGTGTAACAATGTGGAGGGCTCCGTATAGCGCCACATAGCTCTGCATTGACATGATTGGTTAACGGTAGGTGGGGGTGGGGGCGGGAGCTGCAGTATAAACACAAACTCACTTCCTTGACAACTTCCTTCACAACCGCTCTGCCCTGACTCTGCCCTGCAGAGCCTTTTTGGGTCATGTCCATTTTCAATTCAGGAAGTAAACTGAAATTCCAATGACGTATTGAAAAGCAATTAGTCAAATTGGAATTGGAATTTCAGTTCACTTCTTCATTCCATGCAGCCAACATCTCTGTGCGTGAGGCTATGAGGACCAATCGACACCAAGCAGCTCTGCAGGGAAGCTGTTCTTGTTTTAACAGCAGCAGAGCAAGTTCAAAGCAGGTTTTATTGGGTAATAATGTACAAACTGAAGGTGTGTGTGTGTGTGTGTATGACTCTGTACCGGTACCCCCTGTATATAGCCTCGCTACTGTTATTTTACTGCTGCTCTTTAATTATTATTATTATTATTATTATTATTGTTATTATTTTTTTATTTTTTTTAGGTATTCTTTCTTAAAACTGCTTTGTTGGTTAAGGGCTTGTAAGTAAGCATTTCACTGTAAGGTCTACACCTGTTGTATTCGGCGCATGTGACAAATACAATTTGATTTGATTTGATGTGTGTGTGTGTGTGTGTGTGTGTGTGTGTGTGTGTGTGTGTGTGTGTGTGTGTGTGTGTGTGTGTGTGTGTGTGTGTGTGTGTGTGTGTGTGTGTGTGTGTGTGTGTGTGTGTGTGTGTGTGTGTGTGTGTGTGTGTGTGTGTGTGTGTATGAGCTTTCTAGCCAGATCAGGGACGGCCCATTTTGGTATGTGTATGACACAGCATGATCAATGAACCATCACTACAGCTCAACTGCAGCTCTCACTCTCCATCATTTATCTGGGTGGAAGTCCTGCTCTTGCCTGGTAAACAACACTGAGGCCTCATTGTTTTAATGATGAGTGCAACATTCAGTCTGGTTTAAAGACCTCCAGACCCTCACAACCAGCCAGGCTGGAGCTAGGGTTGGGTCTGGAGTGAGTGTGTGTGTGTGTGTGTGTGTTTGTGGAGCTGGAGCTGTTCTGTTCATAAGGGTGAATAAAGGGCCTTCGCGTGCCAACTGCACATCATACTGAAGTTAATTTGTCCTTTGAACAAACAACAGGAGGGAGGAAGGAAAGAGAGAGAGTTACATTGAGAAAATGAGGGAATATGGAGAGAGAGAGAGAGAGAGGGAGGGAGAGAGAGAGAGAGTTACATTGAGAAAATGAGGGAATATGGAGAGAGAGAGAGAGAGAGGGAGGGAGAGAGAGATTGCATCATTAACATGCGCCTCACTCTCCTCAAGCCACACCCCCTTTTCCCATTCCACTCAACTAATTAGCTTTGCTCTATATCACCACGGCTTTACAAAAATATAAACGCAACATGGAACGATTTTACTCAGTTACAGTTCATATAAGGAAATCAGTCAATTGAAATAAATTCATTAGAGAGAAATAACATGGATTTCTTTTTAAAATAAGCTTTTTGTGCACATGGAACATTTCTGGGATATTTTATTTCACCTCATGAAACATGGGACCAACACTGTTGCGTTCATATTTTTGTTCAGTTTATTTACATTTACATTTAGGTCATTTAGCAGACGCTCTTATCCAGAGCGACTTACAAATAGGTGCATTCACCCTATAGCCTGTGGGATAACCTCTTTACAATATCTTTTATTTTTATTTATTTTTTTAGGGGGGTGGGGGGGTTAGAAGGATTACTTTATCCTATCCCAGGTATTCCTTAAAGAGGTGGGGTTTCAAATGTCTCCGGAAGGTGATGAGTGACTCCGCTGTCCTGGCGTCGTGAGGGAGCTTGTTCCACCATTGGGGTGCCAGAGCAGCGAACAGTTTTGACTGTGCTGAGCGGGAACTATGCTTCCGCAGAGGAAGGGGAGCCAGCAGGCCAGAGGTGGATGAACGCAATGCCCTCGTTTGGATGTAAGGACTGATCAGAGCCTGAAGGTACAGAGGTGCCGATCCCCTCACAGCTCCATAGGCAAGCACCATGGTCTTGTAACAGATGCGAGCTTCAACTGGAAGCCAGTGGAGTGTGCGGAGGAGCGGGGTGACGTGAGAGAACTTGGGAAGGTTGAACACCAGACGGGCTGCGGCATTCTGGATGAGTTGTAGGGGTTTAATGGCACAGGCAGGGAGCCCAGCCAACAGCGAGTTGCAGTAATCCAGACGGGAGATGACAAGTGCCTGGATTAGGACCTGTGCCGCTTCCTGTGTAAGGCAGGGTCGTACTCTCCGAATGTTGTAGAGCATGAACCTGCAGGATCGGGTCACCGCCTTGATGTTAGCGGAGAACGACAGGGTGTTGTCCAGGGTCACGCCAAGGCTCTTCGCACTCTGGGAGGAGGACACAATGGAGTTGTCAACCGTGATGGCGAGATCATGGAACGGGCAGTCCTTCCCCGGGAGGAAGAGCAGCTCCGTCTTGCCAAGGTTCAGCTTGAGGTGGTGATCCGTCATCCATACTGATATGTCTGCCAGACATGCAGAGATGCGATTCGCCACCTGGTTATCAGAAGGGGGAAAGGAGAAGATTAGTTGTGTATCGTCAGCGTAGCAATGATAGGAGAGGCCATGTGAGGATATGACAGAGCCAAGTGACTTGGTGTATAGGGAGAATAGGAGAGGGCCTAGAACTGAGCCCTGGGGGACACCAGTGGTGAGAGCACGTGGTGCGGAGACAGCTTCTCGCCACGCCACTTGGTAGGAGCGACCGGTCAGGTAGGACGCGATCCAGGAGTGAGCCGCGCCGGAGATGCCCAGCTCGGAGAGGGTGGAGAGGAGGATCTGATGGTTCACAGTATCAAAGGCAGCAGACAGGTCTAGAAGGACAAGAGCAGAGGAGAGAGAGTTAGCTTTAGCAGTGTGGAGAGCCTCCGTGACACAGAGAAGAGCAGTCTCAGTTGAATGACCAGTCCTGAAACCTGACTGGTTTGGATCAAGAAGGTCATTCTGAGATAGATAGCAAGAGAGTTGGCTAAAGACGGCACGCTCAATAGTTTTGGAAAGAAAAGAAAGAAGGGATACTGGTCTGTAGTTGTTGACATCAGTGGGATCGAGTGTTGGTTTTTTGAGAAGGGGTGCAACTCTCGCTCTCTTGAAGACGGAAGGGACATAGCCAGCGGTCAAGGATGAGTTGATCAGCGAGGTGAGGTAGGGGAGAAGGTCACCGGAGATTGTCTGGAGAAGAGAGGAGGGGATGGGGTCAAGTGGGCAGGTTGTTGGGCGGCCTGCAGTCACAAGTCGCAAGATTTTATCTGGAGAGAGAGGGGAAAAAGAAGTCAAAGCATAGGGTAGGGCAGTGTGAGCAGGACCAGCAGTGTCATTAGACTTAACAAACGAGGATCGGATGTCGTCAACCTTCTTTTCAAAGTGGTTGACGAAGTCATCCACAGAGAGGGGGGGGGGGGGGGGGGGGGGGAGGATTCAGCAGGGAGGAGAATGTGGCAAAGAGCTTCCTAGGGTTAGAGGCAGATGCTTGGAATTTAGAGTGGTAGAAAGTGGCCTTAGCAGCATAAACAGATGAAGAAAATGTAGAGAGGAGGGAGTGAAAAGATGCCAGGTCGGCAGGGAGTTTAGTTTTCTTCCATTTCCGCTCCGCTGCCCGGAGCTCTGTTCTGTGAGCTCGCAATGAGTCATCAAGCCACGGAGCTGGAGGGGAGGACCGAGCCGGCCGGGAGGATAGGGGACACAGAGAGTCAAAGGATGCAGAAAGGGAGGAGAGGAGGGTTGAGGAGGCAGAATCAGGAGATTGGAGGGAGAAGGATTGAGCAGAGGGAAGAGATGATAGGATGGAAGAGGAGAGAGTAGTGGGAGAGAGAGAGCGAAGGTTGCGGCGGCGCATTACCATCTGTGTAGGGGCAGAGTGAGTAGTGTTGGAGGAGAGCGAGAGAGAAAAGGATACAAAGTAGTGGTCGGAGACATGGAGGGGAGTTGCAGTGAGATTAGTAGAAGAGCAGCATCTAGTAAAGATGAGGTCAAGCGTATTGCCTGCCTTGTGAGTAGGGGGGGACGGTGAGAGGGTGAGGTCAAAAGAGGAGAGAAGTGGAAAGAAGGAGGCAGAGAGAAATGAGTCAAAGGTAGACGTAGGGAGGTTGAAATCCCCCAAAACTGTGTGGGGTGAGCCATCCTCAGGAAAGGAACTTATCAAGGCGTCAAGCTCATTGATGAACTCTCCAAGGGAACCTGGAGGGCGATAGATGACAAGGATATATCACAATGGCTACACAGAACCTTTGATCTACATAACCATGGCTACACAGAACCTTTGAACTACATCACCATGGCTATACATAACCTTTGATCTACATCACCATGGCTATACAGAACCTTTGATCTACATCACCATGGCTATACAGAACCTTTGATCTACATCACCATGGCTATACAGAACCTTTGATCTACATCACCATGGCTATACAGAACCTTTGATCTACATCACCATGGCTATACAGAACCTTTGATCTACATCACCATGGCTATACAGAACCCTTGATCTACATCACCATGGCTATACAGAACCTTTGATCTACATCACCATGGCTATACAGAACCTTTGATCTAAATCACCATGGCTACAGACACCCTGTTACTCTGCTTCCTCTTCCTTCATTACCTTCTCTCTCTCTCTCTCTCTCTCTCTCTCTCTCTCTCTCCCTCTCTCTCTCTCTCTCTCCTCCTTCTCTCTCTCTCTGTCTTCTTCTCTCTCTATGTCTCTCTCTCTCTCGCCTCTGTATGTATCTCTCTCTCTCTCGCTCTATCTCTATCTCTCTCTCTCTCTCTCTCTCTCTCTCTCTCTCTTCCTTCCTCCTTTCTCAGCCTTGCCTCCCTTCTTACCCTCCCTCTATCCGTTCTCAGCCTCATGCCTTACCTCTGTGCCTGGGAGTGGAATTCTGGGAACATGTTTCCATGTGAATGGCGGAGGGCTGCGAAGGGGTGTGACGCCACGGCATTGTTCCCGTGGCGAGGAAAGGAACCGTGAGCCGTGAGGCCAATTCCTGTCCACTCCAAAAAAATAGCACTTTCTCACACTGCTTTCCTTCCTCCCTCCCTCCACAGGCCAGGCTGGGCCGTTACAAAACAACCCCAGAGTACAGAGCCTGGTGGAGAGAGAGAAAGAGAGAGAGAGAGAGAGAGAGAGAGAGAGAGAGAGAGAGAGAGAGAGAGAGAGAGAGAGAGAGACAGAGAGAGAAGAGAGACAGAGAGAGAGAGAGGAGAGAGAGACAGAGGGAGAGAGCGAGAGCGAGAGAGAGAGAGAGAGAGACAGAATGAGTGGAGGAAGCAGTGTTGTTTCAATGTGTTTCTGCAGACTGTTTATGGGCCATTCAGAACAAACCAAGACGTGAAGAAGGACATCCCCAGCCGCTACAGAGGCTGGGCCCAGCGTGTGTGTGTGTGTAGAGGCATCATGCCCATAGGGTGCACAAGGGCACGTGCCCCTTCAGGTTTGTTGTGGGAACAAAGCCATACATTTCTTGACCGGTAAAACTGAACGTTTTCTGAGAATAGAAGTGAACATTTTGCCTGTTCTGGGAATGTTTATTTTTAGGTTGCAGGGAGGTTCTGAGAACGTTTTACTCTGGTTCCTTTAAAGTTTTCCTGGGAGGTTTTATTAACGCTTTGAGAACGGAAATTATAGGTTATTTTGAGTTTTTTTAATAAGTTCCTTAAAACTTTAACTGAATGTAGGACTTAACAACACTGCCAGCCTATTTTGGGCTAACTTTTTTGAACTCCAAGCACATATAGAAATTAATTTCCTTAGGGATTAATCATGCAATCCACCAGGATGGAGCTAGCATGTTTTTTTACACATACAAAGCTGTTCATTTTAGTCTATTCAAACAGACTCCATTTCAAAGGAAACAAGAACTCACTAAGATCACACTTAACAAGATAGAGCATAGATGCTGAGAACAGAATGTATAGTTTTTAAATAACATTCTTAGAATGTTCTCTGAACGCAGGGCTGGCTCCAGGCATAAGCCACATAATCGGTTGCCCAGGGGCCCTGATCTCCAGGGGGCCCACATTTATTTTATTAGTCACTCTCACTCAGATATCATTAACATGGCATAAGTCCTGGCAAAATGTGTAGAATTGCAGGAAATTCACTTTAAAACTGCCAAAAAATGTATCTCCAACCCATGGCAAAATGGACTGAATTGCAGGAAATTAGCTTTAAAACTGCTAAAAATGTCTCTCTGCAAAATGTTTAAAACTGTGGAAAACTTGCTTTAAAACTGCACATTTTTCTCTACGCCCTATGGCAAAATATGTAGAATGGCAAGAAATGTACTTTAAAACCTACATTTTTCTCTACGCCATCAAGAGGGGGGCCACCAAAAGGCTAGTTAATAAAGTTTTCTTGTGGTTTTTATGGAAGGTTTTCTTCATGTTCTGAGCATAGAATTTAGAGCTTATTGTTGCTAATGTGTACAATTCAAGAATTTTTTTTCCTCCAGAATATTGCCAAGAACTGACTTAAAAGACACCTATACATCTTGAATTTTGGGGTTTTTTTTTTTTTGGGGGGGGTTTTTTTGGGGGTTTTTTTTTAAAATTTTTTTTTTTTTAAAAAAAATTTGGGTTTAAAAAAATTTTTTTTTTTAAAAATTTTTTTTTTAAAAATTTTTTCCCCTTTGGGGGTTTTTTTTTTCCCCCCCTTTTTTTTTTTTAAAAAAAAAAATTTTTAAAAAAGGGGGTTTTAAAAAAAAAAAAATTTTTTTTTTAAAAAAAAAAAAAAGGGGGAAAAAAACCCAAAGGTTTTTAAAAATTTTTTAAAAATTTCAAAAAATTTTTTTTTTTTTAAAAAAAAAAATTTTTCCCCCCCCGGTCCCCCCCCTTTTTTTTTCCCCCCTAAAAAAAAAAGCCCCAAAAAAAAAAAAAAATTTTTTTTTAAAACCCCCAAAAAGGGCCCCCAAAAAAAAATTTGGAAAAAAAAAAAAAATTTTAAAAAAAAAAAAAGGGGGGAAAACCAAAAAAATTTTTTTAAAAAAAACCAAAAAAAAAAAAAATTTTTTTTCCCCCCTTTTTTTTAAAAAAGGGGGGGGGGAAAAAAAAAAAAATTTTTTTTTAATGGGGGGGCCCCAAAAAAAAAAAAAGGGTTTTGGGGGGGTTTTCCCTTTTTTTTTAAAAAAAAAAATTTTTAAAAAAATTTTTTTCCGAATTTTCCCCCTTTAAAACCCCAATTTTTTTTCCCTTTGGAAAATTGTTTTTTTTTTGGGAAAATTCCAAAAAGCCCGGGGGGGGTTTTCCCCCCCCCTTTTTAAAAAAGTTTTTTAAAAAAATTAAATTTTTTTCCCCCCCCCCCCCCCAAAAATTTTCCCCCCCTTTTTTTTTCCCCCCTTTTTGGGGTTTAAAAAAAAAAAAAAAAAAAAAAAAAAAAACCCCCCCCCCCCCCCCCCCCCCCCCCCCCCTTTCCCCCCCCCTTGGCCCTTTTTTTTTTTTTGGGGGTTTTTTTTCCTTTTTTTTTTTTCCCCCCTTTTTCCCCCCCCCTTAAAAAAAAGGGGGTTTTTTTTTTTGGGGGCCCCTTTTTTTTTTTCCCCCCTTTTCTTTTTTTTTTTTAAATTTTTTTTTCCCCCCCCCCCCCTTTTTTCCCCCCCCTTTTTCCCCCAAAAAAAAAAAAACCCCCCCCCCCCCCCCCAAAAACCCCCTTCCCCCCCCCCCCCCAAACCCCAAAAAAACCCCCCCCCCAAAAAAACCCCCCCAAATTTTTAAAAAAATTTTTTTCCCCAAAAACCTAACCCCTTTTTTTTTGGGGGGGGCCCCCCCCCTTTAAAAAAAAAAAAAATTTAAAAAAAAACCCCCCAAAAGGGGGGGGGTTAAAAAAGGGGGGGAAGCGGCCGGAAAAAAAAAAAAAACCCCCCCCCCCCCCCCCTTTTTTAAAAAGGGGAAAAAAAAACCCAAAACCTTTTGGTTGTTTCAATTTTTTTTCCCTTTTTAAAGGGGGTTTTTTAAAATTTTTTTTTTTGGGGGAAAAGGGGGGGGCCCCCCCAAAAGGGGGGCCCCCCCTTATTTTTTTTTTGGGGGGGGGGGGAAAAAACCCCCTTTTTGGTTTTTTTTTTCCCCCCCCCCCCCTTTTTTTCCCCCCCCCGGGCCCCGGGGGGGGGGTTTTTTCCCCCCCCCGGGCCTGCCCCCCTTTGGGGGAAAAAATTTTTGGGGGAAAAAACCCCCAAAAAAACCCCCCTTTTTTTTTTGGGGAAAACCCGGGGGCCGGGCCCAAAAAAAAGGCCCCCCCCAAAAACCCCCCCCCAAAAAAGGGGGGGGGCCCCCTTTTGGGAAAACCCCAAAAAAGAAAAGGGGGTTTTTCAAAAAAGGGGGGGAAGGGCCCCCCCCCCCCGGGGGGCCTTCCCCCTTGGGGCCCCCGGGTTTTTTGCCCGGCCCCCTTTCTTTTGGTTTTTTTTTGGGGGTTTTTTTTTTTTGGGGGGGTTTTTTTCGGGTTTGGGGGGGGGGGGCCCCCTTTTTGGGGGGGGGGCCCTCATTTTTTGGGGGGTTTTTTTAAAAAAAAACCCCCAAAAAGGGGGGGCCTTTTGCGTTGGGTTTTTGGGGTTTTTTTTTGGAAAAAACCTTTTTTGGGGGTATTTCCCGGAAAAAATTTTTTTTGGGAAAAAAACCCCCTTTTGAAAGAACCCCCAAAAACCTGGGGGGTTTTTTTGGGGAAATTTTTTTTTTGGGGGCCCCCTTTTCCCCCCCCCCCCCTTTTTTTTCCCCAAAAAAAATTTAAAAAAAATTTCCCCGGGGGTTTTTTTTTGGGGGGCCCCCCCCCGGGGGGAAAAAGGGGGGGGGGTTTTTGGGGGCCCCCCCCCGGGGCCCCAAAAAAACCCCCCCGGGGGCCGGGGGCCAAGGGGGGGGCCAAAGGGGGGGGGGGGGGAAAAAGGGGGGGGGGTTCCGGGGGGGGGGGGGGAAAAAAAGGGGAAAACCCCCGGGGAAACCCCCCCCTTTTTTCCCCCCCCCCCTTTCCCCCCGGGGGGGCCCCGGGGGGACCGGGGGGGGGGGAAAGGGGGGGGGCCCCCCCCCGGGGGGGGGGGGGGCCCCCCTTTTAAGGGGGGGGGGCCCCCCTTTTTCCCCCCCCCTTTTTGGGGGGGCCAATTTTTTTGGGGGCCAAAACCCCTCCTCCCCATTTGGGGCCCGGGGGGGGTTTTTCCCCCCCCTGGGACCCCGGGGGGGGGCCCCCCGGGGGGGGGGGAAAAAAAGGGGGGGGGGAGGGGGGGGGGGGGGGGAATGGGGGGGCCCCCCCTTTGGGAGGTGGCTGGGGGGGGTTTTGGGGGGGCCAGGCCCCTTTGGGGGCCCCCGGGGAAAGGGCCCCCCCCCCCTTTTTCCCCCAACTTTTTTTTTTTGGGGGCCCCCCCCCCAAAAACCCCCCCGGAGGGGGGGGGGGGGGGAAAAAAAAAGGGGGGGGGGGGGCCCTTTTTCCCCGGGGAAAACCCCCAACCCCGGGGCCCTTTTTGGGGGGGGGGGGGGAAAAAAAAACCCCCTTTGGGGGGGGGTTTTTTTTTTTTTTTTTTCCGAAAACCCCTTTTTCCCCCTTTTTCCCCTTTCCCCCCAAATTTTTTTTAAACCCCCCTTTTTTTTTTGGCCCCTTTTTGTTTTTTTTTTTTAAAAAAAAGGGGGGGGGTTTTTTCCCCGCCCCCCCCGGGGGGGCCCCGGGGGGGGGGGGGGAAAAGGGGGGTTCCAAGGGTTTTAAAATTTTTTTTCCCCCGGGGGGAACCCCCCCCCCCTTTCCTTTTTTCCCCAAATTTTTTGGGGGGGCCCCCCCCGGGGGGGGGGGTTTTGGGGGGGGGGGGGGGGCCCCCCGGGGGGGGGCCCCGGGGGAAAAAAAAACCCCCCCTTTTTTTTGGGGGTTTGGGGTTTTTTAAAAATTGGGGAAAAAACCCCAAGGGGGGTTTAAAAAAGGGGGGGGCCCCCCGGGGGGAAGGGTTCCCCCTTTTTTCCCCAAAAAAAAAAAATTTTCCCAAAATTTTTTTTTTTAAAAAACTTTGGGCCCCCCCCTTTCCCCCCCCCCTTTTTTTTTTAAGGAAAAAAAAAGGGGGGTTCCCCGGGTTTTTCCGGGAAAAAGGGGAAAAAGTTATCCACTCCCTCTGATTGCGACCATGACGGAGTCATTGCATGGAGCGCGGTTTTTTCACAAAATTGGATCTCAGGAGCGCGTATAACTTGGTGCGCATAAGGGATGGCGACGAATGGAAGACAGCGTTTAGTACCACGTCAGGTCATTTCGAGTATCTGGTCATGCCATATGGGTTGATGAATGCTCCATCAGTCTTCCAATCCTTCGTAGATGACATTTTCCGGGATATGCAGGGACAAGGGGTGGTCGTGTACATTGATGATATTCTGGTGTACTCGTCTACCCGAGCCGAGCATGTAACCCTGGTGCGTCGTGTATTGAGGAGGCTGTTGGAGCACGACCTATATGTCAAGGCAGAGAAATGTCTGTTTTTCCAGGAGTCGGTCTCCTTTTTGGGTTATCGGTTGTCCGCGTCAGGGGTGAGAATGGAGGTGGATCGTGTGTCCGCTGTGCGTAATTGGCAAACCCCAACTACTGTAAAAGAGGTGCAGCAGTTCTTGGGCTTTGCGAATTACTACCGGAGGTTTATCCGGGGTTTTGGACAGGTGGCAGCTCCCATCACGTCCCTTCTGAAAGGGGGTCCGGTGCGCCTGCAGTGGTCAGCTGATGCGGACAGGGCCTTTGGGAGACTGAAGGACCTGTTTACGTCGGCTCCGGTGCTGGCGCATCCGGATCCCGCATTACCCTTTCAGGTTGAGGTGGACGCGTCTGAGGCAGGTATAGGGGCCGTTCTCTCTCAACGGTCTGGCACGCCACCTAAACTCCGCCCCTGTGCTTTTTATTCTAAAAAGCTCAGCCCGGCGGAGCGTAACTATGACGTTGGGGACAGGGAGCTGTTAGCTGTAGTTCAAGCCCTTAAGGTGTGGAGGCATTGGCTTGAGGGGGCTCAACACCCTTTCCTCATTTTGACTGACCATCGGAACCTGGAGTACATCCGGGCAGCGAGGAGACTGAACCCTCGCCAGGCTCGATGGAGTATGTTTCTCACCAGGTTCGTATTTAAAATCATGTACATCCCTGGGTCCCAGAATGGTAAGGCAGATGCGCTGTCCCGGCGGTATGACACGGAGGAGAGGTCCGTTGAGCCTACTCCCATACTACCGGAGTCTTGCCTTGTGGCACCGGTGGTATGGGAGGTCGATGCCGAAATCGAGCGAGCGTTGCGTACCGACCCCAGCCCTCCACAGTGTCCTGAGGGTCGGAAGTACGTTCCGCTCGAGATTCGGGATCGACTCATTTACTGGGCTCACACGTCCCCCTCCTCTGGACATCCGGGTATTGGCCGGACAGTGCATTGCCTTAGCACTAAATACTGGTGGCCTACTTTGGCTAGGGATGTGAGGGTTTATGTCTCCTCCTGCTCGGTGTGCGCCCAGTGTAAGGCGCCCCGACATCTGCCCAGGGGTAAGTTACAACCCCTGCCCGTTCCACAACGACCATGGTCCCACCTCTCTGTGGATTTTGTGACAGACCTTCCCCTCTCTCAGGGGAATACCACCATCCTGGTCGTTGTGGACCGGTTCTCTAAGGCCTGTCGTCTTCTCCCTATGTCGGGTCTTCCTACTGCCCTACAGACCGCTGAGGCCCTATTTACCCACGTCTTCCGGCATTACGGGGTGCCCGAGGATATAGTGTCTGATCGAGGCCCCCAGTTTACCTCCCGTGTTTGGAGAGCGTTCATGGAGCGTTTGGGGGTCTCGGTTAGCCTTACCTCAGGTTACCACCCGGAGAGTAACGGGCAGGTAGAACGTGTCAACCAGGATGTGGGTAGGTTTCTGAGGTCGTATTGCCAGGACCGGCCTGAGGAGTGGTCAAGGTACCTTCCCTGGGCCGAGATGGCCCAGAACTCTCTCCGCCACTCCTCTACCAACCTAACCCCCTTCCAATGTGTATTAGGTTACCAGCCGGTTCTGGCACCGTGGCAGCAGAGCCAGATCGAGGCCCCTGCGGTGGATGATTGGATGAGGCGCTCGGAAGAGACGTGGAACGCTGCCCACGTCCACCTGCAGCGGGCCGTCCTTCGTCACAAGGCGAGCGCCGATCTCCACCGCAGTGAGGGGCCGGTGTACGCACCCGGAGATCGAGTCTGGCTCTCTACCAGAAACCTACCCCTCCACCTGCCCTGCCGGAAGCTGGGTCGGCGGTTTGTGGGGCCCTTTAAAGTCCTGAGAAGATTGAACGAGGTGTGTTATAGGTTACATCTACCTGTTGAGTATAAGAATATTAACCCCTCGTTCCATGTGTCTCTTCTCAGGCCGGTGGTAGCTGGTCCACTCCAGGACAATGAGATAGGAGAGACTCCTCCGCCCCCACTGGACATCGAGGGGGCTCCGGCGTACACCGTTCGGTCCATCTTGGACTCCAGACGCCGGATGGGGGGTCTCCAGTATCTCGTGGAGTGGGAGGGGTACGGCCCGGAGGAGCGGTGCTGGGTGCCGCGGAGGGACATCCTAGACTCATCTCTCCTGTCGGAGTTCCACCGGGACCATCCCGCGCGCCCTGCTCCGCGTCCTCCTGGTCGTCCCCGAGGCCGGGGTCGGCGCACGGCTGGAGCCGCGCGTCAAGGGGGGGGGTACTGTCACGGTTTCGGCCGAGGCTGCTCCTCCTCCTGGTTCGGGCAGGCTTCGGCGGTCGTCGTCCCCAGAGTACTAGCTGCCACCGATCTATGTTTCATGTTCGTTTGGTTTTGTCTTGATGTTGTACACCTGTGTCTTGTTAGTCCTCGTTAGTGTCCTATTTAGTTCTCGTTGGTTGTGTTTGTCTTTGTGTGTGATTGCTCTTCTGTTTCGTGTTGGAGCTACTTATTTCCCTCCAGTGTTTTGGAGAGGTTCTTTTTGCACATGTTAGTGCGCCGTTTATTTGACGCCTGTGTGCGCCGTGTATTCGCCTTCGGGCTTATTGTGCTTATTTCTTTTCGTGAATATTGCACTAAAGTCTTTTGGACTGAGCCTCTGCGTCCTGCGCCTGATTCATGCACCACACCCACCTTCAGCACCCATTGACACCGTCAGGAAGTCCAGGATCCAGTTGCAGAGGTAGGTGTTAGTCACAGGGTCCTTAGCTTAGTAATGAGCTTTGTGGAAACTACTGTGTTGAACGCTGAGCAGTAGTCAATGAACAGCATTCTCACATGCTCCTTTTGTCCAGGTGGGAAAGGGCAGCATTGAGTGCGATTGAGATTGCGTCATCTGTGGATCTGTTGGGGCGGTATGCACATTTTTATTTATTTATTTGGAATTGGAGTGGGTCTAGGGTTTCCGGGATGATGGTGTTGATGTGAGCCATGACCAGTCTTTCAAAGCACTTCATGGCTACCGACGTGAGTGCTATGGGGCGGTAGTCATTTAGGCAGGTTACCTTCGCTTTCTTGGGCACAGGGACTATGGTGGTCTGCTTGAAACATGTAGGCATTACAGACTCGGTCAGGGAGAGGTTGAAAATGTAAGTGAAGACACTTGCCAGTTGGTCCGTGCATGCTCTGAGTACATGTCCTGGTAATCCGTTTGGCCCCGCGGCCTTGTGAATGAGGACCTGTTTAAACGTCTTGCTCACATTGGCTATGGAGAGCGTGATTACACAGTCGTCCGGAACAGCTGGTGCTCTCATGCATGTTTCAGTGTTGCTTGCCTCGAAGCGAGCATAAAGGCATTTAGCTCGTCTGGTAGGCTCGTGTCACTGGGCAGCTCGCGGCTGGGTTACCCTTTGTAGTCCGTAATAGTTTGCAAGCCCTGCCATATCCGACGAGCGTCAGAGCCGGTGTAGTAGGATTCAATATTAATCCTGTATTGATGCTTTGCCTGTTTGATGGTTCGTCTGAGGGCATTGCGGGATTTCTTGTAAGCGTCCGGATTAGTGTCCTGCTCCTTGAAAGCGGCAGCTCTAGCCTTTAGCTCACTGAGGTTGTTGCCTGTAATCCATGGCTTCTGACTGGGATATGTACGTACGGTCACTGTCGGGATGACGTCGTTGAAGCACTTATTGATGAAGCCGGTGACTGAGGTGGTATACTCCTCAATGCCATTGAATGAATCCCAGAACATAATCCGGTCTGTGCTATCAAAATAGTCCTGTAGCATAGCTCTGAACTATTTGAGAACATTCCCAATGTCAAACCAGTTGGAGAACTTTACCAAAATGTAAATTAAATGTAACCATGTTTGAACTTTTGGGAAACGTTCTGTTAAAGTAATGAAATAACGTTATTTTTGTCAAGTTCCTTAAATGTGCTGAGAATGTTCCAAAGCCAAGCAACTATCCTGCACCATTCCAGGAAAGTTGTGGGAATGTTGTATGCAAAATATCCCATAGGACAACCACTCTTTCACCAAGCTCTAAGAAACATATTGTTCTCATAACATACAGTGGCTTGCAAAAGTATTCATCCCCCCCTTGGCATTTTTCCTATTTTGTTGCCTTACAAACTGGAAGTATTCATCCCCGCCCCCCCCCCCCCCAAAGTCAATACTTTGTAGAGCCACCTTTTGCAGCAATTACAGCCGCAAGTCTCTTGGGGTATGTCTCTATAAGCTTGGCACATCTAGCCAATGGGATTTTTGCCCATTCTTCAAGGCAAAACTGCTCCAGCTCCTTCAAGTTGGATGGGTTCCGCTGGTGTACAGCAATCTTTAAGTTATACCACAGATTCTCAATTGGATTGAGGTCTGGACTTTGACATGACCATTTCAAGACATTTAAATGTTTCCCCTTAAACCACTTGAGTGTTGCTTTAACAGCATGCTTAGGGTCATTGTCCTGCTGGAAGGTGAACCTCCGTCCCAGTCTCAAATCTCTGGAAGACTGAAACAGGTTTCCCTCAAGAATATCCCTGTATTTAGCGCCATCCATCATTCCTTCAATTCTGACCAGTTTCCCAGTCCCTGCCGATGAAAAACATCACCACAGCATGATGCTGCCACCACCATGCTTCACTGTGGGGATGGTGTTCTTGGGGTGATGAGAGGTATTGGGTTTGCACCAGACATAGCGTTTTCCTTGATGGCCAAAAAGCTCAATTTTAGTCTCATCTGACCAGAGTACCTTCTTCCATATGTTTGGGGAGTCTCCCACATGGCTTTTGGCGAACACCAAAGGTGTTTGCTTATTTTTTTCTTTAAGCAGTGTTTGCTTTTTTTTTTCTTTAAGCAAAAGCTTTTTTCTGGACACTCTTCCGTAAAGCCCAGCTCTGTGGAGTGTACGGCTTAAAGTGGTCCTATGGACAGATACTCCAATCTCCGCTGTGGAGCTTTGCAGCTCCTTCAGGGTTATCTTTGTTCTCTTTGTTGCCTCTCTGATTAATGCCTTCCTTGCCTGGTCCGTGAGTTTTGGTCGGCGGCCCTTTCTTGGCAGGTTTGTTGTGGTGCCATATTCTTTCTATTTTTTAATAATGGATTTAATGGTGCTCCGTGGGATGTTCAACGTTTCTGATGTTTTTTTTATAACCCAACCCGGATCTGTACTGAGATCATGTGACAGATCATGTGAACTTAGATTGCACACAGGTGGACTTTATTTAACTAGTTATGTGACTTTTGAAGGTAATTGGTTGCACCAGATCTTATTTAGTGGCTTCATAGCAAAGGGGGAGAATACATATGCACGCACCACTTTTCCGTTATTTATTTATTCAAATTTTTTTGAAACAAGTTTTTCCATTTTATTTCACCAATTTTGACTATTTTGTGTATGTCTAGTACATGAAATCCAAATTAAAATCCATTTAAATTACAGGTTGTAATGCAACAAAATAGGAATTGCCAAGGGGGATGAATAGTTTTGCAAGGCACTGTAGCCGAAGAGGACGATTGGGTAGCGAACTACCGTGACTTAGCAACCTCCTGATCAGCACACATTCAACCCCCAAATCTGAGGTTAATTCTCCCTCTCATGCTCCACACACACACAATTAGCATATGAGGCTCAGTATATTTGTCAGCGGTGGTGGAGTGTAGGAGGTGATAGATGCGGGTTAACCAGGAGAATTGGCAACAACAACAAGCACCTTTAATAACAGGGTCCTATCCATCGGGCACCAAACAGAAGTAAATGGACACAGACAGGGAGGGCCTACCTGGACTTTGTATTTTTCGCTACATTTTGCTACAGTAATCAATACCTAATCAATACCGGGATAGGGGCAACCAGGAATGGCAACTACCACCTAGGAAAAAAACTACATGCACACCTTCAAACCTGATAAAGAATTGAGGTTGAAATTCAGGATGTTCTACCTGGAACCTGTCAGTAACACATAAGGCAGCAAATACACAGAGAACATTCATAAATATCTGACTTATATGGGTGGTTAACATTTAGACATCACAGAAATGTTCCAAGTATTATATAAAAAAATATACAAGAGCCATGTAAGCTGAGCCTTCTAAGGTCTCACATACATGGGACAAACACATTTCAAAGCACTTGCATAGCATTGTCTGGCGTCATTGACGCACGCAAAGTCACACTTATTGAAGAAAGATGCAAAGTCCGCTGTGAGGAGGAGCAGGAGGAGGAAGAGGAGCAAGAGGAGGAGGAGGGAGGGGAGGAGGAGGAGGAGGGGGAGGAGGAGGAGGAGGAGGAATGACTTCAATTGCAGCAGTGAATCTATTTTGTTATTAAGTGGAGCTCAACAATCATTCTCACTATAGCACATTGGTAGTAGTACGTGACAAATATCAATGCTAAGCAGGGGTGGGCTTCGTTAAAACCCTGGATGGGAGACCAAAGGCATAGCTGTAGCTAAATCAACTGTCCAATAGGAGGTGCTGCCCAGCCTTAAACGTGGAAAACTCATGTATTTTATTTTTTGTAACTGTTTGGTTTTTTATATGTTGATTTATAAAAACAATGTAAAGCATATAAGGAAAACATATATTTTGTAGAAGTTAAATTGTCAGAACATACACTTTTCTTATCATATTTATACATTACTAATATAATTCATACATTTTGCCTCAAATATGTCATACCATATCTTTGTAGGAAATTCGTCACATTCATGCATGTTATATATGGCATATACAGTTGAAGTCCAAGTTTACATACACTTAGGTTGGAGTCATTAAAACTCATTTTTCAACCACTCCAAAAATGTATTTTTAAGAAACTGTAGTTTTGGCAAGTCGGTTAAGACATCTACTTTGTGCATGACACAAGTAACTTTTCCAACAATTGTTTACAGACAGATTATTTCACTTATAATTCACTGTATCACAATTCCAGTGGGTCAGAAGTTTACATACACTAAGTTGACTGTGCCTTTAAACAGCTTGGAAATTTCCAGAAAATGATGTGATGGCTTTAGAAGCTTCTGATAGGCTAATTGACATCATTTGAGTCAATTGGAGGTGTGCCTGTGGATGTATTTCAAGAACAACCTTCAAACTCAGTGCCTCTTTGCTTAACATCATGGGAAAATCTAAAGAAATCAGCGAAGACCTCCACAAGTCTGGTTCATCCTTGGGAGCAATTTCCAAACACCTGAAGGTACCACGTTCATCTTTACAAACAATAGTACGCAAGTATAAACACCATGGGACCACGCAGCCGTCATAATGCTCAGGAAGGAGACACGTTCTGTCTCCTAGAGATGAACGTACTTTGGTGCAAAAAGTGCAAATCAATCCCAGAACAACAGCAAAGGACCTTGTGAAGATGCTGGAGGAAACAGGTACAAAAGTATCTATATCCACAGTAAAACGAGTCCTATATCGACATAACCTGAAAGGCCGCTCCGCAAGGAAGAAGCCACTGCTCCAAAACCGCCATAAAAAAGCCAGACTACGGTTTGCAACTGCACATGGGGACAAAGATTGTACTTTTTGGAGAAATGTCCTCCTGTCTGATGAAACAAAAATAGAACTGTTTGGCCATAATGACCATCGTTATGTTTAGAGGAAAAAGGGGGACGCTTACAAGCCGAAGAACACCATCCCAACCGTGAAGCACGGGGGTGGCAGCATCATGCTGTGGGGGTGCTTTGCTGCAGGAGGGACTGGTGCACTTCACAAAATAGATGGCATCATGAGGAAGGAAAATGATGTGCATATATTGAAGCAACATGTCAAGACATCAGTCAGGAAGTTAAAGATTGGTCTCAAATAGGTCTTCCAAATGGACAATGACCCCAAGCATACTTTCAAAGTTGTGGCAAAATGGCTTAAGGACAACAAAGTCAAGGTATTGGAGTGGCCATCACAAAGCCCTGACCTCAATCCTATAGAAAATGTGTAGGCAGAACTGAAAAAAGCGTGTGCGAGCAAGGAGGCCTACAAACCTGACTCAGTTACACCAGCTCTGTCAGGAAGAATGGGCCAAAATTCACCCAATTTATTGTGGAAAGCTTGTGGAAGGCTAAGGTAAACTTCTGACCCACTGGAAATGTGATGACATAAGTAAAAGCTGAAATAAAGCAATCTCTCTACTATTATTCAGACATTTTACCTTCTTAAAATAAAGTGGTGATCCTAACTGACCTAAGACAGGGAATTTTTACATTTACGTCATTTAGCAGACGCTCTTATCCAGAGCGACTTACAAATTACTGGGATTAAATGTCAGGAATTGTGAAAAACTGAGTTTAAATGTATTTGGCTAAGGTGTATGTAAACTTCCGACTTCAACTGTAAGTTAACACATATCCTGTACAAATGCACTACTGACATATAAGGCAAAAACATACATCTTACCAGATACTAATTAGATTACCTGTACAAATAATATTTTTCTGCCATATAAGATTCTTATTTGTTTTTCATGATTCCTTTCCATATGGTTGTCTTCGTTATGTTACATTGCCCAACTCAAACACTGTGTGTTTTGTTGAGAAGACTGTGGTGATTTAGTTCGAAGGGTCCTTGTTACAATCCCAGACGTTAGGGACAACTTCGTCAGCCATGTCTGTGATAAGACATGGCAGACGAAGTTGCCGCGACCTGGAGTTGCCGCGACCTGGAGTTGCCGCGAAGTTGCCGCGACTCACTCCTGAGTGGCGCAGTGGTCTAAGGCACTGCAGTGCTAACTGTGCCACTAGAGATCCTGGTTCGAATCCAGGCTCTGTTGCAGCCGGCCGCGACCTGGAGACTCATGAGCGGCGCACAATTGGCCCAGCGTCGTCCAGGGTAGGGGAGGGAATGGCCGGCAGGGATGTAGCTCAGTTGATAGAGCATGGCGTTTGCAACGCCAGGGTTGTGGGTATGATTCCCACGGGGGGCAAGTATAAAAAAAAAAATATATATATATATATATGTATTCACTAACTGTAAGTCGCTCTGGATAAGAGCGTCTGCTAAATGACTAAAATGTAAAAAAAATGTAATAAGAGGTGGTGGCAATAGACTCTTTAGAGTTCTTATCTGACAGTCTGGAGATGAGATGTACGGGGTTCCTGTTTCTATTGACGTATTGCTGGTATTTCTTTGCGATTGTAACTGCTTTTGTGTGCTTCATTTATTTGTGTAATTGTTTTGTTGACAGCGCCAAGTATTTCCTGCTTTTAAGGGGCAATATGTGAACAGTTAATCTCTCCCTCCTTTGATGAAAGCACCACGGTCGATACATACCTACCAAAAAAAGTGCTTTCCTCCACCTGCAAATGCTGTAGGGGATTAGTAGGAAGGAAAATGAAAATGCATCTTATGGCTTTCAAATATGGATTCGCTTCATGCCTTAAGAGCCCTCTTCTGCTGACCTGGTAAATTGTCACAGAGGACAGGACAACTAACCTAAGTGCATTTGTGAGAGGTGCTAATCAAATAGAGGTCAAAGAAGCCAATTAAATTACCTTTTACCCCAGTGACACTAATGTGGCCCTTTTCGCTAATGATACGGGCTCTGGGGAGAACGCATGTGGAACGCTACACAGTCAGTTGCACTTAAAGGCCCAGTGCAGTCAAAATTCTGTTTTTCCTGCATTTCATATTGTACCTCACTGTAAAAGTGTGAAACAATTAGATCCGTTTTATTTTCTGATAGTTGCTGGTTGTAAATACAATCTACACAGGACCTTCTAATCAGCAGGTTTGCAAAGACAGGAGATTCAGCTTCCCATGTTGACATCAGAATGCGGTAAATTGATTAATAGACTAATAGCAAAGAGAGTTCCAAAACCTCTCTGCCAATAACAGCTAGTTTTCCGTTTTCCCCTCCCCCCTCAGACCACTCCCAGACAGTCCTAGCAAAATTCTTGCTTGAGAAATAGTTTTTAGCTAAGAAGCCATTTTAATGGAAATCTATTACAGTAAGGTACTTAAAAAAAAAAAATAATTAATTGTTACCCAGAAATGATTTGATATTGAGATAAAAACGGCTGCATTGGAGCTTTAAGCGTTGACTAGTATCCACTATAGATGTGTACACTATTCGAAAAAAAGGTGCAATCTAGAACCTAAAAGGGTTTCTTCTGCTGTCCCCATAGGAGAACCCTTTGAGAAAAAGGGTTCGACCTAAGGGTTTTGCTGACGTCAATTCAAATGAAATTACATTTTATTCGTCACATGCTTGGTAAACAACAGGTGTGGACTAACAGTGAAATGCTGATTTATGGGCCCTTCCCAACAATGTAAAGAGAGAAAGAAAATAGAGAAATAATAGAAATCTAAATCACAACATCTATTCCACGTTGGTTAAACATAATTTAATTGAAATGACGTGGAAACAACGTTGATTCAACCAGTTTGTGCCCAGTGGCTGGTGAGGGGAGGACGGCTCATAGTAATGGATGCAATGGAGTGAATGGAATGGTATCAAACACGTGGAAAACCAGGAGTTTGATGTGTTGGATACCATTCCATCAATGACTGTATATGAATGGACAAAGCCATCGATCACGTGACACCATTCATTCCTATGTGAAGACTCAATAGCACATTGAAGCCAAATGTAGTCGGTTAAGATGGCGTCTCATGGAGACATAACAAGCGCAGTTTGAGCTACTCCAGGAAGTGACGTTGCAGGCTAGCTCAGTGCTGCACCCCTCTCATTGAGTAACTCAAGTTGAAGGCCAACCGGGGTACTGCAGCCTGCCATTAGCAAATAAATTATCCTTATAACTTCTTCTGTGTACGATTTAAAAAGAATCGGTTTCAAGGACATACGTGGTATATTAGAAGCAATTATTGGTACCATGATTGTCTGAAAACATTGTTTTATTTACATGAATGACTGGTCAAGAAATTGACATTTTCTCATTCACTAAAATGGGGGACGCTGTTTTCAGCAAACGATGCCTGCAGTACCGCGGTCGGCCTTGAACTTCAGTGGCTTCAGTGAGAGGGGGCAGTCGTTCTCCCTGCATTCAATTTATTCCATTCCAGCCATTACTATGAGCCCATTCTCCCCATTTAAAGTGCCACCAGCCACCACTGAACCAAGCGTAGTGAAGCAGCGTAGGAGGACTTTAGCAAAGCAGTTTGGATGTCGGGTCACAACGTGACGAAATGGCTGCTGTGGATCATCCAGGAGGGTTCTTCACATTACTAGTGGAGGGGGGGGTGGGTTACTCCCTTACCTTGTAAAGTGCTTTCAGACAGCCAATCTCTTTATAAAATGTAAATTTTTGTA
>LR778285.1:6561093-6657227 GCA_902810595.1 Coregonus sp. 'balchen' | reverse complement strand
GAATTCAGTTCCTTAAAGTGCTGAGAATGTTCCAAGCCAAGCAACTATCCTGCACCATTCCAGGAAAGTTGTGGGAATGTTGTATGCAAAATATCCCATAGGACAACCACTCTTTCACCAAGCTCTAAGAAACATATTGTTCTCATAACATACAGTGGCTTGCAAAATTATTCATCCCCCCCTTGGCATTTTTCCTATTTTGTTGCCTTACAAACTGGAAGTATTCATCCCCGCCCCCCCCCCCCAAAGTCAATACTTTGTAGAGCCACCTTTTGCAGCAATTACAAGCTGCAAGTCTCTTGGGGTATGTCTCTATAAGCTTGGCACATCTAGCCCATGGGATTTTTGCCCATTCTTCAAGGCAAAACGCTCCAGCTCCTTCAGGTGGATGGGTTCCGCTGGTGGACAGCAATCTTTAAAGTTATACCAACAGATTCTCAATTGGATTGAGGTCTGGACTTTGACATGACCATTTCAAGACATTTAAATGTTTCCCCTTAAACCACTTGAGTGTTGCTTTAACAGCATGCTTAGGGTCATTGTCCTGCTGGAAGGTGAACCTCCGTCCCAGTCTCAAATCTCTGGAAGACTGAAACAGGTTTCCCTCAAGAATATCCCTGTATTTAGCGCCATCCATCATTCCTTCAATTCTGACCAGTTTCCCAGTCCCTGCCGATGAAAAACATCAACCACAGCATGATGCTGCCACCACCATGCTTCACTGTGGGGATGGTGTTCTTGGGGTGATGAGAGGTATTGGGTTTGCACCAGACATAGCGTTTTCCTTGATGGCCAAAAAAGCTCAATTTTAGTCTCATCTGACCAGAGTACCTTCTTCCATATGTTTGGGGAGTCTCCCACATGGCTTTTGGCGAACACCAAAGGTGTTTGCTTATTTTTTTTCTTTAAGCAGTGTTTGCTTTTTTTTTTCTTTAAGCAAAAGCTTTTTTCTGGACACTCTTCCGTAAAGCCCAGCTCTGTGGAGTGTACGGCTTAAAGTGGTCCTATGGACAGATACTCCAATCTCCGCTGTGGAGCTTTGCAGCTCCTTCAGGGTTATCTTTGTTCTCTTTGTTGCCTCTCTGATTAATGCCTTCCTTGCCTGGTCCGTGAGTTTTGGTCGGCGGCCCTTTCTTGGCAGGTTTGTTGTGGTGCCATATTCTTTCTATTTTTTAATAATGGATTTAATGGTGCTCCGTGGGATGTTCAACGTTTCTGATGTTTTTTTTATAACCCAACCCGGATCTGTACTGAGATCATGTGACAGATCATGTGAACTTAGATTGCACACAGGTGGACTTTATTTAACTAGTTATGTGACTTTTGAAGGTAATTGGTTGCACCAGATCTTATTTAGTGGCTTCATAGCAAAGGGGGAGAATACATATGCACGCACCACTTTTCCGTTATTTATTTATTCAAATTTTTTTGAAACAAGTTTTTCCATTTTATTTCACCAATTTTGACTATTTTGTGTATGTCTAGTACATGAAATCCAAATTAAAATCCATTTAAATTACAGGTTGTAATGCAACAAAATAGGAATTGCCAAGGGGGATGAATAGTTTTGCAAGGCACTGTAGCCGAAGAGGACGATTGGGTAGCGAACTACCGTGACTTAGCAACCTCCTGATCAGCACACATTCAACCCCCAAATCTGAGGTTAATTCTCCCTCTCATGCTCCACACACACACAATTAGCATATGAGGCTCAGTATATTTGTCAGCGGTGGTGGAGTGTAGGAGGTGATAGATGCGGGTTAACCAGGAGAATTGGCAACAACAACAAGCACCTTTAATAACAGGGTCCTATCCATCGGGCACCAAACAGAAGTAAATGGACACAGACAGGGAGGGCCTACCTGGACTTTGTATTTTTCGCTACATTTTGCTACAGTAATCAATACCTAATCAATACCGGGATAGGGGCAACCAGGAATGGCAACTACCACCTAGGAAAAAACTACATGCACACCTTCAAACCTGATAAAGAATTGAGGTTGAAATTCAGGATGTTCTACCTGGAACCTGTCAGTAACACATAAGGCAGCAAATACACAGAGAACATTCATAAATATCTGACTTATATGGGTGGTTAACATTTAGACATCACAGAAATGTTCCAAGTATTATATAAAAAAATATACAAGAGCCATGTAAGCTGAGCCTTCTAAGGTCTCACATACATGGGACAAACACATTTCAAAGCACTTGCATAGCATTGTCTGGCGTCATTGACGCACGCAAAGTCACACTTATTGAAGAAAGATGCAAAGTCCGCTGTGAGGAGGAGCAGGAGGAGGAAGAGGAGCAAGAGGAGGAGGAGGGAGGGGAGGAGGAGGAGGAGGGGGAGGAGGAGGAGGAGGAGGAATGACTTCAATTGCAGCAGTGAATCTATTTTGTTATTAAGTGGAGCTCAACAATCATTCTCACTATAGCACATTGGTAGTAGTACGTGACAAATATCAATGCTAAGCAGGGGTGGGCTTCGTTAAAAACCCTGGATGGGAGACCAAAGGCATAGCTGTAGCTAAATCAACTGTCCAATAGGAGGTGCTGCCCAGCCTTAAACGTGGAAACTCATGTATTTTATTTTTTGTAACTGTTTGGTTTTTTATATGTTGATTTATAAAAACAATGTAAAGCATATAAGGAAAACATATATTTTGTAGAAGTTAAATTGTCAGAACATACACTTTTCTTATCATATTTATACATTACTAATATAATTCATACATTTTGCCTCAAATATGTCATACCATATCTTTGTAGGAAATTCGTCACATTCATGCATGTTATATATGGCATATACAGTTGAAGTCCAAGTTTACATACACTTAGGTTGGAGTCATTAAAACTCATTTTTTCAACCACTCCAAAAATGTATTTTTAAGAAACTGTAGTTTTGGCAAGTCGGTTAAGACATCTACTTTGTGCATGACACAAGTAACTTTTCCAACAATTGTTTACAGACAGATTATTTCACTTATAATTCACTGTATCACAATTCCAGTGGGTCAGAAGTTTACATACACTAAGTTGACTGTGCCTTTTAAACAGCTTGGAAATTTCCAGAAAATGATGTGATGGCTTTAGAAGCTTCTGATAGGCTAATTGACATCATTTGAGTCAATTGGAGGTGTGCCTGTGGATGTATTTCAAGAACAACCTTCAAACTCAGTGCCTCTTTGCTTAACATCATGGGAAAATCTAAAGAAATCAGCGAAGACCTCCACAAGTCTGGTTCATCCTTGGGAGCAATTTCCAAACACCTGAAGGTACCACGTTCATCTTTACAAACAATAGTACGCAAGTATAAACACCATGGGACCACGCAGCCGTCATAATGCTCAGGAAGGAGACACGTTCTGTCTCCTAGAGATGAACGTACTTTGGTGCAAAAAGTGCAAATCAATCCCAGAACAACAGCAAAGGACCTTGTGAAGATGCTGGAGGAAACAGGTACAAAAGTATCTATATCCACAGTAAAACGAGTCCTATATCGACATAACCTGAAAGGCCGCTCCGCAAGGAAGAAGCCACTGCTCCAAAACCGCCATAAAAAAGCCAGACTACGGTTTGCAACTGCACATGGGGACAAAGATTGTACTTTTTGGAGAAATGTCCTCCTGTCTGATGAAACAAAAATAGAACTGTTTGGCCATAATGACCATCGTTATGTTTAGAGGAAAAAGGGGGACGCTTACAAGCCGAAGAACACCATCCCAACCGTGAAGCACGGGGGGTGGCAGCATCATGCTGTGGGGGTGCTTTGCTGCAGGAGGGACTGGTGCACTTCACAAAATAGATGGCATCATGAGGAAGGAAAATGATGTGCATATATTGAAGCAACATGTCAAGACATCAGTCAGGAAGTTAAAGATTGGTCTCAAATAGGTCTTCCAAATGGACAATGACCCCAAGCATACTTTCAAAGTTGTGGCAAAATGGCTTAAGGACAACAAAGTCAAGGTATTGGAGTGGCCATCACAAAGCCCTGACCTCAATCCTATAGAAAATGTGTAGGCAGAACTGAAAAAGCGTGTGCGAGCAAGGAGGCCTACAAACCTGACTCAGTTACACCAGCTCTGTCAGGAAGAATGGGCCAAAATTCACCCAATTTATTGTGGAAAGCTTGTGGAAGGCTAAGGTAAACTTCTGACCCACTGGAAATGTGATGACATAAGTAAAAGCTGAAATAAAGCAATCTCTCTACTATTATTCAGACATTTTACCTTCTTAAAATAAAGTGGTGATCCTAACTGACCTAAGACAGGGAATTTTTACATTTACGTCATTTAGCAGACGCTCTTATCCAGAGCGACTTACAAATTACTGGGATTAAATGTCAGGAATTGTGAAAAACTGAGTTTAAATGTATTTGGCTAAGGTGTATGTAAACTTCCGACTTCAACTGTAAGTTAACACATATCCTGTACAAATGCACTACTGACATATAAGGCAAAAACATACATCTTACCAGATACTAATTAGATTACCTGTACAAATAATATTTTTCTGCCATATAAGATTCTTATTTGTTTTTCATGATTCCTTTCCATATGGTTGTCTTCGTTATGTTACATTGCCCAACTCAAACACTGTGTGTTTTGTTGAGAAGACTGTGGTGATTTAGTTCGAAGGGTCCTTGTTACAATCCCAGACGTTAGGGACAACTTCGTCAGCCATGTCTGTGATAAGACATGGCAGACGAAGTTGCCGCGACCTGGAGTTGCCGCGACCTGGAGTTGCCGCGAAGTTGCCGCGACTCACTCCTGAGTGGCGCAGTGGTCTAAGGCACTGCAGTGCTAACTGTGCCACTAGAGATCCTGGTTCGAATCCAGGCTCTGTTGCAGCCGGCCGCGACCTGGAGACTCATGAGCGGCGCACAATTGGCCCAGCGTCGTCCAGGGTAGGGGAGGGAATGGCCGGCAGGGATGTAGCTCAGTTGATAGAGCATGGCGTTTGCAACGCCAGGGTTGTGGGTATGATTCCCACGGGGGGCAAGTATAAAAAAAATATATATATATATATATGTATTCACTAACTGTAAGTCGCTCTGGATAAGAGCGTCTGCTAAATGACTAAAATGTAAAAAAAATGTAATAAGAGGTGGTGGCAATAGACTCTTTAGAGTTCTTATCTGACAGTCTGGAGATGAGATGTACGGGGTTCCTGTTTCTATTGACGTATTGCTGGTATTTCTTTGCGATTGTAACTGCTTTTGTGTGCTTCATTTATTTGTGTAATTGTTTTGTTGACAGCGCCAAGTATTTCCTGCTTTTAAGGGGCAATATGTGAACAGTTAATCTCTCCCTCCTTTGATGAAAGCACCACGGTCGATACATACCTACCAAAAAAAGTGCTTTCCTCCACCTGCAAATGCTGTAGGGGATTAGTAGGAAGGAAAATGAAAATGCATCTTATGGCTTTCAAATATGGATTCGCTTCATGCCTTAAGAGCCCCCTTCTGCTGACCTGGTAAATTGTCACAGAGGACAGGACAACTAACCTAAGTGCATTTGTGAGAGGTGCTAATCAAATAGAGGTCAAAGAAGCCAATTAAATTACCTTTTACCCCAGTGACACTAATGTGGCCCTTTTCGCTAATGATACGGGCTCTGGGGAGAACGCATGTGGAACGCTACACAGTCAGTTGCACTTAAAGGCCCAGTGCAGTCAAAATTCGGTTTTCCTGCATTTCATATTGTACAACACTGTAAAAGTGTGAAAAAATGTGATCCGTTTTATTTTCTGATAGTTGCTGGTTGTAAATACAATCTACACAGGACCTTCTAATCAGCAGGTTTGCAAAGACAGGAGATTCAGCTTCCCATGTTGACATCAGAATGCGGTAAATTGATTAATAGACTAATAGCAAAGAGAGTTCCAAACCTCTCTGCCAATAACAGCTAGTTTTCCGTTTACCCCTCCCCCCTCAGACCACTCCCAGACAGTCCTAGCAAAATTCTTGCTTGAGAAATAGTTTTTAGCTAAGAAGCCATTTTTTAATGGAAATCTATTACAGTAAGGTACTTAATTGTTACCCAGAAATGATTTGATATTGAGATAAAAACGGCTGCATTGGAGCTTTAAGCGTTGACTAGTATCCACTATAGATGTGTACACTATTCGAAAAAAAGGTGCAATCTAGAACCTAAAAGGGTTCTTCTGCTGTCCCCATAGGAGAACCCTTTGAGAAAAAGGGTTCGACCTAAGGGTTTTGCTGACGTCAATTCAAATGAAATTACATTTTATTCGTCACATGCTTGGTAAACAACAGGTGTCGACTAACAGTGAAATGCTGACTTATGGGCCCTTCCCAACAATGTAAAGAGAGAAAGAAAATAGAGAAATAATAGAAATCTAAATCACAACATCTATTCCACGTTGGTTAAACATAATTTAATTGAAATGACGTGGAAACAACGTTGATTCAACCAGTTTGTGCCCAGTGGCTGGTGAGGGGAGGACGGCTCATAGTAATGGATGCAATGGAGTGAATGGAATGGTATCAAACACGTGGAAAACCAGGAGTTTGATGTGTTGGATACCATTCCATCAATGACTGTATATGAATGGACAAAGCCATCGATCACGTGACACCATTCATTCCTATGTGAAGACTCAATAGCACATTGAAGCCAAATGTAGTCGGTTAAGATGGCGTCTCATGGAGACATAACAAGCGCAGTTTGAGCTACTCCAGGAAGTGACGTTGCAGGCTAGCTCAGTGCTGCACCCTCTCATTGAGTAACTCAAGTTGAAGGCCAACCGGGGTACTGCAGCCTGCCATTAGCAAATAAATTATCCTTATAACTTCTTCTGTGTACGATTTAAAAAGAATCGGTTCAAGGACATACGTGGTATATTAGAAGCAATTATTGGTACCATGATTGTCTGAAAACATTGTTTTATTTACATGAATGACTGGTCAAGAAAATTGACATTTTCTCATTCACTAAAATGGGGGACGCTGTTTTCAGCAAACGATGCCTGCAGTACCGCGGTCGGCCTTGAACTTCAGTGGCTTCAGTGAGAGGGGGCAGTCGTTCTCCCTGCATTCAATTTATTCCATTCCAGCCATTACTATGAGCCCATTCTCCCCATTTAAAGTGCCACCAGCCACCACTGAACCAAGCGTAGTGAAGCAGCGTAGGAGGACTTTAGCAAAGCAGTTTGGATGTCGGGTCACAACGTGACGAAATGGCTGCTGTGGATCATCCAGGAGGGTTCTTCACATTACTAGTGGAGGGGGGGTGGGTTACTCCCTTACCTTGTAAAGTGCTTTCAGACAGCCAATCTCTTTATAAAATGTAATTTACTGCTAGCATAGATGGTGTAGTAGGGTCACCACAGGACAAAATGGTAGGTTCTCCACCATCCATTACTAGTGGAGAGGGGTAGGTTACTCCGTTACATTGTAAAGTGCTTAGGCTATATAACTATATAAAATGTAATCCATTACTGCCGTATGATGCTTCACCTTCTCCTGGTCTGAAAGTTAACGAGATAGGAACATCAGCCTTCAGAGGCTGGCTAATGGAAACCAGCCGCTGGGAGTGGGGGGGCAGTGTGAGTGTGTGTGTGTGGGGGAGGGGGATGTGTGTGTGTGTGTGTGAGTGTGTGTGAGTGTGTGTGAGTGTGATTGTTTAGTTGACGGAGGTCTGTTTAGGTCTGTTTGCTGTTTCACTGCTGCAACCGTCATTTAATTCCCCAAATGATCTGTGGTGCATTAAGCAGCAATCTGGCCTGGGTATCTGGTTTCTGGGTCTTTGGGTCTGACATCCTTTGAAGACATCCTGCTGGTAAACAAACAGGAGACATGAAGGTCGAGGAGGGAAATAGGAAGAGGAGGTAGAGGTTGAGGAGGTAGAGGAGGAGAAGGTAGAGGCTGAGGAGGAGAAGGTAGACGTTGAGGAGGAGGAGAAGGTAGAGGCTGAGGAGGAGAAGGTAGAGGTTGAGGAGGAGGAGAACGTAGAGGCTGAGGAGGAGAAGGTAGAGGTTGAGGAGGAGGAGAAGGTAGAGGCTGAGGAGGAGAAGGTAGAGGTGAGGAGGAGAAGGTAGAGGTTGAGGAGGAGAAGGTAGAGGTTGAGGAGGAGGTTGAGGAGGAGAAGGTAGAGGTTGAGGAGGAGGAGAAGGTAGAGGATGAGGAGGAGGAAAAGGTAGAGGTTGAGGAGGAGAAGGTAGAGGTTGAGGAGGTAGAGGAGGAGAAGGTAGAGGGTCTGGGGTTGGGGCTGGGTCTGGGGTTGGGGCTGGGTCTGGGGTTGGGGCTGGGTCTGGGGTTGGGGGTCTGTGGTAGAGGCTGGGTCTGGGGTAGAGGCTGGGTCTGGGGTTGCGGCTGGGTCTGGAGAGAGAGAGAGAGCGAGAGCATGAGAGAGAAAGAGACAGATATAGAGAGAGAAGCAACAATCCTCTTAAGATCAATGAACACTGAGACAGGAAGAGGAGGTGCTTCCATTGGCCAATTAGGGCAGGCCTCAGGGAGAAGCGTCTGACGCAAACCAGGAAGCCACCTGATGTGAGCGAGGTCAGATAAGCTTAGCATCACTGGTGGTCACACAGGACAGGTGCTTCCTTAACACTCCCCCACAGAGCAACTCAAACACACACGCACAGAAGCACGTATGCACACGCACACGTACAGACGTACACACACGCACTGCATTCTCAGACACACACACACACACCGAGGCCGTTTCCTCAGACAGGGCAGGGAGGAGCGGGAAGACGAGGGGCCTGGGAGGACAGAGGACAGGGCACACACACACACACACACACACACACACACACACAAACACACACACACACACACACACACACACACACACACACACACACACACACACACACACACACACACACACACACACACACACACACACACGGACACACAGAGGCTGTATCCTCAGACACACAACCACAGACAGGCCTCTGAAAACAAGCAGGAAACTCTAAAGAGTAAACTATTTTCACCCTGGATGAGTTTTAAATGACACCCTTTTCCCATGCAGTGCACAACGTTTGACCTTTTAACTTTTGGCAAGTAGTGCACTGTATAGGGAATAAGGTGCCATTTGGGACTACCCTGCCTTAAAGATCTCTGTTCCCATGTAGCCTACTGTACTGGGTAACAGATGAGGAAAAACACAGAGGGGGCAAACACCAAAAGAAGTCAAATGTTTGGAAAAAAAAAAAAAAAAAAAAAAAAAAAAAAAAAAAAACCCTTTAATAAAACTGAAAGCGAAAATATATTTTATTTAGGCATGTTGGGGGTTTGAAAACCCTCCCCTCTCAGGTTTCCTCCTTCACATCTGTAGGGACAGACAATGTCTGTGTCCCAAATGGCACCCTATTCCCCATATGGCTCTGGTCAAAAGTAGCGCACTAGGTAGGGAACAGGGCACCATTTGGGATGCAGCCTATATTACCGGTCTGTTACTACCGTCCTGAATTAAGAGTTCCTATAAATGTAGGGTGATGGTGAGGAGAGGAATGCAGCTTGTGGGGGTGTCCAAACCGTACGTCCAGAATGCATCACCAGACAATAGGATGATCAGAGCTTGGGGGGGGGGGGGGGGGGGGAGTCCGGGGGACTGCGGGGGAGTCTGAGTCAGTGCAGAGAGGCCCTGTCCCTTCTCTCTCTCTCTCCCCCTCTCCCCCTCTCTCTCTCTCTCTCTCTCTTAGGGTGAGAGTAAGGCAGAAAAATACATTTTTCCTGCAATCTAGAGCAGTGGTTTTCAACCGGTGCGCCGCGGCACATGCAGGTTGACGTTTATTGGGATGAGTCCTTGAGGCAGAATTGAGCGATTTCCGCTAGATGGGCCAGCTGCAAAGTCAAAATTGGCTATATTCTAAAGATTAATGAAAACAAAAATGTGCTTTTTGGTCTTAATTTAAGGTTAGGGTTAAGCATTAGCGTTAGCAGTGTGGTTAAAGTTAGGGTTAAGGTTAGGTTTAATATCAGATTTCATGTGGCTGTGCTTGCCTGGAAACCCGACATTGAATTGCAGAAATGAAGGTTTGAATCATGAAAGTTTCCTCTCACGACCTCTACAAGCCAGAAAGTTTAATAAAATTACATTTTAACTTCCTTTACAGGTTGTCCGTGCTGTTGGTCCTTTTAGCGGTAGGAATGTGACGCATTATATCCACAAGAAAGTATAATTACATCAACTTTTTCTAAGCGCTGGTAGTGCGTTCAGATTTTATCTCCTGAAGCATGTAAACACGTGCACGAGCTCGGCAAGTATGCATGCGTCTCGTGCATGTATTGTTATCTTGTGGCTCCAGGTGATTGAAATTATACTTTCAGTGCGTTCTCCCTGCTTTACACTCTCTCCTCATCTTTGCTCCATGGTGCACCTTGGAAGGAAGCACCCAGCTAGCACAAACAGTGCCTTGCAAAAGTCTTCATCCCCCTTGGCGTTTTTCCTATTTTGTTGCATTACAACCTGTAATTTAAATGCATTTTTATTTGGATTTCATGTAATGGACATACACAAAATAGTCCAAATTGGTGAAGTGAAATGAAAAAAAATAACGGAAAAGTGGTGCGTGCATATACTGTATATGTAATTCCCAGTCATTCTAAGAATTTATGAGAATGTGAAAATGATCTAAATGCTCGCTTGTCAGAATATTTTCTTTAAACTGTCATATTCTTCCTGGAGGTGTATATGAACAGATTTTAATAAAATGTCATGTTGCTAAAATGCTGTCAGTTCCACTTTAATTGCTTCCTTATGGTCTCATCGTGTTGAGCAAATATCTCACCAACTTCAAGTTGTCAGGAGTCTGTGTATATGCATGTAAACATGTGCAATCTGGGAAATGTCCAAACGTTTCTGCTTCATGTTCTCATTTGTCAAGGACTGCTCTGCCTTTAATTGATGGAGTCATTTGCTAAAGGAAAGTCATATTTGGATTGCTTTCTACAGAACCCTTTAGAGGACTATTGTAGAGGGCCTTTGGGGTTTCGGTGAGTTTTGGGGACCCCAATAGTAATCGCTGATGGTACAAAGCCACTTTGTGAATGACCCAAGGCGGAACAACCTCAATGACCCCTTCAAGGGGAACTCGCCAGGGGTGTACCTTTGCCCCCCTTTTCCTTTCCACTGTAGAGAAAGTTGAATTTCAAACTCCAAGAGTTGGCAACTCTTCCATCCATTCCTATGGTGAGGGTAGGCAACTACACATCCGCCACACTGACCCTCAACACGGGGGTCCCGTTCACCCATGACTGTGTGGCCGCGCATGACTCCAACACCATCATTAAGTTTGCTGATGGCACAACGGTGGTAGGCCTGATCACCGACGACGATGAGACAGTCTATAGGGAGGAGGTCAGTGACAAAAGAGCTGATCGTGGACTACAGGAAACGGAGGCCATTGAAGGGACTGTAGTGGAGAGGGCCGAACGCTTCAAGTTCCTTGGTGTCCACGTCACTAAGGAATTAACATGGTCCACACACTCCAACACAGTCATGAAAAAAGCACGGCAATGCCTCTTCCCCCTCAGGAGGCTGAAAATATTTGCTACGGGCCCTCAGATCCTCAAAAGGTTATACTGCTGCATCTTGACATCACCGGGGCCAAGCTCCATGCCATCCAGGACCTCTATACCAGGCGGTGTCAGAGGAAGGCCCGGAAAATTGTAAAAGACCCCAGCCACCCATAAGCCACTGCTACCGCACAGCAAGCGGTACCGGATCGCCAAGTCTGGGACCAAAAGGCTCCTGAACAGCTTCTACCCCCAAGCCATAAGACTGCTGAACAGTTATTCACTATTTGCATTGACACATGTTTGCACTGACTCTATGCACACACACTGGACTCTACCCACACACTCATGCATACTTACACTGACACTCCAAAACACACACACAAGCACACGCACACACACACACACACACACACACACTTACACACACACACAAGCACACGCACACACACGCACACACACACACTTCACATACGCCGCTTTATTTTGTTTATGATCGATCCTGATTGCCTAGTAACTTTACCGCTACCTACATGTACATATTACCTCACCTACCTCGTACCCCTGCGCATTGACTCTGTACCGGTGCTCCTTGTATATAGCCTCGTTATTGTTATTTATTGGTGTTACTATTTTCTATTTTTATTAGCAAATTTTCTTACTTTTTAACTCTGCATTGTTGGTAAGGGTTCGTAAGTAAGCAATTAACAGTAAAGTCTACACCTGTTGTATTCGGCACATGTGACAAATAACATTTGGTTTGATTTGATTTGACACATTTCACCTCAAACTCACGTCTTTTCTCCTCTGTCATCACGGTGACAGACAGTTTCAACATCAATCATCACACATAATTGAATTACACCCATTTCCTGTTCTTTAAGCTCATGTTTTTAGCATGCCATATCACCCCTGATTAACCACCTGTCTAAATGATCAAAGACCTGGGGCTCTCCCCAGCCTTCTAGATACTGTCGGGCTGAGTCCCAAATGGCACCCTCTTCCCTACATAGTGCACTACTTTTGACCAGAGCCCTATGAGACCCAAGTACTGTTCTATGCAGAGAATAGGGTACCATCTGGGACATAGCTTAGGACCCTCCTCCTTATCTCCAGTCCTGCGTGTGTTGTCTCGTCACAGTGCTGGGAAATCTTATCTCTACTTGTAACCTAGACCAACATGACCGTCTGCAAAGACACTGGCAGATTCACAGTCACTTTCTATTGTTGTACAAGCAATATTGATGTGTTTTCATTTAGTCTTAATTTGACAAAGCGAGTCCTATTGAGATAGTAACCTCTTCTTCAAGGTATAGCCCTAGCCAAGACTGTCAAAGAATGGCTTTAAAATAACATTTATTTGCTTCAAAATAAGTATATTACAAAATCAGTCAACTGCAATGCAATTTGTGATACTTGCTAGTGCAGGAGAATGTTAGTGTAATTGTCCCAGAATGAAATGTGAGTAGTGTGTGGCAGTGGGCCTGTATCACAGGAGGTTGGTGGCACCTTTATTGGGGAGGATGGGCTCGTGATAATGGCTGGAGCGGAATTAGTGGGAATGGTATCAAATAGATCTAACACATGGTTTCCAGGTGTTTAATGCCATTTCATTTGCTCCGTTCCGGCCATTATTATGACCTGTCCTCTCCTCAGCAGCCTCCTGTGGTCAGTATGTCTCATAATGTCTTACGATGTGTCCTTATGTGCCCTGGTCAAAAGTAGTGTACTAAATAGGGAATAGGGTGCCATTTGGGACTCAGGTATTATATTCTCTGAGTGCTGCCTCTGCATCCACTGGCCAGAATAAGCCAAAGTCAAAACGATAAGTCAACTTCCTTTTTCACAGCACTGCTTCTCGTAGAAGGTATTTCACACAGTAGCAGGGATGACATAGCTGCCTAACGATGCTAGGCGTCAGCTCCGAAGTGCATTTAAGTCAATGCCAAAAAGTCACAGAAAATGGGTACGCTGTTTTCTTGGTAGGGGGAAAGGTTGACTGACTGCTAGTCTGTTGATCGTCTGGAGGTTGAGTTTTAGAAGAGGAGGAAAAGGAGGAGGAAAGGAGGCGAGGAGGAGGGAGAGGAGAGGAGGAGGAGGAGGAGAGGAGGAGAGGAGAGGAGGAGAGGAGGGAGAAGAGGAGAGGAGGAGAGGAGGAGAGGAGGAGAGGAGGACGAGGAGGAGGAGGAGAAGAGGAGGAGAAGAAGAGAGGGAGGAGAGGAGGAGAGGAGGAGAGGAGGAGAGGAGAAGAGGAGGAGAGGAGGAGAAGAAGAGAGAGGAGAGGAGGAGAGGAGGAGAGGAGGAGAAGAGGAGAGGAGGAGAGGAGGAGAGGAGGAGAGGAGGAGGAGAGGAGGAGAGGAGGAGAGGAGGAGGAGAGGAGGAGAGGAGGAGAGGAGGAGGAAGAGGAGAGGAGGAGAGGAGGAGAGGAGGAGAAGAGGAGAGGAGGAGAGGAGGAGAGGAGGAGAGGAGGAGAGGAGGAGAAGAGGAGAAGAGGAGAAGAGGAGAGGAGGAGAGGAGGAGGAGGAGGAGGAGAGGAGGAGAGGAGGAGAGGAGGAGAAGAGTGGCGCAGTGGTCTAAGGCACTGCATCGCAGTGCTAGCTGTGCCACTAGAGATCCTGGTTCGAATCCAGGCTCTGTCGTAGCCAGCCGCGACCGGGAGACCCATGGGGCGGCGCACAATTGGCCCAGTGTCGTCCAGGGTAGGGGAGGGAATGGCCGGCAGGGATGTAGCTCAGTTGGTAGAGCATGGCATTTGCAACGCCAGGGTTGTGGGTTCGATTCCAGTATAAAAAATAAAAATGTATGCACTCACTAACTGTAAGTCGCTCTGGATAAGAGCGTCTGCTAAATGACTAAAATGTAAGAGGAGAAGAGGAGGAGAGGAGGAGAGGAGGAGTGAGAAACATATTGAGCCAAAGAGCAACAAGGGAAGAAACCAAAAAATCCAGAAAAAAATTTCTCAGACCCCCTTCAAAAAGCCCACAAACATTTTTGTTGTTGTTGTAAATGCGGCCTGCTTTTGAACTGTGCCAAAGTCCAGATCTGTGTTTTAAATGACACTCTATTCCCTATACAGTGCACTACATTTGACCAAGGTCCATAGGGGGATTAGGGTGCCATTTGGGACGCAAACCAAATCTTCAAGGCGCTGTATTCACCCGGATTATACACTAGCGTTCAGAAGTTTTGGGGTCACTTGGAAATATCCTTGTTTTCCATGAAAACATACATGAAATGAGTTTGAATAGGAAATAGCAAAATGAATAGGAAATGTAGTCATTGACAAGGTTAGAAATAATGATTTTTTTTAATATAAATAATAATTGTGTTCTTCAAACTTTGCTTTCGTCAAAGAATCCTCCATTTGCAGCAATTACAGCCTTGCAGACCTTTGGCATTGGATTAGCAAACACAACGTGCCATTGGAACACAGGACTGATGGTTGCTGATAATGGGCCTCTGTACGCCTATGTAGATATTCCTTTAAAATTCAGCCGTTTCCAGCTACAATGGCCATTTACAACATGAACAATGTCTACACTGTATTTCTGATCAATTTGGACAAAAACAAATGATTTTCTTTCGAAAACAAGGAGATTTCTAAGTGACCCCAAACTTTTGAACGGTAGTGTATATTGACTCACTCGTGAAGAAGAAATAAAAAAACATTTGGATAAAAAATAAACATTGCCCTTTTTATTTGTGTGAGGCCCTTTCTACTGCGTGACAATGCAACCAGAGGTGCAACAAGCCACTAGGCTACAGGCTAAGTTTACATACACCTTAGCCAAATACATTTAAACTCAGTTTTTCACAATTCCTGACATTTAATCTGAGTAAAAATTCACTGTTTTAGGTCAGTTAGGATCAACACTTCATTTTAAGAATGTGAAATGTCAGAATAATAGTGATTTATTTCAGCTTTTATTTATTTAATCACATTCCCAGTGGGTCAATTAGTATTTGGTAGCATTGCCTTTAAATTGTCTAACTCGGGTCAAACGTTTCGGGTAGCCTTCCACAAGCTTCCCACAATACGTTGGGTGAATTTTGGCCCATTCCTCCTGACAGAGCTGGTGTAACTGAGTCAGGTTTGTAGGCCTCCTTGCTCGCACACGCTTTTTCAGTTCTGCCCACAACTTTTCTATAGGATTGAGGTCAGGGCTTTGTGATGGCCACTCCAATACCTTGACTTTGTTGTCCTTAAGCCATTTCGCCACAACTTTGGAAGTATGCTTGGGGTCATTGTCCATTTGGAAGACCCATTTGTGACCAAGCGTTAACTTCCTGACATTGATGTCTTGAGATGTTGCTTCAATATATCCACATAATTTTCCTTCCTCATGATGCCATGTATTTTGTGAAGTGCACCAGTCCCTCCTGCAGCAAAGCACCCCCACAGCATGATGCTGCCACCCCCGTGCTTCATGGTTGGGATGGTGTTCTTTGGCTTGCAAGACCCCTTTTTCCTCCAAACATAACGATGGTCATTATGGCCAAACTGTTCTATTTTTGTTTCAGCAGACCAGAGGACATTTCTCCAAAATGTACGATCTTTGTCCCCATGTGCAGTTGCAAACCGTAGTCTGGCTTTTTTGTATGGCGGTTTTGGAGCAGTGGCTTCTTCCTTGCTGAGCGGTCTTTCAGGTTATGTCGATATAGGACTCGTTTTACTGTGGATATAAATACTTTTGTACCTGTTTCCTCCAGCATCTTCAAAAGGTCATTTGCTTTTGTTCTGGGATTGGTTTGCACTTTTCACACCAAAGTACGTTCATCTCTAGGAGACAGAACGCGTCTCCTTCCTGAACATGGTACCTTCAGGCATTTGGAAATTGCTCGTCCTTTGCTGTTGTTTTGGGATTGATTTGCACTTATCACACCAATGTACGTTCATCTCTATTATTATTATTATTATTATATTTAATTATTATTATTATTATTAATTTTTTTGTGGGGTGGGGTAGGGGGGGGGGGGGGGGGGGGTAGAAGGATTACTTTTAAACTATCCCAGGTATTCCTTAAAGAGGTAGGGTTTCAAGTGTCTCCGGAAGGTGGTCTGTGACTCCGCTGTCGTGGCGTCGTGAGGGAGCTTGTTCCACCATTGGGGTGCCAGAGCAGCGAACAGTTTTGACTGGGCTGAGCAGGAACTGTGCTTCCGCAGAGGTAGGGGGACCATTATACTATAGTTTACTGATGCTGCTCTGCCATTATACTATAGTTTACTGATGCTGCTCTACATTATACTATAGTTTACTGATGCTGCTCTACCATTATACTATAGTTTACTGCTGCTGCTCTACCATTATACTATAGTTTACTGTTGCTGCTCTACCATTATACTATAGTTTACTGATGCTGCTCTACCATTATACTATAGTTTACTGTTGCTGCTCTACCATTAGAGTGTACTGTTTCTGATCTACCATTATACTATAGTTTACTGATGCTGCTCTACCATTATACTATAGTTTACTGATGCTGCTCTGCCATTATACTATAGTTTACTGCTGCTGCTCTACCATTATACTATAGTTTACTGTTGCTGCTCTACCATTATACTATAGTTTACTGATGCTGCTCTACCATTATACTATAGTTTACTGTTGCTGCTCTACCATTAGAGTGTACTGTTTCTGATCTACCATTATACTATAGTTTACTGATGCTGCTCTACCATTATACTATAGTTTACTGATGCTGCTCTGCCATTATACTATAGTTTACTGATGCTGCTCTACCATTATACTATAGTTTACTGATGCTGCTCTGCCATTATACTATAGTTTACTGATACTGCTCTACCATTATACTATAGTTTACTGTTGCTGCTCTACCATTATACTATAGTTTACTGATGCTGCTCTACCATTATACTATAGTTTACTGTTGATGCTCTACCATTATACTATAGTTTACTGTTGCTGCTCTACCATTATACTATAGTTTACTGCTGCTGCTCTACCATTATACTATAGTTTACTGTTGCTGCTCTACCATTATACTATATTTTACTGATGCTGCTCTACCATTATACTATAGTTTACTGTTGCTGCTCTACCATTAGAGTGTACTGTTTCTGATCTACCATTATACTATAGTTTACTGATGCTGCTCTACCATTATACTATAGTTTACTGATGCTGCTCTGCCATTATACTATAGTTTACTGCTGCTGCTCTACCATTATACTATAGTTTACTGTTGCTGCTCTACCATTATACTATAGTTTACTGATGCTGCTCTACCATTATACTATAGTTTACTGTTGCTGCTCTACCATTAGAGTGTACTGTTTCTGATCTACCATTATACTATAGTTTACTGATGCTGCTCTACCATTATACTATAGTTTACTGATGCTGCTCTGCCATTATACTATAGTTTACTGATGCTGCTCTACCATTATACTATAGTTTACTGATGCTGCTCTGCCATTATACTATAGTTTACTGATGCTGCTCTACCATTATACTATAGTTTACTGTTGCTGCTCTGCCATTATACTATAGTTTACTGATGCTGCTCTACCATTATACTATAGTTTACATTTACATTTACATTTACGTCATTTAGCAGACGCTCTTATCCAGAGCGACTTACAAATTGGTGCATTCACCTTATAGCCAGTGGGATAACCACTTTACAATTATTATTAATTTTATTTTTTTGGGTGGTGGGGTAAGGGGGGGGGGGGGGGGGGGGGGGGGGGGTAGAAGGATTACTTTATCCTATCCCAGGTAATCAACTGCTTCAACTGGAAGCCAGTGGAGTGTGCGGAGGAGCGGGGTGACGTGAGAGAACTTGGGAAGGTTGAACACCAGACGGGCGGCGGCATTCTGGATGAGTTGTAGGGGTTTAATGGCACAGGCAGGGAGCCCAGCCAACAGCGAGTTGCAGTAATCCAGACGGGAGATGACAAGTGCCTGGATTAGGACCTGTGCCGCTTCCTGTGTAAGGCAGGGTCATACTCTCCGAATGTTGTAGAGCATGAACCTACAGGATCGGGTCACCGCCTTGATGTTAGCGGAGAACGACAGGGTGTTGTCCAGGGTCACGCCAAGGCTCTTCGCACTCTGGGAGGAGGACACAACGGAGTTGTCAACCGTGATGGCGAGATCATGGAACGGGCAGTCCTTCCCCGGGAGGAAGAGCAGCTCCGTCTTGCCAAGGTTCAGCTTGAGGTGGTGAGCCGTCATCCACACTGATATGTCTGCCAGACATGCAGAGATGCGATTCGCCACCTGGTTATCAGAAGGGGGAAAGGAGAAGATTAGTTGTGTGTCGTCTGCGTAGCAATGATAGGAGAGGCCATTTGAGGATATGACAGAGCCAAGTGACTTGGTGTATAGCAAGAATAGGAGAGGGCCTAGAACTGAGTCCTGGGGGACACCAGTGGTTAGAGCACGTGGTGCGGAGACAGCTTCTCGCTACGCCACTTGGTATGAGCAACCGGTCAGGTAGGACGCAATCCAAGAGTGAGCCGCGCTGGAGATGCCCAGCTCAGAGAGGGTGGAGAGGAGGATCTGATGGTTCACGGTATCAAAGGCAGCAGACAGGTCTAGAAGGACAAGATTAGAGGAGAGAGAGTTAGCTTTAGCAGTGCGGAGAGCATCCTTGACACAGAGAAAAGCAGTCTCAGTTGAATGACCAGTCTTGAAACCTGACTGGTTTGGATCAAGAAGGTAATTCTGAGAGAGATAGCAAGAGAGTTGGCTAAAGACGGCACGCTCAAGAGTTTTGGAGAGAAAAGAAAGAAGGGATACTGGTCTGTAGTTGTTGACATCAGAGGGATCGAGTGTTGGTTTTTTGAGAAGGGGTGCAACTCTCGCTCTCTTGAAGACAGAAGGGACATAGCCAGTGGTCAAGGAAGAGTTGATGAGCGAGGTGAGGTAAGGGAGAAGGTCACCGGAGATGGTCTGGAGAAGAGAGGAGGGGATAGGGTCAAGCGGGCAGGTTGTTGGGCGGCCGGCCGGGAGGATAGGGGACATAGAGAGTCAAAGGATGCAGAAAGGGGGGAGAGGAGGGTTGAGGAGGCAGAATCAGGAGATTGGAGGGAGAAGGATTGAGCAGAGGGAAGAGATGATAGGATGGAAGAGGAGAGAGTAGCGGGAGAGAGAGAGCGAAGGTTGCGACGGCGCATTACCATCTGAGTAGGGGCAGAGTGAGTAGTGTTGGAGGAGAGCGAGAGAGAAAAGGACACAAAGTAGTGGTCGGAGACATGGAGGGGAGTTGCAGTGAGATTAGTAGTAGAACAGCATCTAGTAAAGATGAGATCAAGCGTATTGCCTGCCTTGTGAGTAGGGGGGGACGGTGAGAGGGTGAGGTCAAAAGAGGAGAGGAGTGGAAAGAAGGAGGCAGAGAGAAATGAGTCAAAGGTAGACGTAGGGAGGTTGAAGTCCCCCAGAACTGTGAGGGGTGAGCCATTCTCAGGAAAGGAACTTATCAAGGCGTCAAGCTCATTGATGAACTCTCCAAGGGAACCTGGAGGGCGATAAATGACAAGGATGTTAAGCTTAAATGGGCTAGTGACTGTGACAGCATGGAATTCAAATGAGGAGATAGACAGATGGGTCAGGGGAAAAATAGAGAATGTCCACTTGGGAGAGATGAGGATTCCTGTGCCACCACCCCGCTGACCAGATGCTCTCGGGGTATGCGAGAACGCATGGTCAGACGAGGAGAGAGCAGTAGGAGTAGCAGTGTTTTCAGTGGTAATCCATGTTTCCGTCAGCGCCAAGAAGTCGAGGGACTGAGATGAACTCTGCCTTGTTGGCAGCAGAACGGCAGTTCCAGAGGCTGCCTGAGACCTGGAACTCCACGTGGGTGGTGCGTGCAGGGACCACCAGGTTAGAGAGGCAGCAGCCACACGGTGTGAGGCGTTTGTATAGCCTGTGCGGAGAGGAGAGAACAGGGATAGACAGAGGCATAGTTGACAGGCTACAGAAAATGGCTACAATAATGCAAAGGAGATCGGAATGAAATGAACTAAACATCTGGGAAAGGAGAGAGCGGGGCCTCCCTCACCACAACACCCAAATATAACTCTCCCAACTTCCACCTCAGAAACTATAATTGTTGTAAATTACAACGGTTCAATGTTTTCTAGGAATAGACTAACTTAGTTTATTCAGCTAGCTAACTTGGTACAGTATTCTTCCGTGAAAATCGTCCAGGGCACCTAGTCATAAGACGCCACAGCCAGCTAGCATGCCGGACTCCAACAACACGGTTTAGCATCAATACTCGGCCACAACAAACCACCAGTGTGTCAACACGCCAAGCAGATAATTAGTGTCCGTGTCTAACGTTGTGGGTTAGTCCCAACAGCTTGAGCGAGTCCGTCGTCAACTTATTCAGCCAGTTAGTTAGCTAGAATAGTTAGCATACTAGCTAGCCATTGCTTTCAGACAAAGAAGAAACCCCTCCTTTCACGGCACGAACACACAGAGAGCCAAGCAAACGTTAACTAGTCATCCATGTCCCGAATTCCCTTGAACGACTCTGGCTACCTGTATGTAAAAACAAAACACAAATGTAGGTTATAACTTACCCCTAGCAGCTACTGTTAGCTAGCCAAGTGCAAAGCTAGCCACTGAATTGACTCAGCCAGTTCGCGTCTGTTCACACGGTCGTTCCAGCTATTGTTTACTAGTAGCTATCCAGGTAGCAACAAGTTAGCCAAATTTCAAGCACAGTAGCCACTTACTACCTAACGTTAATGGTTCAGACAATGAGGTTAGAAAACAGCTGAATGGTAGGCATTATTGTATGTAATTATTGTAGGCAGCCAGCTGGCGTAATTACAGAAACTCTCAGGCGTGAAACAACTATCCACCGTTGCTAATAGTTGCCTGTAGCTACTGTTGCTGCTCTACCATTATACAATAGTTTACTGTTGCTGCTCTACCATTATACTATAGTTTACTGATGCTGCTCTACATTATACTATAGTTTACTGTTGCTGCTCTACCCTTATACTATAGTTTACTGTTGCTGCTCTACCATTATACTATAGTTTACTGTTGATGCTCTACCATTATACTATAGTTTACTGTTGATGCTCTACCATTATACTATAGTTTACTGCTACTGCTCTACCATTATACTATAGTTTACTGATGCTGCTCTACCATTATACTATAGTTTACTGATGCTGCTCTACCATTATACTATATTTTACTGTTGCTGCTCTACCATTATACTATAGTTTACTGTTGCTGCTCTACCATTATACTATAGTTTACTGTTGCTGCTCTATCATTATACTATAGTTTACTGATGTGCTCTACCATTATACTATAGTTACTGATGCTGCTCTACCATTATACTATAGTTTATGATGCTGCTCTACCATTATACTATAGTTACTGTTGCTGCTCTACCATTATACTATAGTTTACTGTTGCTGCTCTATCATTATACTATAGTTTACTGATGCTGCTCTACCATTATACTATAGTTTACTGATGCTGCTCTACCATTATACTATAGTTTACTTTTTGATGCCTCTACCATTATACTATAGTTTACTGTTGAGCTCTACCATTATACTATAGTTTACTGCTACTGCTCTACCATTATACTATAGTTTACTGATGCTGCTCTACCATTATACTATAGTTTACTGATGCTGCTCTACCATTATACTATATTTTACTGTTGCTGCTCTACCATTATACTATAGTTTACTGTTGCTGCTCTACCATTATACTATAGTTTACTGTTGCTGCTCTTACCATTATACTATAGTTTACTGATGCTGCTCTACCATTATACTATAGTTACTGATGCTGCTCTACCATTATACTATAGTTTACTGTTGATGCTCTACCATTATACTATAGTTTACTGTTGTGCTCTACCATTATACTATAGTTTACTGCTGACGTGCTCTACCATTATACTATAGTTTACTGATGCTGCTCTACCATTATACTATAGTTTACTGATGCTGCTCTACCATTATACTATAGTTTACTGTTGCTGCTCTACCATTATACTATAGTTTACTGTTGCTGCTCTACCATTATACTATAGTTTACTGTTGCTGCTCTATCATTATACTATAGTTTACTGATGCTGCTCTACCATTATACTATAGTTTACTGATGCTGCTCTACCATTATACTATAGTTTACTGATGCTGCTCTACATTATACTATAGTTTACTGATGCTGCTCTACCATTATACTATAGTTTACTGCTACTGCTCTACCATTATACTATAGTTTACTGCTATGCTCTACCATTATACTATAGTTTACTGATGCTGCTCTACCATATACTATAGTTTACTGTTGATGCTCTACCATTATACATAGTTTATGATGCTGCTCTACCATTATACTATAGTTTACTGTTGTGCTCTACCATTATATATAGTTTACTGATGCTGCTCTACATTATCTATAGTTTACTGTTGATGCCTACCATTATGCTATAGTTTACTGATGCTGCTCTACCATTATCTATAGTTTACTGATGCTGCTCTACCATTATACTATAGTTTACTGTGCTGCTCTACCATTATACTATAGTTTACTGATGCTGCTCTACATTATACTATAGTTTACTGATTGCTGCTCTACCATTATACTATAGTTTACTGCTAGTGCTCTACCATTATACTATAGTTTACTGCTATGCTGCTAACCATTATACTATAGTTACTGATTGCTGCTCTACCATTATACTATAGTTTACTGTTGTGCCTCTACAATTATACTATAGTTTACTGATGCTGCTCTACCATATACTATAGTTTACTGTTGATGCTCTACCATTATACTATAGTTACTGATGCTGCTCTACCATTATACTATAGTTTACTGATGTGCTCTACACATTATACTATAGTTTACTGTGCTGCTCTACCATTATACATAGTTTACTGATGCTGCTCTACATTTATACTATAGTTTACTGTTGTGCTCTACCAATTATACTATAGTTTACTGATGCTGCTCTACCATTATACTATAGTTACTGATGCTGCTCTACCATTATATAGTTACTGATGCTGCTCTACCATTATACTATAGTTTACTGATGCTGCTCTACCATTATACTATAGTTACTGTTGCTGCTGCTCTACCATTATACTATAGTTTACTGTTGTGCTCTACCATTATACTATAGTTTACTGCTGCTGCTCTACCATTATACTATAGTTTACTGCTACTGCTCTGCCATTATACTATAGTTTACTGCTACTGCTCTACCATTATACTATAGTTTACTGTTGCTGCTCTACCATTATACTATAGTTTACTGTTTCTGATCTACCATTATACTATAGTTTACTGTTGCTGCTCCACCATTATAGTTTACTGTTGATGCTCTACCATTATACTATAGTTTACTGTTGCTGCTCTACCATTATAGTGTACTAATGCTGCTCTACCATTATACTATAGTTTACTGTTGCTGCTCTACCATTATACTATAGTTTACTGTTGCTGCTCTACCATTATACTATAGTTTACTGTTGCTGCTCTACCATTATAGTGTACTAATGCTGCTCTACCATTATACTATAGTTTACTGCTGCTGCTGAAACACTATGGCTATTTGCAGTTGGAAATATTTGCCGTAAACTGCACTGATGTTATCTTGCTGACACCATTCCAATGAAACAGTCAGACCATAACACAATGATAATATCTAATTAGTGTATTGTAACACAATTACGTGCTATGGTTGCCCTTGAAACCAGTTTGTGTGTGTGTGTGTGTCGAGCTCTGTGTATGCCTCTGTCTTTCTGTGTGTGTGTGTAGTGACAGTAAGGACGTGATGACAGGTCAAAGCAGGCCGTTTATTTTTCCACTGTTTTATCATAAATACAGCCCAGTCTCACCACAGCACACACACACAGTCTTGTACAGCTAACCTTGTGGGGACACACAATTCAGTCCCATTCAAAATCCTATTTTTCCTAACCCTAACTCTAAACCTAACCCTAACCCTAACCCTAACCCTAACTCTTACCCTAACCCTAACCCTAACCTTAACCTTAACCTTAACCCAAAAACCTATTCTTAACCCTTACCCTAAACCTAACCCTAGCTGCTAACCCTAACCCTTAACGTAATTCTAACCCTAACACTAATTCTAACCTTAACACCTAAACCCCCTAAAAATAGCATTTGACCTTGTCGGGACCAACAAAATGTCCCCAGTTGGTCAAATCTTTGGTCGTTTACTATTCTTCACACACACACACACACACACACACACACACACACACACACACACACACACACACTATTTGAGAAAGTGGAAACGCAGTCAAGCACCTGGAACGTGAAGGTGGCTGGCGAGGCGTGAAAAGCTTTCTGCTCTCTGCCAATAAACTGCCTCGACGCCACTCTGTACTGTCCTGGGGGTTCGTCGGTGTGTGTGTGTGTGGTTCTGTGTCTGTGTGTGTGTGTGTGTGTGGTTCTGTGTCTGTGTGTACTCAGACAGTCCTTGGTCAAATACTTGAAACAGACTGACTGCTGCAGCTGGTTCTTTTGTACAGTGCAGCTCAGTTTATCTGAAAGCATTTTGACCCAGGTCTGGTTGGCCTCTACGTCTGAATAGCCTGACTGTACAATCTCTCAGGATAGAACATGGCGCTTCAATAACAGGAAGTGGATAACGGTTTCAAAGTGTCCAATAAAAAAAGGTGTTTTGTCTTTAACAGGTTTTTATTGAGGTTCCCTTTTCCTCCTGGGGAGCATGAATATCTACTGTAGAATATACTGAGCCTGAATATCTAGTGTAGAATATACTGAGCCTGAATATCTAGTGTAGAATATACTGAGCCTGAATATCTAGTGTAGAATATACTGAGCCTGAATATCTAGTGTAGAATATACTGAACATCTGGTGTATAATATACTGAGCCTGAATATCTAGTGTAGAATATACTGAACATCTGGTGTATAATATACTGAGCCTGAATATCTAGTGTAGAATATACTGAGCCTGAATATCTAGTGTAGAATATACTGAGCCTGACAATCTACTGTAGAATATACTGAGCCTGAACATCTAGTGTAGAATATACTGAGCCTGAATATCTAGTGTAGAATATACTGAACATCTGGTGTAGAATATACTGAGCCTGAATATCTAGTGTAGAATATACTGAGCCTGACAATCTACTATAGAATATACTGAGCCTGAACATCTAGTGTAGAATATACTGAGCCTGAACATCTAGTGTAGAATATACTGAGCCTGAATATCTACTATGGAATATACTGAGCCTGAATATCTAGTGTAGAATATACTGAGCCTGAATATCTAGTGTAGAATATACTGAGCCTGAATATCTAGTGTAGAATATACTGAGCCTGAATATCTAGTGTAGAATATACTGAGCCTGAATATCTAGTGTAGAATATACTGAGCCTGAATATCTACTATAGAATATACTGAGCCTGAATATCTAGTGTAGAATATACTGAGCCTGACAATCTACTGTAGAATATACTGAGCCTGAACATCTAGTGTAGAATATACTGAGCCTAAATATCTAGTGTAGAATATACTGAACATCTGGTGTAGAATATACTGAGCCTGAATATCTACTGTAGAATACACTGAGCCTGAATATCTACTGTAGAATATACTGAACATCTACTATAGAATATACTGAGCCTGAATATCTAGTGTAGAAAATACTGAGTCTTTTATGTCCATTACAAATAGTATACTGAAGTACAGATACCCCAAAAACTACTTAAGTAGTACTTTAAAGTATTTTTACTTAAGTACTTTACACCACTGATCGGGCTCATTGAAAGAGATGTCACCCTCTTCAAACAAGACTTCCTTGATCATCCTGAAGAAGTGAACCCCAAGTAAACAACTAGTGGATGATGTTTTGTGTTATAGAGCGGTGTTTCTGATTGGTTCTGACTAGTGGATGATGTTTTGTGTTATGGAGCGGTGTTTCTGATTGGTTCCTTGTTCTTACCACTCTCCTCCTTCCTACCCATCGTCCATCATTCCACATGAGCCACAGCAAACGACAGACACCCTTATTTACCGTAACACCACCACACTGATACCTCCCTCTGACGTGTTGAGACGTTAAAGTTTGCCGTGACCTTAGAGGCACAGGTCAGCTGTAATGTGATGCTCTGCTCTGGCAAACGCTCAGTCGGCTCCCAACGCTACCTCGTTAAGCCAGCCAGGGAAAGGGAATAAGAACTTGAGGACAAGACGCGGTAGAAATATTGGTTCCAGACTGTGGGGAATAATAAGCTGAGGAGACAAACGGCTACCACTACTCCTTGTCTGTTTGAACAGTCAGACCAGACCTCCAGGCCTTTGAGAGATGAAACAATACTGTTCAACAGGTCTGCACGGTAAGTATGAACCACCTGGGTTCTGAGTCTGACTGAAGCTTTCCATGTGTGGCCATATGAGTGTTGGTAGTGGCTGAGGTGAGTTCCCTTTTACATTTAAAGCTCTTTGAGGACTTGGAAAAGCACTAGGCCCATATAAACCCATTGCTTTATTGTCCGCATGTGGCCAGGCCTGATCCATTGTGGTGTTGCTGAGACCAGACTAATGGTATAAACAGAGGAAAACGCAGTCTGTATAGAAAAAAAAGGTACTAAGTCGCTGCCTTGCGGTCTCAGTTCAACCAAGATGCGTGGAACAAAGAACAAAATGGATCTACTCCGTATATTCTATACTAGATATTCAGTATATTCTATAGTAGATATTCAGTATATTCTACAGTAGATATTCAGTATATTCTAAAGTAGATATTCAAGCTCAGTATATTCTACAGTAGATATTCAGTATATTCTACAGTAGATATTCAAGCTCAGTATATTCTATGGTAGATATTCAAGCTCATTGTATTCTACAGTAGATATTCAAGCTCAGTATATTCTACAGTAGATATTCAGGCTCAGTATATTCTATAGTAGATATTCAAGCTCAGTATATTCAACAGTAGATATTCAAGCTCAGTATATTCTATATTAGGTATTCAATCTCATTATATTCAACAGTAGATATTCAAGCTCAGTATATTCTACAGTAGATATTCAGGCTCAGTATATTCTACAGTAGATATTCAGGCTCAGTATATTATATAGTAGATATTCAGTATATTCTACAGTAGATAGTCAGTATATTCTACAGTAGATATTCAGTATATTCTATAGTAGATATTCAGTGTATTATATAGTAGATATTCAGTATATTCTATAGTAGATATTCAGTATATTCTACAGTAGATATTCAGTATATTCTACAGTAGATATTCAAGCTCTGTATATTATATAGTAGATATTCAAGCTCTGTATATTCTACACTAGATATTCAAGCTCAGTATATTCTACACTAGATATTCAAGCTCTGTATATTCTACAGTAGATATTCAGGCTCAGTATATTCTACAGTAGATATTCAAGCTCAGTATATTCTATAGTAGATATTCAAGCTCAGCATATTCTATAGTAGATTTTCAAGCTCATTCTATTCTACAGTAGATATTCAGGCTCAGTATATTCTACAGTAGATATTAAAGCTCAGTATATTCTATAGTAGATATTCAAGCTCAGTATATTCTATAGTAGATATTCAAGCTCAGTATATTCTACAGTAGATATTCAGGCTCAGTATATTCTACAGTAGATATTCAAGCTCAGTATATTCTACAGTAGATATTCAGGCTCAATATATTCTACAGTAGATATTCAGGCTTAGTATATTCTACAGTAGATATTCAGGCTCAGTATATTCTATAGTAGATATTCAAGCTCAGTATATTCTATAGTAGATATTCAAGCTCAGTATATTCTACACTAGATATTCAAGCTCTGTATATTCTACAGTATATATTCAGGCTCAGTATATTCTACAGTAGATATTCAAGCTCAGTATATTCTACAGTAGATATTCAGGCTTAGTATATTCTACAGTAGATATTCAAGCTCAGCATATTCTACAGTAGATATTCAAGCTCAGCATATTCTATAGTAGATTTTCAAGCTCAGTATATTCTACAGTAGATATTCAGGCTCAGTATATTCTACAGTAGATATTCAGCTCAGTATATTCTACAGTAGATATTCAGGCTCAGTATATTCTACATGAACAACAGGATCATTTATATAGACCAACAGGATCATTATATAGACCAACAGGATCATTATATAGACCAACATGATCATTATAGAGACCAACATGATCATTATATAGACCAACATGATCATTATAGAGACCAACATGATCATTATATAGACCAACAGGATCATTATATAGACCAACAGGATCACTATATAGACCAACAGGATCATTATATAAACCAACAGGATCACTATATAGACCAACAGGATCATTATATAGACCAACATGATCATTATATAGACCAACAGGATCAATATATAGACCAACAGGATCATTATATAGACCAACAGGATCATTATATATACCAACAGGATCAATATATAGACCAGCAGGATCAATATATAGACCAACAGGATCACTATATAGACCAACAGGATCATTATATAGACCAGCAGGATCAATATATAGACCAACAGGATCACTATATAGACCAACAGGATCATTATATATACCAACAGGATCACTCTATAGACCAACATGATCATTATATAGACAATGGAGAAAATGCATCCCATAACATTTTAACATGGAAATAGCTGTTCTATCATTCAGCCTACAGTAGCAGCCAATCTGTGGTGTTCAATGTAGGCCTACATTCCATGAGACCTTTGAAAGAAACTTGCAGGGCTTAACGGTAACCTGTTTATCCACTTGTCGATCAGACAAGGAGGTTACTGAAAATGTTGTGTTGTTTGATGCGAGAAACCACTTTAAAAAATAAAATGCATTATTATTCCCATACCATTATTACAGAGAATCAGACAAATTATGCTACCCTCTGCCTTTACCTGACTCGCTTTTCAAATATGTCTAGAAATGTACATGTTTTGTGCTCTTGTAGGAAGCAATCACTCCCCTATTGCTGGCCACAAATGATCTATAACTGGGCTAATAACTCACTAACTAGAAAAGGATATGAACAAAATGTGCACAGGTGGCTACATACATCTCTCGCTTTGATCTCAAAACAAGCACATCTACTCAGAACCGCTCATGCTGTAAACACAGTCCAGTTCAAAGTGAATGGCACAGATGCATATGGTAATCATATATTTGCATATACAGTGGGGGAAAAAAGTATTTAGTCAGCCACCAATTGTGCAAGTTCTCCCACTTAAAAAGATGAGAGAGGCCTGTAATTTTCATCATAGGCACACGTCAACTATGACAGACAAATTGAGATTATTTTTCTCCAGAAAATCACATTGTAGGATTTTTAATGAATTTATTAGCAAATTACGGTGTAAAATAAGTATTTGGTCACCTACAAACAAGCAAGATTTCTGGCTCTCACAGACCTGTAACTTCTTCTTTAAGAGGCTCCTCTGTCCTCCACTCGTTACCTGTATTAATGGCACCTGTTTGAACTTGTTATCAGTATAAAAGACACCTGTCCACAACCTCAAACAGTCACACTCCAAACTCCACTATGGCCAAGACCAAAGAGCTGTCAAAGGACACCAGAAACAAAATTGTAGACCTGCACGAGGCTGGGAAGACTTAATCTGCAATAGGTAAGCAGCTTGGTTTGAAGAAATCAACTGTGGGAGCAATTATTAGGAAATGGAAGACATACAAGACCACTGATAATCTCCCTTGATCTGGGGCTCCACGCAAGATCTCACCCCGTGGGGTCAAAATGATCACAAGAACGGTGAGCAAAAATCCCAGAACCACACGGGGGGACCTAGTGAATGACCTGCAGAGAGCTGGGACCAAAGTAACAAAGCCTACCATCAGCAACACACTACGCCGCCAGGGACTCAAATCCTGCAGTGCAAGACGTGTCCCCCTGCTTAAGCCAGTACATGTCCAGGCCCGTCTGAAGTTTGCTAGAGTGCATTTGGATGATCCAGAAGAGGATTGGGAGAATGTCATATGGTCAGATGAAACCAAAATAGAACTTTTGGGTAAAAACTCAACTCGTTGTGTTTGGAGGACAAAGAATGCTGAGTTGCATCCAAAGAATACCATACCTACTGTGAAGCATGGGGGTGGAAACATCATGCTTTGGGGCTGTTTTTCTGCAAAGGGACCAGGACGACTGATCCGTGTAAAGGAAAGAATGAATGGGGCCATATATCGTGAGATTTTGAGTGAAAACCTCCTTCCATCAGCAAGGGCATTGAAGATGAAACGTGGCTGGGTCTTTCAGCATGACAATGATCCCAAACACACCGCCCGGGCAACGAAGGAGTGGCTTCGTAAGAAGCATTTCAAGGTCCTGGAGTGGCCTAGCCAGTCTCCAGATCTCAACCCCATAGAAAATCTTTGGAGGGAGTTGAAAGTCCGTGTTGCCCAGCGACAGTCCCAAAACATCACTGCTCTAGAGGAGATCTGCATGGAGGAATGGGCCAAAATACCAGCAACAGTGTGTGAAAACCTTGTGAAGACTTACAGAAAACGTTTGACCTGTGTCATTGCCAACAAAGGGTATATAACAAAGTATTGAGAAACTTTTGTTATTGACCAAATACTTATTTTCCACCATAATTTGCAAATAAATTCATAAAAAATTCCTACAATGTGATTTTCTGGATTTTTTTTCCTCATTTTGTCTGTCATAGTTGACGTGTACACTATGATGAAAATTACAGGCCTCTCTCACCTTTTTAAGTGGGAGAACTTGCACAATTGGTGGCTGACTAAATACTTTTTTCCCCCACTGTAGACCTACTGCAGCTCTGATTGTTTATGCCTTACCGGTCTGTGTAGAGTACGGGCTGAGTAGAGTACGGGCTGAGTAGAGTACGGTCTGTGTAGAGTACGGGCTGAGTAGAGTACGGGCTGAGTAGAGTACGGGCTGAGTAGAGTACGGGCTGAGTAGAGTACGGGCTGAGTAGAGTACGGGCTGAGTCATGTGTGTCAATGCAATAGAATCCTACTCTAATGCGTTCTGCCTACAACAAAATAGTTTGTTGTTTCGGTGTGTTGCATTGAAAGTGGCTAATATTGCGTTGATTCGATCACAGTTGCCACAGTAAAGGGAAACGTTGATAGTGTAAACACGGAGAACTCTAGAACAGTGGTCACCAACCTTTTTTCTGAGTCGAGATCACTTCGAGTCAAAATGCAAGCCGAGATCTAACGCTCAGATATTTTTTTAATGACTTAAAAAACGTAAGCCTATGCAACATTAACCAATTAAAAACAGTTCTGTAGCAATGAGGTTTGTGCAGTAAGCTGTAGGTCCAATACATTATCACGGCATATTGGCTTTGCTTGAATTGCCCTGCCAATGCCTTGTTGTTCAGGCCATTTTTTTAAACATTATATTTAAAAAATTGAGGTAGGCTATATGATCACACCGGTAATAGATCCGTTGTTGTATTACTTGTGAGAGACAGCTGAGTGAGCATACATTTAAATCATTTGGTTTTTATTTTACTGGGCTGATGGTGCCTGCATCTGATGGTCAGTCTCAGCGGAGGGAGAGAGCGGCAGACTGAGGGTCCGCCTCTCTGCAGCCCTCCGCTCTCCCTTTCCTCCGCTGACACTGACCGAAAAGGGACACCGTCTTCCAGCTGATGGCGAAACGCGAGTCGCACCGTATTATTTCTGCCTCATGCATAAATTCATGTTGTTACTCCTATGAACGGAGAAAGTGAAATATACCTCGATAATAAAAAAAGACCCAAGCCGCTAATAATAATAACAACAACGCAAGCATATAGATTCACTTTCCTACTCATTCATTTCTGCTGCAGTGCTTGTTGTAGCGCTGAGTGGAAATAGGAAGAACGGGCATTTTATGGCTTATAAAAGTGTTGAAAACAAAGTGTTGACAGTGCTGAGTAAGAACTTAAACATGAATTCACTCATAAAAACAGAAGCTCTTTGTTCTATTCATTGACAGTCTCTCTCTAGTCATGGTTTTAAACGTTTTGAAATCTCACAGTATCAATTTTGCTGTAGATTTCTGATGCCTGCTACGTTACTGCAGACACGGTCATCTGAGCCATCCGATTGGTCAGCGGTGGGCCTATAGTGCACTTGATTTGCTCTCTGGGCCCACCGGGAAGGCAGAGTTTGTACCTTCAGACACATTAAATGGTTCAAAATGGCAACAGTACGCCTACCCGGCACGCAGGGCAGCTGAATCGGGTGCACCTACCGCCAAAAGCCAGAGACTAATAAAACAATAGGAACACATGGAAATATTTGGCGATCGACTAGGAATGCCTTGGAGATCAACCAGTCGATCACGAACGACTGCTCTAGAAAGTTGAGTGAAGCTCAATCTCGTGCTTCTCTCTGTGGGCTGATATTTCTGCATGGCAGTCCCAGGGAGCTGTGTGGCAGTCCTAGGGAGCTGTGTGGCAGTCCCAGGGAGCTGTGTAGCAGTCTCTGCGCTGCAGCGTGTGTGCACGTGCACAGCTTAGAGGGAACATTGGATCATGCAACCCTACTGTATTTGCCGTATAAGTCTCAGGAGGTGGTTGAGCTTACTCCACAATGCATGACCTCTGCAGTAAATCCACTAAAACAGTCTTTATTAGCCCACAGGGATTCATTAGCTGTGTAACGATGCACTCTACATGACAGAGGTATTCCACCTGTGGTGTTTACAATACCAGAGGAGGACCTGTGGTGTTTACAGTACCAGAGGAGGACCTGTGGTATTTACAGTACCAGAGGAGGACATGTGGTATTTACAGTACCAGAGGAGGACCTGTGGTGTTTACAGTACCAGAGGAGGACCTGTGGTGTTTACAGTACCAGAGGAGGACCTGTGGTGTTTACAGTACCAGAGGAGGACCTGTGGTATTTACAGTACCAGAGGAGGACCTGTGGTGTTTACAGTACCAGAGGAGGACCTGTGGTGTTTACAGTACCAGAGGAGGACCTGTGGTATTTACAGTACCAGAGGAGGACCTGTGGTATTTACAGTACCAGAGGAGGACCTGTGGTGTTTACAGTACCAGAGGAGGACCTGTGGTGTTTACAGTACCAGAGGAGGACCTATGGTATTTACAGTACCAGAGGAGGACCTGTGGTATTTACAGTACCAGAGGAGGACCTGTGGTATTTACAGTACCAGAGGAGGACCTGTGGTATTTACAGTACCAGAGGAGGACATGTGGTGTTTACAGTACCAGAGGAGGACCTGTGGTATTTACAGTACCGGAGGAGGACCTGTGGTATTTACAGTACCAGAGGAGGACCTATGGTGTTTACAGTACCAGAGGAGGACCTGTGGTGTTTACAGTACCAGAGGAGGACCTGTGGTGTTTACAGTACCAGAGGAGGACCTGTGGTGTTTACAGTACCAGAGGAGGACCTGTGGTATTTACAGTACCAGAGGAGGACCTATGGTGTTTACAGTACCAGAGGAGGACCTGTGGTATTTACAGTACCAGAGGAGGACCATGTGGTGTTTACAGTACCAGAGGAGGACCTGTGGTATTTACAGTACCAGAGGAGGACCTGTGGTATTTACAGTACCAGAGGAGGACTGTGCTGAGTTTATGATATACAGTGCCTTCAGAAAGTATTCATATACCCTAGACGTATTCCACATTTTGTTTTACAGCCTGAATTCAAAATGGATTAAATAAAAAAAATATCTCACCCATTTACACACAGTACCCCATAAGGACAAAGTGAAAACATGTTTTTAGACATTTTGCAAATGTATTAGAAAATGAAATACAGAAATATCTAATTTACATAAGTATTCACACCCCTGAGTCAATACATGTTAGAATCACCTTTGGCAGCGATTACAGCTGTGAGTCTTTCTGGGTAAGTCTCTAAGAGCTTTTGCACACCTGGATTGTACAATATTTAAAAGTTCTTCTTTACGCTTTGTCAAGTTGGTTGTTGATCATTGCTAGACAGCCATTTTCAAGTCTTGCCATAGATTTTTAAGACGATTTAAGTCAAAACTGTAACCAGGCCACTCAGGAACATTCAATGTTGTCTTGGTAAGCAACTCCAGTGTATATTTGGCCTTGTGTTTTAGGTTATTGTCCTACTGAAAGACAGATTTGTCTCCCAGTGTCTGTTGGAAAGCAGACTGAACCAAGTTTTCCTCTAGGATTTTGCCTGTGCTTAGCTCTATACATTCTCTTTTTATCCCCAAAAAAACTCCCTAGTATTTGCCGATGACAAGCACACCCATAACAGGATGCAGCCACCACCATGCTTGAAAATATGAGGAGTGGTACTCAGTGATGTGTTTATTGCAGTTTTACTTTAGTGCCTTATTGCAAACAGGAAGCATGTTTTGGAATATTTGTATTATGTACAGGCTTCCTTCTTTTCACTCTGTCATTTCGGTTAGTATTGTGGCGTAACTACAATGTTGTTGATCCATCCTCAGTTTTCTCCTATCACAGCCATTAAACTCTGTAACTATTTTAAAGTCAACAATGGCCTCATGGTGAAATCCCTGAACGGTTTCCTTCATCTCCGGCAACTGAGTTAGGAAGGACACTTGTATCTTTGTAGTGACTGGGTGTATTGATACACCATCCAAAGTGTAATTAATAACTTCACCATGCTCAAAGGGATAGTCATTGTCTGCTTTTTTTTTTACCAATCGGTGCCCTTCTTTGCGAGGCATTGGAAAACCTCCCTGGTCTTTGTGGTTGAGTCTGTGTTTCAAGTTCGCTGCTTGACTGAGGGACCTTACAGATAATTGTATGTGTGGGGTACAGAGATGAGGTAGTCATTCAAAAATTAAAAATAAAAATAAAAAAAAGTTAAAGGGTGTGAATAGTTTCTGAATGAACTGTATCTGTTCTGCCTTACATAAATTCCATGTCATATGTACAGCACATCTCAACTGAAACATTTCAGCTCAGCGGGCTAAATCCGTCTTGTGGGCGTGCAGGAGACTTCATATTAATTTGAATAGAAAGAGGAAGTTAGAGAAGAAATGTTGTATCAATCAGAAAGATCTTGGGAGCAGCAAACAGTCCTTCACAAAAACATGAGTGCGTCTTGTCAGTTGTATTATGCTCTTATCCAATCAAACAAGGTGAACACTTCCTGTTCCGCTGAAACAAGGTGACTTCCTGTTCCACTGACCCGAGGAGGAGAAGACACTCATATAGCTTGTTGTATCCAGCTCACTGCAGAAAGATCACGTTTGGGAGCAGAAACAGTTAGCGGACTGACTTTTACTCTCTTTTCAATAATTCTTTCTGGAACAGACCAGCAGTAGCTCATCTGTGGTTTCCTTCAGGTCATGACCTCAGTAAACGAGAAACACTCAAAACATCAGAGCTGAATATCGTTTCCAAACAGTATGCGATCGAAACCCTACCTCCATTTTCACTTCTGGTCTTTCTCAGGTGCTTTCCTTACCGACGGACGGAGGTGTTGTGTTTGCAGGAGTGTATGAATAGATAGAAAGCACACGTTCGTTCGCTGTAATAAAATAAAAATAAAAGTGTTTACAGGGTTGGTGTGTAACTGAGGCTGACAGATTGTGTAGGTATGCTGGGCCAGGCAGGGCAGCTGTATCCGCTTGGAGGGAGATTGAACTATGACTGCGTCCCAAATGGCACCCTATTCACTATATAGGGCACCATGTACCCTGGTCAACAGTAGTGCACTATATAGGGAATAGGGTGCCATTTGGGATGTAGAACCTAGTTCAGTTACATTACATCTGTCTCCGTCTGTAACCAATAAGAGCTGGGTTTTGATGAGGGCACCGCAGTGCAAACAAACCTTGACCAAAGCCAGCCAGCCCGGCTATCCCATCTCCGCTCTATAAACACACGAACGCACGCACGATTGGAGGGGGGAATTGGGGAGAAGTAGGTGTGACTGTAACCAGTTTTCATCCAACCTTTTTATGACAGTAAACCAGTAAATGTTGGATATAAGATGTCATGACAGGTTTGATGGAAACATACATTTTTTTTCTGTAAACTTTCCAAATGTCAACAAAAACAAAATACGCTAGACAAGGTGGGATCGTTTTGTGTCGGTAAAATGAATAATGCGAGAAATGTCAGTGGAAACGCTTTTATGCACACATATTGATATAACAACCATCATATCGAAGTAAACTTGGAGTCACGTGATGACATGTTGTTTCGTCCCACCACTAAGACTCGTCGGTAAACCATGCAGGTTATCAGGCTACAGACGACAGAAGTTATGATGAACTTCACAGGGTGGTGAAAGTGCACGGTGATGAGCTTGATGCTCCTTTCCAATAAATATTGAGGGTCTTATTCTGGTGACATGATCATCGATGGCTTGGCTGCCATTAGACAATAATATTATGGCTTTTTTGTCCATAATAATAATCTCATTATGTAGGCTATACCCGCTGTATCTGCACACTGTTGGCTAGAGCGCCCGTGCCAAAACCAGAGTGGGCACACTCGCTATACTGTGTAACGCAAAAAAAACATTTGTGAGAAAACCATCAGTAGAGTTGAAAATGTGATGGAAACCCATCTAACTTTTTTATTTTTATTTTTTTGGTACATGGGAATTTAACCACAAAGGGTATTCTTAAGTGCAGTACAGGCTTTTATCTACAACAAGTCCATTTGATGGAAACACATCTCTGGTGGAAACATTTGCATATATTTTTTAATGAAGATGTCTTTATATTCACATGAAAATTGGCTCCTGACTCGGTTTTTCCACCTTTTTAAGATTACATTTTTGTCCCTAGGCTGTTATTGTTGCTACAGTGGGGAGAACAAGTATTTGATACTGCTAATTAATTACTTAAAAATCATACAATGTGATTTTCTGGATTTTTGTTTTTGATTCCGTCTCTCACAGTTGAAGTGTACCTATGATAAAAATTACAGACCTCTACATGCTCTGTAAGTAGGAAAACCTGCAAAATCGGCAGTGTATCAAATACTTGTTCTCCCCACTGTATGTCACTATGTCATTTTGTTCTTAGATAGAGTTGTATCCTTTCCTTTTGTGTGTGTGTGTGTGTGTGTGTGTGTGTGTGTGTGTGTGTGTGTGTGTGTGTGTGTGTGTGTGTGTGTGTGTGTGTGTGTGTGTTTGTGTGTTCTTTACTGGCTCAGATAAACCCATATTGATATCAAACCGAGAGATACACATTGTTCTAATTTATTCCTGCATGGGAGAGTTGCAACTTGGCAGACATGTTTAGGCTCCTGGTGTAGAGTTTAGACAGCCATTACAGATATTGCAAGCAAAGGTTCACTGGAAGCGTTTTTGGTTTGAGAAGTCAACACGTGAAGTTTTGAATGACGAATATGATGAGAAGCAAGTGTGTTTAGTCATGGGTTTCCCCTGTTAAACAAGTGTGTTTAGTCATGGGTTACCCCTGTGAAACAAGTGTGTTTAGTCATGGGTTTCCCCTGTGAAACAAGTGTATTTAGTCATGGGTTTCCCCTGTGAAACAAGTGTGTTTAGTCATGGGTTTCCCCTGTGAAACAAGTGTCACCACCTAATCAATGTGATATCCCTATGGAACCCTGTGCCCCAAGCCATGGCTCCAGTCAAAACACCTCCACTGCAGGCCAGGTTCCTCATTGTTACAGTGAGGTAATCTGCACACAGCAGGCCTACACAGGCAGGCACGGGGAGAGACTGGGATTATCAGAGAGTAATCCATCTGGGAGAGTGTATGCTCGGTTAGATGACCTAAGGAGGAGAGTGGCCTGGGGAGGAGAGTGGCCTGGGGAGGAGAGTGGCCTGGGGAGGAGAGTGGCCTGGGGAGGAGAGTGGCCTGGGGAGGAGAGTGGCCTGGGGAGGAGAGTGGCCTGGGGAGGAGAGTGGCCTGGGAGGAGAGTGGCCTGGGGAGGAGAGGGCCTGGGGAGGGGAGAGTGGCCTGGGGAGGAGAGTGGCCTGGGGAGGAGTGGGCCTGGGGAGGAGAGTGGCCTGGGGAGGAGAGTGGCCTGGGGAGGAGAGTGGCCTGGGGAGGAGAGTGGCCTGGGGAGGAGAGTGGCCTGGGGAGGAGAGTGGCCTGGGGAGGAGAGTGGCCTGGGGAGGAGAGTGGCCTGGGGAGGAGAGTGGCCTGGGGAGGAGAGTGGCCTGGGGAGGAGAGTGGCCTGGGGAGGAGAGTGGCCTGGGGAGGAGAGTGGCCTGGGGAGGAGAGTGGCCTGGGGAGGAGAGTGGCCTGGGGAGGAGAGTGGCCTGGGGAGGAGAGTGGCCTGGGGAGGAGAGTGGCCTGGGGAGGAGAGTGGCCTGGGGAGGAGAGTGGCCTGGGGAGGAGAGTGGCCTGGGGAGGAGATGAGGGTTGAGGAGGGCGATGTGGGATTACAGTCAGATGAACACGATCAAAGCGTTTCGTTATTCAGAGAAGCAGGGCCAATCTGGCTTGTGTTTGTTGTCAGACAATGTGCCCACCTCAGCACTAGCTGACGGTACAGTAGCTTCCTTTCTGTACCACGTTCAGCAGTGTCTGCTGTAGTAAAGTGGAGCTGTTTTGTTAAAAGTAAATTTTGTCCGAATTGGCAGAATTGTAGTGATGAAGAGAGTTTAGAACACCTTTTATTGAACGGCTACAGAACTAAGTATTGATTTTGATGTATGTGTAAATCCCAAGACAGTCTTTCACGGTGCTTTTGATACTGGCACGGATGACAATACTAAAGATCTACTGTGGACAATACGATTTGGAAGACAAGCTGTATTATGAATATAAAACAACTTTTTGTCCCCTCTAACATAATTCTTAAACAAATCATAACATAAATAAAAATAAGAAGAAAGCTGGACTCCAAAAAAACGATTTGTACTTATATGAATGAATCTATTATACATTTACATTACATTTTAGTCATTTAGCAGACGCTCTTATCCAGAGTGTGCATACATTATTATTTTAAATGTTTTTCATACTGGCCCCCCGTGGGAAGCGAATCCACAACCCTGGCGTTGCAAACGCCATGCTCTACCAACGGAGCTACATCCCTGCCGGCCATTCCCTCCCCTACTCTGGACGACGCTGGGCCAATTGTGCGCCGCCCCATGGGTCTCCCGGTCGCGGCCGGCTACGACAGAGCCTGGATGTTTGTAAAATGTGAAGAAAAAAAACGTTTATAAAGATGATTTTAAACAAAAAAAAGTTGCAGCCTGTCCAGTGCACTACACTAATGGAAAATGTATGCACTCACTAACTGTAAGTCGCTCTGGATAAGAGCGTCGGCTAAAATGACTAAAATGTAAATGTGAAATGTATAAAGAGCTTCTTACCCTCTTAAGGATCAGACCCTTTTTTTCAATTTTTCGCCAATGTTGGCCTTCCGCATCTGCGGTGGAAGGTGGCCGAGCAACAGAGGAGTTTGTCAGACCATGAGACATCCCAAAAAATGTCTGTAGCATCCGAAACGGTTTGGCCACTCTCTGGAAAGAAGAGACTCACGAACACGGTGGTGTTCTCCGTGTTGCTCTACGACCCCCACAAGCCCCACGGGACTCGTCTGAAGGTAAGCCATACAAATGAATGGAAGTATGGAGGTAGTTTGGTGCCAACAAAATAAGGGGTTAGCCCTTTCCTTTAGTCACATGACCAAATCGCCCTCTAGTGGCCGTATGGGTGGAATGTTATTAATATTTTTCATAATTTCATAATTAATAAACGTTATTAAAAATATATTTTAAAAATCCTGTGTTTCTATGTCAAACGGTTTTGTTATATTTCATTGTTCTGTTATGTATATAAAGTGGGACTCGTTTCAGGAAACTAGGCGTATGTCGCGCGTCACCACTTCACGGGAGAGTCATTTGAACTTTTTTTTAATGTGTTTTTAGGCAGAAATGCCTTTTGGAACATGTGAATGTTCATGTGCTTTAATAACAAATGTGTATGCCATCTGTAAATATGAATACAATTGTTAAATTACGAGCCTAGTTCGTTTAGCCACGGAAAAAGACAGCAACCTTCCCGCTAGCCATGATTGCCTGAGATAATGAGTGGGCTGGACATGCCGAGAGATGAGTTCGGATTGGTCTGCCATTTAGCACGCTTCTGTCTATAATATGAGCTGGTCAGTATGTGTACGTAATCTTTTCTAACGTGGCTTTTTTGAAAGATATCACGTAGTAGAACTGCATAAGTGTTGCTTTCCACTTTCTGGAGGACCGAATTTTGAAATCAGTGGAATTAGGTGTATGATAGCTAAGGAGATGGAGAAAATTCTGCCGTTTGATTGCGAATATGCAGACAGAGTCGAAACGAGAGTTAAAGTGTACTGTTAGCTAGCTAGCTAAAGTTAGCTAGCTGGCTCACTAGCTAACATTATGTGTATGATCTGTGTAGTAATATTATTCGTATCTCAGAGCCATTTGCATTGCTAGTTATAGCCTAATGTTAGCTAGCTAACATTGATCCTGGTTGGTTAGCTACCTGCAGATTCATGCAGGGTAGTAACGTTATGAGTTGGGATTATGGTTCATTGTTTAGCTAGCCAGCTACATGTCTAAACAAAAGACTCCACTATGCAAGTAACCATTTCAATAGAATGTTCATGATGTCACTGCGACAAACTGTCGATAGACGTAGCTGGTAAATTTGCTCTGGCTATCTACTTTGATTTCAGAGCATACTTAAAGAACATACCAAACTGTACGTACAGTATTCAAACATTTGATTCCTTCTGTAAAGGTCTTCACATATTTTACATTTCCAACAGTCTGATGGTTTTTGCGACTGCACTTGAAGAAACATTCAAAGTTCTTGAAATGTTCCGTATTGACTGACATTCATGACTTAAAGCAATGATGGACTGTCGTTTCTCTTTGCTTATTTGAGCTGTTCTTGCCATAATATGGACTTGGTCTTTTACCAAATATGGCTATCTTCTGTATACTCCCCCCTACCTTGTCACAACACAACCGATTGGCTCAAACGCATTTCAAGAACTTTGAAAGTTTCTTCAAGTGCTGTCGCAAAAACCATCAAGCGCTATGATGAAACTAGCTCTAATGAGGACCGCCACAGGAATGGAAGACCCAGAGTTACCTCTGCTGCAGAGGATAAGTTCATTAGAGTTAACAGCCTCAGAAAATGCTGCCCAAATAAATGCTTCACAGAGTTCAAGTCACAGACATATCTCAACATCAACTGTTCAAAGGGGACTGTGTGAATCAGGCCTTCATGGTCGAATTGCTGCAAAGAAACCACTACTAAAGGACACCAATAAGAAGAAGAGTCCTGCTTGGGCCAAGAAACACGAGCAATGGACATTAGACCGGTGGAAATCTGTCCTTTTGGTCTGGAGTCCAAATTTGAGATTTCTGGTTCCAACCGCCATTTCTTTGTGAGACGCGGTGTGGTTGAATGAATGATCTCCGCATGTGTAGTTCCCACCGTAAAGCATGGAGGAGGAGCTGTTATGGGGGGTGCTTTGCTGGTGACACTGTCTGTGATTTATTTAGAATTCAAGGCACACTTAACCAGCATGGCTACCACAGCATTCTGCAGTGATACCCCATCCCATCTGGTTTGGGCTTAGTGCGACTATCATTTGTTTTTCAACAGGACAATGACCCAACACACTTCCAGGCTGTGTAAGGGCTATTTTACCAACAAGGAGAGTGATGGAGTGCTGCATCAGATGACCTGGCCTCCACAATCCCCCGACCTCAACCCAATTGATATGGTTTGGGATGAGTCGGACGGCAGAGTGAAGGAAAAGCATCCAAGAAGTGCTCAGCATATGTTTGAACTCCTTCAAGACTGTTGGAAAAGCATTCCAGGTGAAGCTGGTTGAGAGAATGCCAATATTGTGCAAAGCTGTCATCAAGGCAAAAGGTGGCTATTTGAAGAATCTCAAATATAAAATATATTTTGATTTGTTTAACACTTTTTGGGTTACTACATGATTCCATATGTGTTATTTCATAGTTTTCTTGTCTTCACTATTATTCTACAATATAGAAAATATTAAACATAAAGAAAACCCCTTGAATGAGTAGGTGTGTCCAAACTTTTGACTGCTACTGTACATCACAGAAGACTGAAATATAACCAAACCGTTTGACATGGAAACACATGATTATCGGCAGGTTTTTTGAAAGAATGTTTATTAGTTATGAAATTATAAAAAATTATTAACATTCCCACACGAGGCCACTACAGGGCGATTTTGATAATTTGATTACAGGAAACTACCTAGAGCACGGGACATGCACCAACATGCCCCTTACTCTAGTGTTTCAGATGCCCTAACCATGTTAACCTTCAACAGCTTGTTGAAAGCTGGACTGGGCTTTGGAGATCAACAAGCAGAGATCACAGTCTCACTGCAGAATTACGTCCGCGTGCGCCATCGTGTTAATGTTGTCCATCCCACCAGACATGACGATGACACGCAGGTCAAAATACCAAAAAATTAACTGTGAATCAATTATATTAATTTCGGGGCAGGTCGAAAGACATATGAAAACATTCATGGACATTTAACTAGCTAGCTATTGCTAGTTAGTTTGTCCTGGGAGATGAACATTGGGTTGCCTGACATGCATATGGTCCTCTTTTTAGCTGGTTCTTTGTATAATTTTGACCAAGAGTCCACAAATAAAAAGGGAAAACCTAGTTAGTTTTTAGTTAGTTATCTTCGATTAATCTCTCCTAATTTGCCTTTCATGCATCCAAGTGGGTTTGTATCTTCCTGATATCCAATAAGGAGGGGACTTGCAGCGCGTGGAGCGTCTCAAATAGAACCAAGTTCTATTTTAGCGCTTGGTTACGCAGACGCTCGTTCACACGTGAGTGGTGTGGGGGAAATGATTGAATAATATGTATGTGTACATTCGTGGTCAAAGGTTTTGAGAATGACACAAATACTGATTTTCACAAAGTCTGCTGCCTCAGTTTCGATGATGACAATTTGCATATACTCCAGAATGTCATGAAGAGTAATCAGATGAATTGCAATTAATTTCAAAGTCCCTCTTTGCCAAAAGGACCAGCTGCCATCATGTCAGTGATTCTCTCGTTAACACAGGTGAGAGTGTTGACGAGGACAAGGCTGGAGATCACTCTGTCATGCTGATTGAGTTAGAATAACAGACTGGAAGCTTTAAAAGGAGGGTGGTGCTTGAAATCATTGTTCTTCCTCTGTTAACCATGGTTATCTGCAAGGAAACACGTGCCGTCATCATTTCTTTGCACAAAATGGCTTCACAGGCAAGGATATTGCTGCTAGTAAGATTGCACCTAAATCAACCATTTATCGGATCATCAACAACTTCAAGGAGAGAGGTTCAATTGTTGTGTAGAGGGCGTCAGGGCGCCCAAGAAAGTCCAGCAAATGCCAGGACCGTCTCCTAAAGTTGATTCAGCTGCGGGATCAGGGCACCACCAGTGCAGAGCTTGCTCAGGAATGGCAGCAGGCAGGTGTGAGTGCATCTGCAGGCACAGTGAGGCGAAGACCTTTGGAGGATGGCCTGGTGTCAAGAAGGGCAGCAAAGAAGCCACTTCTCTCCAGGAAAAACATCAGGGACAGACTGATATTCTGCAAAAGGTACATGGATTGGACTGCTGAGGATTGGGGTAAAGTCATTTTCTCTGATGAATCCCCTTTCCGATTGTTTGGGGCATCCGGAAAACACCTTGTCCGGAGAAGACAAGGTGAGCGCTACCATCAGTCCTGTGTCATGCCAACAGTAAAGCATCCTGAGACCATTCATGTGTTGCTTCTCAGCCAAGGGAGTGGGCTCACTTACAATTTTGCCTAAGAACACAGCCATGAATAAAGAATGGTACCAACACATCCTCCGAGAGCAACTTCTCCCAACAATCCAATAACAGTTTGGTGACGACCAAAGCATTTTCCAGCATGATGGAGCACCTTGCCATAAGGCAAAAGTGATAACTAAGTGGCTCAGGGAACAAAACATCAACATTTTGGGTCCATGGCCAGGAAACTCCCCAGACCTTAATCCCATTGAGAACTTGTGGTCGATCCACAAATTCTGACAAACTTCAAGCATTGATTATGCAAGAATGGGCTGCTGTCAGTCAGGATGTGACCCAGAAGTTAATTGACAGCATGCCAGGGCGGATTGCAGAGGTCTTGAAAAAGAAGGGTCAACACTGCAAATATTGACTCTTTGCATAAACATAATGTAATTGTCAATAAAAGCCTTTGACACTTATGGAATGCTTGTAATTATACTTCAGTATACCATAGTAACATCTGACAAAAATATCTCATAACACTGAAGCAGCGAACTTTGTGAAGACCAATACTTGTGTCATTCTCAAAACTTTTGACTGTACATTTATTTTGCAACACTCGTGCACCCAACTTGGCCGGTGAGGTTTGCACGTTAGATGTTTTTCCACATTACTCCAAACGTCAAATTTCAATGTGTTTGGGATGAAACGTCAGATTTTGAAGTTGCAAAAATGAGTGCCTATCACCGGGATTGAAAACCAGACCCACGGAGCTTGCGGATTACACCCATCCGCCATCCCCGTCCACAAAACCCTCGCAATACCCAAGCATACTTTGATGGTAATAGCACTCACCGTTGCCCCTAGTGGCGACGTCCTGTAATTAGACACACAGCTCCAGACGTTTTATGCATATCAGGCACACAGAAACAACTATTTGGTTTAGTTTAGGCATTCATTCCGATTGGTTTAACAATTCAGGCATTCATTCCGATTGGGTTAACAATTCAGGCATTCATTCCGATTAGGTTAACAATTCAGGCATTCATTCCGATTGGGTTAACAATTCAGGCATTCATTCCGATTGGGTTAACAATTCAGGCATTCATTCCGATTGAGTTAACAATTCAGGCATTCATTCCGATTGGGTTAACAATTCAGGCATTCATTCCGATTGGGTTAACAATTCAGGCATTCATTCCGATTGGGTTAACAATTCAGGCATTCATTCCGATTGGGTTAACAATTCAGGCATTCATTCCGATTAGGTTAACAATTCAGGCATTCATTCCGATTGGGTTAACAATTCAGGCATTCATTCCGATTGGGTTAACAATTCAGGCATTCATTCCGATTGGGTTAACAATTCAGGTATTAATTCCGATTGGGTTAACAATTCAGGCATTAATTCCGATTGGGTTAACAATTCAGGCATTAATTCCGATTGGGTTAACAATTCAGGCATTCATTCCGATTGGGTTAACAATTCAGGCATTCATTCCGATTGTGTTAAAAATTCAAGCATTCATTCCGATTGGGTTAACAATTCAGGCATTCATTCCGATTGGTTAAATTAAGGTTTAAGGTTTGGGATAAGGTTAATTAACTTCAAGCATTAATTCCGATTGGTTAAATTAAGGATTAACTTCAGGCATTAATTCCGATTGGTTAAATTAAGGATTAAGGTTTGGGATAAGGTTAATTAACTTCAAGCATTAATTCCGATTGGTTAAGTTAAGGATTAAGGTTTGGGATAGGGCTAATTAACTTCAGGCATTAATTCCGATTGGTTAAATTAAGGATTAAGGTTTGGGATAAGGTCAATTAACTTCAAGCATTAATTCCGATTGGTTAAGTTAAGGATTAAGGTTTGGGATAAGGTTAATTAACTTCAAGCATTAATTCCGATTGGTTAAGTTAAGGATTGAGGTTTGGGATAGGGTAAAACAGAAAAACTGCCATTAATTAAGACCTGCCTTGCGTACTCATTGTGGAGTGGTCTAAGCAGTGAGCTCCCACCATAGACTATGGGTTCAATCCCAGCACCGGGAGCTTGTTTAAAAAAATTATTGTTTTGCCCCTAGTGGACGCTTTTGAAGGCGTCTCCTGTCGTCCTGGGGGACCTGCAAAAACGACACTTTTCGACATGAATCTGGAGCGATCTCTCTGGGGGAGATGGAGTGATCTCTCTGGGGGAGATGGAGTGATCTCTCTGGGGGAGATGGAGTGATCTCTCTGGGGGAGATGGAGCGATCTCTCTGGGGGAGATGGAGCGATCTCTCTGGGGGAGATGGAGCGATCTCTCTGGGGGAGATGGAGCGATCTCTCTGGGGGAGATGGAGTGATCTCTCTGGGGGAGATGGAGTGATGGGGCAGGCCCGTGCTGGAAAGTGCTGCAGCTGCATTAAAGCACTGAGGTGATTTTACAGATATGAGCGTATGTTGGGGGTGGAGAGAGTTAGGGGGTAAGGCATGCCCTTAGGGGATAAGATAATTGACCAGAGGAGCTGATTAAATAAATTAAACAAATCCGTCAACGCCAAGGTCGCGAACTCTAAACACACAAGTCACGCTACAGCTTTCAAGTGCCTTCTGTCATCAAGCACGCCTTTCAATGGCTCAACAACTATAAACACCTCCGCACCAGCTTGATGTCCTATGCACCCCGATACGTAAACGCAGTCAGCCACTGCGCAAGCTAGCGTTTATGACCATCAGTCTTTGTTTACTTTAGCTCACTCAGCACGCGTTCAGAGTCAGCGATGGAATGGCGACTTATTTATGTTTCCTGGGGAACTGTGCTAAGTTCACGCTAAAGGCTAAAGTCAAGCTGTAGCCTGTTTCTTCACTTGTCATCTATAGTAAGCCAACACATTTTCTTTCCTCTTAATGTGCACGGGAGTGAAGCCATAGTATATAGAGAGGCATTCATGGCTATAACAATGTCTGCTAGTGATTTGGGGTTTGGTTTGTGTGTGACTGTGTCGGACTGGCTGGGAAAAAACTCTCAACATTGTATGTGTTTGTGTCTGTGTACGTTCCTGCGATGTGGAACTGTTTTGTTTAGATCCACTGGGGACCTGTTTTGGCGTGGCACAGCTCATACTGACCGTTGTTCTAATATGGTCTAATGACAGACTCAGTCACAATGGAAATCTAAATGAAGACTGTGCCACTATGCTACACATGCAAAGCTCAAGTTCACATCTGGTACAGTAGCTGACCCTGGCCAACGGTTAAGACAGGGACTCAATCAGGAAGTCTTTACCCTGGCCAACGGTTAAGACAGGGACTCAATCAGGAAGTCTTTACCTTGGCCAACGGTTAAGACAGGGACTCAATCAGGAACTCTTTACCCTGGCCAACGGTTAAGACAGGGACTCAATCAGGAAGTCTTATTATTTCTCCTATCATTCAAAACCTCCACTCAGAATGGGCATGTGGAAAAACACCAGGAGTTGCAAAAATGATACCATATGACCCTATAAAAACATGTTTACGTTTGGACAATACTGATTCTGCTTATAAAAGTATATTATCAACTTGCATTATTTTTGGCTGTTTCACACAAACTCGCTTCCATGTCCTGCTGGTAGCAGCTGTGTATCTGCTGTTTCTTCCATGGCGTGGTAACAATATTTCGACCGGGACATTGAGCATGTAATCCGCTGTCCCGCTGTGGCTGTGGGTCATTTATACAGCCGTGTAAGTGAATCAGCCAGGGGAGCACAGCAGCAAATGAATTGACCAGGCTTCTGTCATGCTGTTGGCCATTTCATGGTCTCATCACGGCTTACTACCTTTACTTGATATCAGTGTTTTAATTTACAGCTCATCTAGATTCTAGATTATAATAGATTATATTCTATTCTAATCCATTCCCTTTGTGATTGCTGTCTATCTCTGTAATACATCACTGATTAGTTAATGTACGTCAACCACCCATAATATTCATACCGTCATACTGTCACTCTAAAAGCTGTGACTCTAATTGACCTGTCGTGGACAGGATCAAGAGATCAACCAGTTCAGCCAATCAGATTCCCCTGAGGGCTTGACTGTGTTTCATGAGTCTTTCCACGGTCTAATTTTCCACTATGGACCTCCATTCAGGACCATTAGAAACCGACAAGGTCTGACAGATGTTTAGGCTGTCATACTAGGGCTTGAGTTACCCACGCAAGTCAAGCCATTCCCACCAGATGCTGAACGTAACCAAAGTGAGCCTGGGCGATGTCGGTGACTAGGGAGAAAATACTTTAATGCCTGTACGTACTCCATTTCTTAGTAACTCAGCGATCACCATTTAGTTTCCACACAGAGTGTGTGTGTGTGTGTTGGAGAGTTCCAGCACGTTCATTCAGAGTAGGGAGACTTCGGGAGGCGGTGGTAAGGCAGATAAAGGCTTCTCGGCAGTGGCCTGAACAAATAAACAATCGGCTGGATATTTCAGCGCGCACGCCTCTGTAATTTCCTGTGAATCAACGGTACCCAGCACACTACACCCTGATAAGCTAAGGCTGCCAAGGCGCTGTCGCTCCCAGCCCACAGCTCTGTTTTCTTAACTAATGCCTCTCATCTCAATCGCTCCATCCCTCGCCCTCCTCCACCTCCCTCGTTTAATCAGTTAAAAAAAATATGTTGTTCCTTAGATCTGTTCACCATTCAGGAATGAAAACGTCAAAGCAATTTACTGTGAACGAGCCAATTCACACATCCTCTGTGTGTTTTCAGACCACCAGCTAATCAGGGCCGCGGATCTCAATGTATATTTTGCTTTCTTGGAGATTAACGATGCTAATCTAGATACGCTAGCTGTCACTTTTTTCACCAATACCTCCATTTGAAACAGGGACAGACCTACAGCACAATTACTGTGGACCTGTGGACTGTGGTGTCACCCAGCTAACAATTCTAGGGAGAGAGAACATTTTTGTAATGTTACCCATAATGTTCCCCTAACGTTTGAGTGTCCAGTTTTCCGTTAGTTAGGGGAACAATCTATGTTAGCAAAAACTTTCGGAGAACCTTTTTAGCATGTTTTGTGGTTTAAAGTTAGGAGAACATTCCCTTAATGTCAAGCAGAACTTATCTATAACGTGGTTCCAATGTTCTCAGAATATACAACATTAATGTTCTAGATGCATTTTATGGGACATTGCAAGAACATCTATGTGTCCAGTTTTCTGAGGGTTAGGAGAATATTCCATCAACGTTTCCACCAAACATACACAGAACATGGTTGCCATTTTCTCAGAATGTAAGAAATTAATGTTTTAGACACATTTCATGGGAATGTTGCAAGAACATTTATGTGTATCAGTTGTCAGGACGTTGCCTGATGGTCCCAAAGAAACAATCTCCCCCTCCATCTAGGCCCTGATTGGTGAACCACTGATCCATTCACAGCTCTTTGTCTGTTGTCAAGGGTTACTCACACACAGTGCTTTTAACATACAGAGTTTTCAACTTGAACATTTGACATACACGATTACATTGTGCATGTATACAGTAAATATGATCCAATGTGTCCTCACCTCAGATTTGAACTTACAACATTTTGGTTCACAGCGTTCAGATCTTCCTGGTATGCCACCACGTCTGTGTCAGCTGTCAGTTCATTTGGCTATTCTCTCATCATTGATTTGAAAATTTCCTAAATCCCTTGTCTCTGAAGTACGTTCTTAGTGTTGCTGACGAGCCGCTGATCATGTGATGAGTTCACAAATCAAATGCCCCACATGTGCTGCCACATGGACTGCGAAAATAGAGTAAGTTAAACATTATTCATTGTAATTTCAATTAGTTTGTAGTAGTTAAGTGTTGTTGGATTAAGTACTGTAGCTACCTCAATCATTATTACAAATAATTTCGGTGACTTCACAGCAATTGCTAGCTAGCCGAAATGTAGTTAGCTAGCAGGCACAGCTAAATACAAAATCCCCCTAGATAAAGCCATGTCTCATAGTCACGTCATGTATATGTTGTAAATTAAATAGGATTATAATAATACGAATTGAATGGAGTTTCCCATCTTCCCATTTAGAGTTTCTGGCGCAGCACAGAAATGCCCTTATCCAAATGGTGTGACAAAGGCATTTCCTGACAGACCTGCTAACTTTCTTTGTTGTTACTTTAAGGTTGGAACCAACATGCAGTACCTCAGGAAGAGAGGCAAGAACCATTGGTCCGACAGCTCTGGGACCAAGCTACACTATCCACAGCCCTGTTCAATGTAATTGCATTGCTGGACATTTTGAAGCTTCAAGTATTTGTATTGTTTTAAAAATGTACAAATAAAAGTAAATGTATGGTTTAAACATGTCTTTAATGTTTATTTGTTTCAGCTGTTAGAGATAATTAACAATACGTTTGTGTTTCTATCATTCAGTCTTTATGTACAGTTGAAGTCGGATGTTTACATACACTTCGGTTTGAGTCATTAAAACTTGTTTTTCAACCACTCCACAAATTTCTTGTTAACAAACTATGGTTTTTGGCAAGTCGGTTAGGACATCTACTTTGTGCATGACACAAGCAATTTTTCCAACAATTGTTTACAGACAGATTATTTCGCTTATAATTCACTCTTTCACAATTCCAGTGGGGTCAGAAGTTTACATACACTAAGTTGACTGTGCCTTTAAACAGCTTGGAAAATTCCCAAAAATGATGTCATGGCTTTAGAAGCTTCTGATAGGCAAATTGACATCATTTGAGTCAATTGGAGGTGTACCTGTGGATGTATTTGGTAGACCTCCACAAGTCTGGTTCATCCTTGGGAGCAATTTCCAAATGCCTGAAAGTACCACGTTCATCTGTACAAACAATAGTATGCAAGTATTAACACCATGGGACCATACAGCCGTCATACCGCTCAGGAAGGAGACGCGTTCTGTCTCCTAGAGATGAACGTACTTTGATGCGAATAGTGCAAATCAATCCCAGAACGACAGCAAAGGTCCTTGTGAAGATGCTGGAGGAAACAGGTACAAAAGTATCTATAACCACAGTAAAACTAGTCCTATATCGACAATAACTGAAAAGGCCGCTCAGCAAGGAAGAAGCCACTGCTCCAAAACCGCCATAAAAACACCAGACTACGGTTTGCAACTGCACATGGGGACAAAGATCTTACTTTTTGGAGAAATGTCCTCTGGTCTGATGAAACAAAAATATAACTGTTTGGCCATAATGACCATCGTTATGTTTGGAGGAAAAACAAGGGGTGGTTTGCAAGCCGAAGAGCACCATCCCTACAAGCACGGGGGTGGCAGCATCATGATGTGGGGGTGCTTTGCTGCAGATGGGACTCGTGCACTTCACAAAATAAATGGCATCATGAGGAAGGAAAATGATGTGGATATATTGAAGCAACATCTCAAGACATCAGTCAGGAAGTTAAAGCTTGGTCGCTGTTACGGATACAGGTATCCTGTGTTTTTGTGTGTTTCTCTCCTTCTGCCCTAATCACAGGTGTCCTGTATGTTCCTGATTGGTGGTCGTTGAGGTGTCTGCTGATTGGACCAATCAGGGAACATTCCTGTGCATTGCACTACCTGTTACTCGTTTGTTCGATCACACATCCCATTATATAAAACCAGTCACTTGTGTTTGTTGAGAGAGAGAGATTTTTGCCATATGTGAGTATGGACACGGTGGTGTCCTGTGTGTTGTGTACTCACTAAGTTGTTGGTTACCCTATTGGTAACTTTGTTAGAAGCCATTTCTTTATGTGAGTGTGGATACTGTGGTGTCCTGTGTATTGTGTACTTACTTTGTTGCTGATTACCCTGTTTGGTAGCTTTGTGTGTTTCTGGGAAAAGGGGAGTTTAAGCTAGTTGCCCTTGGGCGTACATTACCCGTAGGAAGAATTCTGTCTAAAAACACTAGTTAGACCTGAGTGGACCACCCACTGTACTTTTGTATGACTAGCAGTAGCCTAGCGGTTCTTCAGGCAGGCTAGATCAGTTTAGGGGGTTTTACACTATTGTTTCATTTCTTGGGTCCTGCTCAGCCCTTTTTCCCAAACCTTTACCGTGTGTTTAGTAATAAACCATTTATGTTTGACGGTAGTTCATGGTTGTTGTGTCCTATTTGTTCTCACTGTTCCATGCCACACTCCTAATTTGCATAGTTTATGTTACGGGTCTCATGTCCATCCACCCTAGACGTTTAGAGCCACGGGGTTCGTAACAGTCGCAAATGGGTCTTCCAAATAGACAATGACCCCAAGCATACTTCCAAAGTTGTGGCAAAATGGCTTAAAGACAACAAAGTCAAGGTATTGGAGTGGCCATCACAAAGCCCTGACCTCAATCCTATAGAAAATGTGTGGGCAGAACTGAAAAGCATGTGCGAGCAAGGAGGCCTACAAACCTGACTCAGTTACACCAGCTCTGTCAGGAGGAATGGGCCAAAATTCACCCAACTTATTGTGGAAACTTGTGGAAGGCTACCCAAAACGTTTGACCCAAGTTAAACAGTTTAAAGGCAATGCTACCAAATACTAATTGAGTGTATGTAAACGTCAGACCCACTGGGAATGTGATGAAAGAAATAAAAGCTGAAATAAATCATTCTCCCTACTATTATTCTGACATTTCACATTCTTAAAATAAAGTGGTGATCCTAACTGACCTAAAACAGGGAATTTTTACTATGATTAAATGTCAGGAATAGTGAAAAACTGAGTTTAAATGTAATTGGCTAAGGTGTATGTAAACTTCCAACATCATTGGATGTGTTATGAATGACCAAAAGTCAAAAAGTCTCACTTTATAGTAGTGCGTCATATGATATAAGGTATTTATGTGTGTGTTATAAATAACCAAAGGGGTTTAAATTAAGTACAGCGTCATGTGACAGAGTCTTTATGGATGTGTTATGAATGACCGAATGTGTCTCACTTCAAACTAAGTATTACAGGACACTAAATAAAGTGTCAAAAAAATAGATTATGAACGTTCTGCTGATTTATGAAGGTTCTCTCATGATCCACAGGTTACTCTAGGGTGGGAGAGGTATTTAAATGAGTTGATGGACCTGCAAAGCTTGCGTGTGTGTGTGTGTGTGTGTGTGTGTGTGTGTGTGTGTGTACACTACCAGTCAAAAGTTTGAGAACACCTACTCATTCAAGGTTTTTTCTTTATTTTTACTATTTTTTACATTGTAGAATAATAGTGAAGACATCAAAACTATGAAATAACACATACGGAATAATGTAGTAACCAAAAAAGTGTTAAACAAATCAAAATATATTTTATATTTGAGTTTCTTCAAATAGCCACCCTTTGCCTTGATGACAGCTTTGCACACTCTTGGCATTCTCTCAAGCAGCTTCATGAAGTAGTCACCTGGAATGTTTTTCAATTAACAGGTGTGCCTTCTTAAAAGTTAATTTGTGGAATTTCTTTCCTTCTTAATGCGTTTGAGCAAATCAGTTGTGTTGTGACAAAGGTAGGGGGGGTATACAGAAGATAGCCCTATTTGGTAAAAGACTAAGTCCATATTATGGCAAGAACAGCTCAAATAAGCAAAGAGAAACCACAGTCCAGCATTACTTTAAGTCATTTAAGTTCAAAACCTTTTTTCAAGTGCAGTCGCAAAAACCATAAAGCGCTATGATGAAACTGGCTCTCATGAGGACCGCCACAGGAATGGAAGACCCAGAGTTACCTCTGCTGCAGAGGATAAGTTAATTAGAGTTACCAGCCTCAGAAATTGATGCCCAAAAAATGCTTCACAGAGTTCAAGTCACAGACACATCTCAACATCAACTGTTCAGAGGTGACTATGTGAATCGGGCCTTTATGGTCGAATTGCTGCAAAGAAACCACTACTAAAGGACACCAATAATAAGAAGAGACCTGCTTGGGCCAAGAAACATGAGCAATGGACATTAGACCGGTGGAAATGTGTCCTTTGGTGTGGAGTCAAAATTTGAGATTTTTGTGAGATGCGTGTGGGTGAACGGATGATCTCCGCATGTGTAGTTCCCACCGTAAAGCATGGAGGAGGAGCTGTTATGGTGTGGGGGTGCTTTGCTGTTGACACTGTCTGTGATTTATTTAGAATTCAAGGCACACTAGATTAGCATGGCTACCACAGCATTCTGCAGCGATACGCCATCCCATCTGATTTGAGCTTAGTGGGACTATCATTTGTTTTTCAACAGGACAATTACCCAACACACCTCCAGGCTGTATAAAGGCTATTTTACCAAGAAGGAGAGTGATGGAGTGCTGCATCAGATGACCTGGCCTCCACAATCCCCCGACCTCAACCCAATTGAGATGGTTTGGGATGAGTCGGACGGCAGAGTGAAGGAAAAGCAGTCAACAAGTGCTCAGCATATGTGGGAACTCCTTCAAGACTGTTTGAAAAGCTGGTTGTGAGAATGCCCACGAGTGTGCAAAGCTGTCATCAAGGCAAAGGTTGGCTATTTGAAGAATCTCAAATATAAAATATATTTTGATTTGTTTAACACTTTTTTGGTTACTACATGATTCCATATGTGTTATTTCATAGTTTTCTTGTCTTCACTATTATTCTACAATGTAGAAAATATTAAACATAAAGAAAACCTCTTGAATGAGTAGGTGTGTCCAAACTTTTGACTGGTACTGTGTGTCAGAACCAAGTTGATTTGGAGTAGTCCAACCAGAGACTACCGCAGCAGGTATTCCTCTTCTGTTCCCATGCAGGAGACCAGGACTTCATTACAACCTGTTACAATGGTGCCATCATTTTGTGGCTGATCTTTCAGCGGGGGAGTGGGTGAATGTGTGAACGACCTGACTGGGCACGGCACCGCACGGTATTGCTCATTTTTGTTGTGTGCATGTTTATGTACTTAGGAACATGTAACTTGGTTCCAGAAGAAAGACACTTTCAATTTCTTCAGGTTGGGGGGCTTTCATCAAGTGTTTCTTTGTGTAACGTTGTCCCCAGGCTATTGCACACACAGCACATATAACCCTGGGATATCAACCATCCAAAGCTGGACTTAAACGGGAGTGACCATAGAATTCTATAGGAGTGACATTTACATTTAAGTCTTTAGCAGACGCTCTTATCCAGAGCGACTTACAAGTGACCTTACTGAGTAAAGTATTTGTCATCGTCACTACTTAACACAGTCAAAAAGTAATAATTTAGGCTAAATCCTGCCCATTTCCACAATTCATCTTCTTAAAATTTTATTTAAAACCTAACCCTAACTAATGAAGGCCAAGTTTGATGCGTTGGTCCACCAGACCTTCATTTGGCGGAAGTGTCTGAGAACGAGATTAAGGTTGTAATATCACGGACAGAGAAGCACATGTTCATATCATATTCGACATAGTGGTGTTTCACATTTGACATTGGTGATTATGTTCACACATTTATGCCACATTTATAACCTTTCTAAAGCATGAATATGTTTATAGATGCTTTTGTAACACATTTATGTAGCGTTTTATGAAGGATTTATGAAGGTTTTTATGAAGACTTTTATGGTTTTTAATGTATTTAAGCGGGACCTGATTATCTCTAAAGCTAGCATTCCTTTCTCTCTCTTTTTTTCTTTTTTTTCTTTTCTTTCTTTCTTTCTTTCTTTCTTTCTTTTCTTCTCTTCTTTCTTTCTTCTTTTCTTTCTTCTTTTCTTTCCTTCTTTTCTTCTTTTTGTCTTTTCTTTCTTTCTTTTTCTTTCTTCTTTTTTCTTTCTTCTTTCTTTCGGATGTTTTGCAATGGTTTGTGCTCCTCACATTTAGAGAATCTAGCAGCAATCCCTCTTGCCTTTTTTATTTGCTGAGATCAAGTGTAAAGACTCTAGGGGGTGTTATTGTATGATTAGAAGCTGGAACAAAACATCAGGACTCCTAATGACCTCCTTCTCCATCAGTCAACAGTGTCTGGGCTCTCTGAGCAGCATCATGCAGAGCAGAGGGGTCTTAAAAGCCTGTGTGTGTGTGTGTGTGTGTGTGTGTGTGTGTGTGTGTGTGTTTCTCTGGTCTCCATTAGTGTGTCCCCTGCCTTGTCCAGTATCTCCAGCCCCCTAGTATGTTCCGTTTCACATTAGCAAGGTCCCAAATGGCACCCTATTCCCTACACAGTGCACTACTTTTCGACCAGGGCCAATAGGGAGTCCCATAGGGTGCTGGTCAAAAGTAGTGCACTGTAAAGGGGAATAGGGTGCCATTAGGGATGCAGGTCCTGGTATCTAGCCTGTGTTGTTAGTGGCTCTGCCCTAAGGTGGCCATGATGATGGAGGGGTGCTGGAGTTTCCCCTGCTTTGATGCTTAAAAATGTTCCCTTGATCAGGCTATATAGGTTATGTAGGGGTTATATAGGGGTTATATAGGGTTTTATTGGGGTTATATAGGGGTCATATAGGGTTATATAGGGGTTATATAGGATTATATAGGGGTTATACTGTATAGGGTTATATAGGGGTTATACTGTATAGGATTATATAGGGGTTATGTAGGGGTTATAAAGGGTTTATATAGGGGTTATAGAAGGTTATATATGGATTATATAGGGGTCTACATAGGAGTTATATAGGGGTTATATAGGGGTTATAGAAGGTTATAAATTGATTATATAAGGTTTATATAGGGTTATATAGAGTGATATATAGGTTATATAGGGTTATATAGGGGTTATATAGTGTTTATATTGGGTTATATAGGGTTATATATAGGTTATGTAGGGTTATACACTGAGTGTACAAAACATAAGGAACACCTTCTTAATATTTACTTTCACCCCCTTTTGCCCTCTTAACAGCCTCAATTCGTCGGGGGATGGACTCTACAAGGTGTCGAAAGCCTTCCACAGGGATGCATGTTGACTCCAACGCGTCCCACAGTTGTGTCAAGTTGGCTGGTAGTGGATCTCTACTTAGAATAGCTGGTTCCACCTCATCCTATAGATGCTCAATTGGACTGAGCTCTGGTGACTGGGCAGGGCCACTGCAGTAAGCTGAATTCACTGGCATGTTCGGAACCATTCCTGGACAATCCTAGCCTTGTGGCATGGGGCATTATCCTGCTGAAGAAATCCATTCGCAGATGGTTACACTGCTGCCATGAAGGGATGCACCTGATTGGCAATGATGTTCAGATACCCTGTGGCGTTCAAACTTTGCTCACATTTTATCAAGGGACCTAATGTGTGGCATTAAAACACACCCCACACCATCACACCACCACCACCACCAGCCTGCAATGTTGACACGCGGCATGATGGATGCATGTACTTCCTAGTCCTCCCATCAGCGTGAAACAGCAGGAACCGGGATTCATCAGACCAGACAATGTTTTTCCAATTCTCCAGTGTCCAGTGTTTTCGTTCCTTAGCCCACTGCAACCTCGGTTTCTTGTTTTTTTTTTGCTGAAAGAAGTGGAACTCTGTTTGGTCGTCAGCTCCCATACCCCATTGGTGTCGAGGTACGACGAGTTGTGCATTCTTTTACGGGTCTTGTGGGCACCAATGTTGTTAAACATAGCCACCCTTTCCCTTGATGACAGCTTTGCACACTCTTGGCATTTGTTTAACACTTTTTTTTTGCTTACTACATGATTCCATATGTGTTATTTCATAGTTTTGATGTCTTCACTATTATTCTACAAAGTAGAACTCTGGAATGGGTAGGTGTGTCCAATCTTTTGACTGGCACTGTAACTGTAGCCCGTCTGTTGCTATGCCACAATTGGTGTCAGCCTCCTTAGTCCTCTTTCATCAATGACCCGTTGGATGGATGTCCTTTGGGTGGTGGACCATTCTTGATACACACAGGAAACTATTGAGCGTGAAAAACTCAGCAGCGTTGCGGTTCTTGACACACTCAAACCAGGGGCCCGATCAGGCTATATAGGGGTCCCACCACCCCTGGCACGCCCTACCTGATGACTAGTACTTCTGTATTATGGTACTTTATGTGTGTTACTGTACAGTATGTGGGTGTGTGTCTATTTATGCAACTGTGTGTGTGTACAGGGAAAAAAAGTATTTAGTCAGCCACCAATTATGCAAGTTCTCCCACTTAAAAAGGTGAGAGAGGCCTGTAATTTTCATCATAGGTACACGTCAACTATGACAGACAAAATGAGAAAAAAAATCCAGAAAATCACATTGTAGGATTTTTAATGAATTTATTTGCAAATTATGGTGGAAAATAAGTATTTGGTCAATAACAAAAGTTTCTCAATACTTTGTTATATACCCTTTGTTGGCAATGACACAGGTCAAATGTTTTCTGTAAGTCTTCACAAGGTTTTCACACACTGTTGCTGGTATTTTGGCCCATTCCTCCATGCAGATCTCCTCTAGAGCAGTGATGTTTTGGGGCTGTCGCTGGGCAACACAGACTTTCAACTCCCTCCAAAGATTTTCTATGGGGTTGAGATCTGGAGACTGGCTAGGCCACTCCAGGACCTTGAAATGCTTCTTACGAAGCCACTCCTTTGTTGCCCGGGCGGTGTGTTTGGGATCATTGTCATGCTGAAAGATGCAGCCACGTTTCATCTTCAATGCCCTTGCTGATGGAAGGAGGTTTTCACTCAAAATCTCACAATACATGGCCCCATTCATTCTTTCCTTTACACGGATCAGTCGTCCTGGTCCCTTTGCAGAAAAACAGCCCCAAAGCATGATGTTTCCACCCCCATGCTTCACAGTAGGTATGGTGTTCGTTGGATGCAACTCAGCATTCTTTGTCCTCCAAACACGACGAGTTGAGTTTTTACCAAAAAGTTCTATTTTGGTTTCATCTGACCATATGACATTCTCCCAATCCTCTTCTGGATCATCCAAATGCACTCTAGCAAACTTCAGACGGGCCTGGACATGTACTGGCTTAAGCAGGGGGACATGTCTGGCACTGCAGGATTTGAGTCCCTGGCGGCGTAGTGTGTTACTGATGGTAGGCTTTGTTACTTTGGTCCCAGCTCTCTGCAGGTCATTCACTAGGTCCCCCCGTGTGGTTCTGGGATTTTTGCTCACCGTTCTTGTGATCATTTTGACCCCACGGGGTGAGATCTTGCGTGGAGCCCCAGATCGAGGGAGATTATCAGTGGTCTTGTATGTCTTCCATTTCCTAATAATTGCTCCCACAGTTGATTTCTTCAAACTAAGCTGCTTACCTATTGCAGATTCAGTCTTCCCAGCCTGGTGCAGGTCTACAATTTTGTTTCTGGTGTCCTTTGACAGCTCTTTGGTCTTGGCCATAGTGGAGTTTGGAGTGTGACTGTTTGAGGTTGTGGACAGGTGTCTTTTTATACTGATAACAAGTTCAAACAGGTGCCATTAATACAGGTAACGAGTGGAGGACAGAGGAGCCTCTTAAAGAAGAAGTTACAGGTCTGTGAGAGCCAGAAATCTTGCTTGTTTGTAGGTGACCAAATACTTATTTTCCACCATAATTTGCAAATAAATTTATTAAAAATCCTACAATGTGATTATCTGGATTTTGTTTTCTCAATTTGTCTGTCATAGTTGATGTGTACCTATGATGAAAATTACAGGCCTCTCTCATCTTTTTAAGTGGGAGGACTTGCACAATTGGTGGCTGACTAAATACATTTTTTCCCCACTGTATATGTGCGTGAGAGAGTGTGTGTGTATGTGTGTGTGTGTGTGTGTGTGTGTGTGTGTGTGTGTGTATATATGTGTGTGGCCACAGACACTGGTGACAACTTCTTGGGCTTTAGGAGGAAGGCCAATGGAAAATTGGACACTCGCGTGCAGCGAGCTTTGGAGTCTGGTCAGACTGGCCGGACCTCAACGACCTGTTCAACTGAACTGGAGTGGAGCTCAGATGGAGGTCTTAAAGGCTGATAAAGGTTTCTACCAGGCTGGTCAGTGTAAATAGCAGCTTCGGAGGCTAGTCTATAATAAAGGCTCCTACCAGGCTGGTCAGTGTAAATAGCAGCTTCGGAGGCTAGTCTATAATAAAGGCTCCTACCAGGCTGGTCAGTGTAAATAGCAGCTTCGGAGGCTAGTCTATAATAAAGACTCCTTGCAGGTTAGGTAATGTAAATAGGGGCCTCGAATTCTGGCTTATATGCAAGAGTCCTCACAGGCTGAGTAAATAGAGGCCTTACAAGCTGGTCTGTACGTAAATTATTTAGCAAAACAATCAGACTACTCATTGCTCACTGTAAGATCATTTTTAAAAAGGCACTGAAATAGGAACATATATTTAAAATTAATTTTGTGATTTATATACTTGTCAAAAATTATGTTAAGCTCTATGTATGCAGTGTGCAGGTGCATAACTTGCAGCACTGAAAATTAAGACCTGGATAGTTTCTAATTTCATGTGGGTCTGTCCTTTTATATTTAATTTAAGTGTGGTGTGTCAATAATGCTTCCTTTGTTTTTCAGGTAAGGAAAGAAGAAGAAGTGGCTAAAAGATACAGGAGAATAACAGGGCTAAAAGATAAAGGAGAATAACAGGGCTAAAAGATACAGGAGAATAACAGGGCAAGATAAGGAGAAGAACCAGGATAAAGACTACAAGGGAGAAGCTAAAAGATACGGGAGAATACAGGCTAAAAGATCGGGAAATAACAGGGCTAAAAATCATGAGAATAACAGGGCTATAAAGATACAGGAGAATAACAGGGTCTAAAAGATACGGGAAATAACAGGCTAAGAAAACGGAGAATAACAGGGCTAAAAGATACAGGAGAATAACAGGGCTAAAAGATACGGGAGAATAACAGGGCTAAAAGATACAGGAGAATAACAGGGCTAAAAGATATAGGAGAAGAACAGGGCTAAAAGAAATGAGAATAACAGGGCTAAAAGATACGGAGAATAAGGCTAAAGATACAGGAATAACAGGCTAAAAGATACAGGAGAATAACAGGGCTAAAAGATACAGGAGAATAACAGGGCTAAAAGTTAAAGGAGAATAACAGGGCTAAAAGTTAAAGGAGAATAACAGGGCTAAAAGAAAATGATTATTTTTCTGTATTGCCTCTGTGTTTATGTTTGTTGGGTATGTTATATTGAAGAGTTTATTTATATAATGCTATATCCACCAAAGCTATTTCCACCAAAGCTATATCCACCAAAGCTATATGTCACGGATACGGCCGAGTCTGCCCCTCCTCCTCGCTCGGGCAGGCTTCGGCGGTCGTCGTCACCGGAGTACTAGCTGCCACCGATCGATGTTTCTGTGTCTCACTAGTTCTGTCTTTATTTTTCACACCTGTTACTCATTAGGCTTATTAGTTTCCCTATATTACCTCTGTTTTCCCTCCTGGGTGTGTGCGTGATTGTTCTTTGTTACGTCGTCTGTTGAGCTGTTGTTTTGCTCTTCCCTGCGTGGAGGGTTTGCTATGGTTTACTTTGAGTCTAGTAAAGCCATTTATCTCTCAGTTCTGTGTCCTGCGCCTGATTCCGTTTCCCCACTTCACCCAGACGCTGACACTATGTCCACCAAAGCTATGCCCACCATAGCTATATCCACCAAAGCTATATCCACACATTTTTTACATTGTGTTTTTTCATCAGATATCATTGCCATATGTGTGTCAATATTATTCATTTATTTTAAATGTGTTTGAAAATGTTTTTTTTGTGCAAAATGCTATACAGCCATTGTTTAGGTTGAATGGAATGTTCGTATCCTGTGTATTTGACTGTGATATGTGGTTGTCTCACCTAGCTCCACCATTTCCTGGTTGCTAAAATTCTAATTGTTTGCCTAATTTCAGCTTATGTGACAAAACAAGCAATATAGAATCATTGTACCATCTAAACCTATGTGAAATATATTTTGAATAACCACAAATATTGTATTTTCAGCTGTTTGAAGCTGATGTACAAAACCAAAAGTAAAAGATGCAAAAACTAAGCTTGAGAACGGGAAGCATAGAAATAGCACACATAGAACAGATCTATCGCTTCTTAGACTTGCTTTAAGTGAGAATTAAAGATCTATAAGTCACATTTCTATGTGAATTTGGTCAGGGCGCCCAAAAAGATGAATGTACTTACTATAAGTCGCTCTGGATAAGAGCATCTGCTAAATGATGTAAATATTTCACATAAAGATCTCAGATTACTGCATTGATTATTATTATTATTAAATTAAATATTGATATCACAAATGTATAATTTGTACAGTTCTTTATTAAAAATGTTGTTATTTGTTACATTTGACTGTGTAAAACTACCAGTACTACTTATTTCTCTGAGAGTGAGGCGGATATAAATCATTTTGCAAAAAAAATGATTATTTGTCTCTCTGAAATGAAACCATCAAGTGATAAACTTTAAACAAATATACTCAGCAAAAAAAGAAACGTCCTCTCACTGTCAACTGCATTTATTTTCAGCATGTGTAAATATTTGTATGAACATAACAAGATTCAACAACTGAGACATAAACTGAACAAGTTCGCATAGACATGTGACTAACAGAAATGGAATAATGTGTCCCTGAACAAAGTGGGGGTGAAAATCAAAAGTAACAGTCAGTATCTGGTGTGGCCACCAGCTGCATTAAGTACTGCAGTGCATCTCCTCCTCATGGACTGCACCAGATTTGCCAGTTCTTTCTGTGAGATGTTACCCCACTCTTCCACCAAGGCACCTGCAAGTTCCCAGACATTTCTGGGGGGGAATGGCCCTAGCCCTCACCCTCCAATCCAACAGGTCCCAGACATGCTCAATGGGATTGAGATCCGGGCTCTTCGCTGGCCATGGCAGAACACTGACATTCCTGTCTTGCAGGAAATCACGCACAGAACGAGCAGTATGGCTGGTGGCATTGTCATGCTGGAGGGTCATGTCAGGATGAGCCTGCAGGAAGGGTACCACATGAGGGAGAAGGATGTCTTCCCTGTAACACACAGCGTTGAGATTGCCTGCAATTACATTTGTACATTTTACATTTTAGTCATTTAGCAGACGCTCTTCTCCAGAGCTACTTACAGTTAGTGAGTGCATACATTATTATTATTATTATTATTATTATTATTATTATTATTATTTGTTTATTTATTTTTCATACTGGCCCCCCGTGGGAATCGAACCCACAACCCTGGCGTTGCAAACGCCATGCTCTACCAACTGAGCTACATCCCTGCCGGCCATTCCCTCCCCTACCCTGGACGACGCTGGGCCAATTGTGTGCCGCCCCATGGGTCTCCCGGTCGCGGCCGGCTACGACAGAGCCTGGATTCGAACCAGGATCTCTAGTGGCACAGCTAGCACTGCGATGCAGTGCCTTAGACCACTGAGCCACTCGGCGCAATGACAACAAGCTCACTCCGATGATGCTGTGACACACCGCCCCAGACCATGACAGACCATCCACCTCCAAATCGATCCCGCTCCAGAGTACAGGCCTCGGTGCAACACTCATTCCTTCGACGATAAACGCAAATCCGACCATCACCCCTGGTGAGACAAAACCGCAACTTGTCAGTGAAGAGCACCTCTTGCCAGTCCTGTCTGGTCCAGCGACGGTGGGTTTGTGCCCATAAGCGACATTGTTGCCAGTGATGTCTGGTGAGGACCTGCCTTACAATAGGCCTACAAGCCCTCAGTCCAGCCTTTCTCAGTCTATTGTGGACAGTCTGAATACTGATGGAGGGATTGTGCGTTTCTGGTGTAACTCGGGCAGTTGTTGTTGCCATCCTGTATCTGTCCCGCAGGTGTGATGTTCGGATGTACCGATCCTGTGCAGGTTTTGTTACACGTGGTCTGCCACTGCGAGGACGATCAGCTGTCCGTCCTGTCTCCCTGTAGCAATGTTTTAGGCGTCTCACAGTACGAACATTGCAATTTATTGCCCTGGCCACATCTGCAGTCCTCATGCCTCCTTGCAGCATGCCTAAGGCACGTTCACGCAGATGAGCAGGGACCCTGGGCATCTTTCTTTTGGTGTTTTTCAGAGTCAGTAGAAAGGCCTCTTTAATGTCCTAAGTTTTCATAACTGTGACCTTAATTGCCTACCATCTGTAAGCTGTTAGTGTCTTAACGACCGTTCCACAGGTGCATGTTCATTAATTGTTTATGGTTCATCGGACAAGCATGGGAAACAGTGTTTAAACCCTTTACAATGAAAATCTGTGAAGTTTATTAGATTTTTACGAATTATCTTTGATAGACAGGGTCCTGAAAAAGGGATGTTTCTTTTTTTTGCTGAGTTTCTGTCATTGAACAACCCCATGTCATGATTAGATAGTGAAAAAATACACCAATCTCTTCCTTAATTTATTTAAACAATAAAAGCTAATTTCCCAACATTTCTGAAAATGGATATAGCGTTTTTGGAAAGAAACTCTTCATATGTTCAGGGGTTTCCCTACAAAAGTAGTCCATGTTTTTGTTTATTTACATTGTAATATGTACTGAAATTGTAATTCATTTTCGAAATCAAAAACTAATCTGTGAAATAAAATGGATATACATTTTTATCAACCATCTGAAACCAATTAGATATTTTTCTAAATTTATATTTATTTATATTTAAAGTATATGCTCCAGGTTTGGAGTCATTTCCAATTTAATTTGAAATTCCAATTCAATTCTTGAATTTACCCATGAAGTGGAATTAAATATTTGTACATTTCTCAGTTAATGGAAGTAATGCACATATTATAAGACATTTACTGTAGGATTTGTTTTTAATCATTTCAACCAGTATTCCTATATTTCCGCTATAGCTAGGCTGTCTGAACAGTGACATGATCCGCCTGAAAGCCTGAGGGAATTGGATTTACATTTGAGTTATTTTGGGATTGAATTGGGAATTTAATTATTGGAATTTACCTAACATTAGAATTCAGAGGAATTTAATTATTTCTGAATTCAAAGACTGACCTGGAATTTTTATTGAATAAGTGGAATTTACAGGGAGAGAGAATTGAATTAGAATTGAATTAGAATTGAATTAGAATTGAATTAGAATTGAATTAGTGAAATGAACCCCAACTCTGATGTGCAGATGACTGAGAGCCGATTAGCCAATATACTGTACAGACATGATCAATTGTTAGACATTTGTACCTTTTTTCTCTCTCCTTAGGTCTTACAAGTCTGCATCATATCTCATTTAAACATACAGTACTATCAAATAAAGAAGCACCTTTTTGTCTCTTACAATGCCAGCAAGTGGTAATAAGTCAAACAATTATATTATAGACACCCCCTGGACAGGACGCTAGGTTTATGGTTTGTGCAACGTTGTAGCCTTTAAAAAAATATATATATATGTTGTCTCGCGCTGTTGGCTATAGGTGCACTCGATTCAGCTGCCCTGCGTGCCGGGTAGGCGAAGTGTTCCCATTTCATGTGTCTCAAGGCGCAAACTCTGCCTTCCTGGCGGGCCCGGAGAGCAAATCAAGTGCACTATAGGCCTACCACTGGCCAATCGGATGGTTCAGATTACCATGTCTGGGCTGCTGAGAGGCGGACCCTCAGTCTGCTGAGACTGACCAACAGATGAGGGCAAAATCAGCCCGGTAAAAAATAAAAAGTGAATTATTTAAATGTATGCTCACTCAGCAGTCCCTCACAAGTAATACAAAAACGGATCTATTACCGGTGTGATCATATAAACCTCAAATGTTTAAATATTTCGTTTTTTAAATGATCCGAACAACAAGGCATTGGCAGGGCAATTCAAGCAAAGCCAATATGCCGTGATATTGTATTGGGCCTATAGCCTACTGCACAAACCTCATTGCTAAGGTATTGTTTTTAATAGGTTAATGTTGCATAGGCGTGCGTTTTTTTAAGTCTGTTTAAAAAAAATCTGAGTGGTAGATCTCGGCTTGTATTTTGACTCATAAAATGATCTTGACTCAGAAAAAGTTGGTGACCACTGCTATAGACCAACATGTGGTCATTGCTATGGTGAGAGAGAGAAGCGTGCCTCTCTCTCTCTCTCTCTCCTGTCCTCCTCTCGTCTCTCCCTCTCCCCTCTCTCTCCTCCCTCCTCAACTCATCCTCATCTCTCCCCCCCTCTCCTCCGTCCTCTCTCTCTCCTCGCTCTCCTCTCCTCCTCTCTCTCTCTCCTCTATCCTCGCTCCTCTCCCCCCTCCCCTCTCCTCTCTCGTCCTCTCCCTCATCGAGCGCCTCGTGTCAATTTCTTTTCCCCCCCTCTAATCCCCTTTTGGCCGCGTTTTCCTTAAGGTCCTTCTCCTTCAAACCCGCCTTTTTAAGTCGCTGGGGATCGTAAATAAATTGGGCCTCCCCAAATCTCTCTCTCTCCTTCCGTCCCTCTCCTCTCTCTCTCTGAAATCTGGTGTTTCGCCTTTCCCGGCCTTTCCTCTCATCCTACCTCTCGCACTTCTCCTTTCGGAGGGCGAACTTTTTTAAAATCTCTTCTCCCTCTCCTCTCTCTTCTGCTCTCTCATCTCCCCGGTCCTTCCTCTCCCTCTCTCCTCTCTTCTCCCCTCTTTTCCCTCTTCCCCTGTCCTCTGTCTCTGTCTCGGGTATCAGGCTGTGGTCTAGTCTAAGAGATTGTCCTCTCTTTCTCCACCACGGGACTCTTTCCAGGAATAGATTGTTCCTCAGACAGATCCACCTGGTCCCTTGAGGGGAGCAAGAAGACTGAACAGCAAAATACAAAGATAGTATATTTCAGAATATTTTCCATGTGCTCTCCTGTTTTTGGTCCATTTTGCCCACACTTCCCATGCAATGGTAGCCTAACTCCTTGCTATTTCTGTAAATTATGATTTTTTTCCACTGTTCCGAATCAAAAGCATTCTGTTTCACACAACACATGACGCAACACGTCAGAATCCTTAGAAGCCTCACTAACACCTCACCCCCCTCATCCCCATCCCTTCTAACCCCCCTCATCCCCATCCCTTCTAACCCCCCTCGTCCCCATCCCTTCTAACCCTCCTCATCCCCATCCCTTCTAACCCCCCTCATCCCCATCCCTTCTAACCCCCCTCGTCCCCATCCCTTCTAACCCCCCTCATCCCCATCCCTTCTAAACCCCCCTCATCCCCATCCCTTCTAACCCCCCTCATCCCCATCCCTTCTAACCCCCCCCATCCCCATCCCTTCTAACCCCCCTCATCCCCATCCCTTCTAACCCCCCTCATCCCCATCCCTTCTAACCCCCCTCATCCCCATCCCTTCTAAACCCCCCTCATCCCCCATCCCTTCTAACCCCCCTCATCCCCCATCCCTTCTAACCCCCCCCATCCCCTCCCTTCTACCCCCCTCATCCCCCCCCTTCTAACCCCCCCTCATCCCCATCCCTTCTAACCAACCCCCTCATCCCCATCCCTTCTAACCCCCCCTCATCCCCATCCCTTCTAACCCCCCCATCCCCATCCCTTTCTACCCCCCTCATCCCCATCCCTTCTAACCCCCCCTCATCCCCATCCCTTCTAACCCCCCCTCATCCCCATCCCTTCTAACCCCCCTCGTCCCCCATCCCTTCTAACCCCCCTCGTCCCCATCCCTTCTTAACCCCCTCATCCCCATCCCTTCTAACCCCCTCATCCCCATCCCTTCTAACAACCCCCTAACCCCCCTCATCCCCATCCCTTCTAACCCCCCTCATCCCCATCCCTTCTAACCCCCCCCCTCAATCCCCATCCCTTCTAACCCCCCTCATCCCCATCCCTTCTACCCCCCTCATCCCCCCACCCTTCACCCCCCCCCCCATCCTCTAACCCCCCTCATCCCCCCGCCCCTCTAACCCCCCTCTCCCCATCCCTTCTAACCCCCCTCCTCCCCCACCTTCTAACCCCCCTCATCCCCATCCCTTCTAACCCCCCTCATCCCCCTCCCTTCTAAACCCCCCCCACCCCATCCCTCTAACCCCCCTCAATCCCCATCCCTTCTAACCCCCCTCATCCCCATCCCTTCTAACCCCCCTCATCCCCATCCCCTCTAACCCCCCTCTCCCCCCTCCCTCTACCCCCCTCGTCCCCATCCCTTCTAACCCCACCCCCCCCCTCCCCCTCCCTTCTAACCCCCCTCGTCCCCATCCCTTCTAACCCCCCTCGTCCCCATCCCTTCTAACCCCCCCTCGTCCCCATCTTCTAAAACCCCCCCCGGCCCCATCCCCTTTTAACCCCCTCGCCCATCCTTTCTAAACCCCCCTCCCCCCACCCTTCTAACCCCCCCTTCCCCATCCCTTCTAACCCCCCTCATCCCCATCCCTTCTAACCCCCCTCATCCCCATCCCTTCTAACCCCCCTCATCCCCATCCCTTCTAACCCCCCTCATCCCCATCCCTTCTAACCCCCCTCATCCCCATCCCTTCTAACCCCCCTCATCCCCATCCCTTCTAACCCCCCCATCCCCATCCCTTCTACCCCCCTCGTCCCCCATCCCTTCTAACCCTCCTCGTCCCCATCCCTTCCTACCCCCCCTCGTCCCATCCCTTCTAACCCCCCTCGTCCCCATCCCTTCTAAACCCCCCTCGTCCCCCATCCCTTCTAACCCCCCTCGTCCCCATCCCTTCTAACCCCCCTCATCCCCATCCCTTCTAACCCCCCTCGTCCCCATCCCTTCTAACCCCCCCTCGTCCCCATCCCTTCTAACCCCCCCTTCGTCCCCATCCCTTCTAACCCCCCTCATCCCCATCCCTTCTAACCCCCCTCATCCCCATCCCTTCTAACCCCCCTCATCCCCATCCCTTCTAACCCCCCTCATCTAACCCCCCTCTCCCCCTCCCTTCTAACCCCCCTCATTCCCCTCCCTTCTAACCCCCCCCTCCCCATCCCTTCACCCCCCTCGTCCCCATCCCTTCTACCCCCCCCCCCCCTCCCCATCCCTTCTAAACACCCCTCTCCCATCCCTTCTAACCCCCTCTCCCCATCCCTTCTAACCCCCCTCTCCCCATCCCTTCTAACCCCCCTCGGGCCCCATCCCTTCTAACCCCCCTCGTCCCCATCCCTTCTAACCCCCCTCGCCCCCACCCTTCAACCCCCTCTCCCCATCCCTTCTAACCCCCCCCCCGTCCCCATCCCTCTACCCCCCTCATCCCCTCCCTTCTAACCCCCCCCCCTCACCCCATCCCTTCTAACCCCCCTCGTCCCCATCCCTTCAAACCCCCCCTCCCCATCCCTTCTAACCCCCCTCATCCCCATCCCTTCTAACCCCCCTCATCCCCCTCCCTTCTAACCCCCCTCATCCCCATCCCTTTAACCCCCCTCCCCATCCCTCAACCCCCCTCATCCCCCCTCCCTTCTAACCCCCCCCCATCCCAAACCCCCCCATCCCCATCCCTTCTAACCCCCCTCATCCCATCCCTTCTAACCCCCCCATCCCCACCCTTCTAACCCCCTCATCCCCATCCCTTCTAACCCCCCTCAAACCCCATCCCTTCTAACCCCCCTCATCCCCATCCCTTCTAAAACCCCCCCATCCCCATCCCTTCTAACCCCCCCATCCCCATCCCTTCTAACCCCCCTCATCCCCATCCCTTCAACCCCCCCCCTCCCCATCCCTTCTAACCCCCTCATCCCCCTCCTTCTAACCCCCCTCATCCCCCTCCCCCTAACCCCCCTCACCCCACCCTTCTAAACCCCCTCATCCCAAACCCTTCTAACCCCCTCTCCCCATCCCTTCTAACCCCCCCCATCCCATCCCTCTAACCCCCCTCATCCCATCCGTTCTAACCCCCCTCTCCCCATCCTTCTAACCCCCCTCATCCCATCCCTTTTAACCCCCTCATCCCCATCCCTCTACCCCCACCCATCTTCTAACCCCCCTCATCCCCATCCCTTCTAACACCCCCCATCCCATCCCTTCTAACCCCCCTCCCCCATCCCTTCTGCCCCCCTCTCCCCATCCCTTCAACCCCCCCTCTCCCCATCCCTTCTAACCCCCTCATCCCATCCCTTCAACCCCCTCATACCCATCCCTTCTAACCCCCCTCATCCCATCCCTTCTAACCCCCCTCATCCCCATCCCTTCTAACCCCCTCATCCCCATCCCTTCAACCCCCCTCATCCCCATCCCTTCTAAACCCCCCTCATCCCCATCCCTTCTAACCCCCTCTCCCCATCCCTTCTAACCCCCCATCCCCATCCCTTCAACCCCCCTCATCCCCATCCCTTCTAACCCCCCCCATCCCCATCCCTTCTAACCCCCCTCATCCCATCCCCCTAACCCCCCCTCCCCATCCCTTCTAACCCCCCTCATCCCCATCCCTTCTAAACCCCCCCCTCCCCATCCCTTCTAACCCCCCTCCCCATCCCTTCAACCCCCTCTCCCTCCCCCTCCCTTCTACCCCCCCATCCCCATCCCTTCTAACCCCCTCTCCCCATCCCTTCTAACCCCCCTCAGATCCCCATCCCTTTCTAAACCCCCCTCAGCCCCATCCTTCTACCCCCTCATCCCATCCCTTCTAACCCCCCTCATCCCATCCCTTCTAACCCCCCCTTCCCACCCTCAAACCCCCTACCCCTCCCTCTAACCCCCCCCCATCCCTTCTAACAACCCCCAATCCCTTCTAAACCCCCCTCGTCCCCATCCCTTCTAACCCTCCTCATCCCCATCCCTTTTAACCCCCTTACCCTGGTTCTAATCTGATACAGTGACTGCAAACCCGCCTCCATTTCCCCCTCCCCCCCCCGTTCCTTTTAACAGTAAAAGTCTTAGTAATTGGGTCTCGAAAGGGTGAAAAAAAGTGTTTTGATGGTTGGTGAACCACACTTGAGTGATGAATTACCTTGCCTGAGACCTGAAGATGCCTAGACTTTAGCTCAGCTGGCTAACACAGTCTTTGAAGGACACAGGAGACTCAAGTTCGAACCCCGGCTGGTCACACATGACTGAGTTTCAGGACTTGTATCCATCATCAGGGTTGGGGATGTAACTGATTACAAAAAAGTGCAACTGTAATCCATTACGTTACCAGCAAAAGTATTGTAATCAGATTACAGATACTTTAGAAAAACTAGATGATTACTTTTAGGATTACTTTTAAATTCAGAAATAAATACTATATGACATCTTTCAGTTTTCTCAATGACATTCAAATCAGCAGTGAAAAAAAGGCACAAGTTTAAGTTTGTTCCAGCTGAGTCTGACCACCAATCAGAGACCACTATGATGACACACCAAATGATGACCACCAATCAGAGACCACTATGATGACACACCAAATGATGACCACAATCAGAGACCACTTTGATGACACACCAAATGATGACCACCAATCAGAGACCACTATGATGACACACCAAATGAATGACCAACCAATCAGATACCCATTTGATGAGACCACCCCAATGATGACACCAATCAGAACGACTATGATGACACACCAAATGATGAACACCAATCAGAGACCACTTTGATGACACACCAAATGATGACCACCAATCAGAGACCACTATGATGACACACCAAATGATGACCACCAATCAGAGACCACTTTGATGACACACCAAATGATGACCACCAATCAGAGACCACTATGATGACACACCAAATGATGACCACCAATCAGAGACCACTTTGATGACACAACCCAAATGATGACCACCAATCAGAGACCAACTATGATGACACACCAAATGATGACCACCAATCATAGACCACTTTGATGACACACCCCAAATGATGACCACCAATCAGAGACCAACTATGATGACACCACAAATGATGACCCACCAATCAGAGACCACTTTGATGACACACCAAATGATGACCACCAATCAGAGACCACTATGATGACACACCAAATGATGACCACCAATCAGAGACCAATTTGATGAACACACACCAAATGATGACCACCAATCATAGACCACTATGATGACACACCCAAAATGATGACCACCCAATTCAGAGACCACTTTGATGACACACCAAATGATGACCAAAAATCAGAGACCACTTTGATGACACACCAAATGATGACCACCAATCAGAGACCACTATGATGACACACCAAATGATGACCACCAATCAGAGACCACTTTGATGACACACCAAATGATGACCACAAGTCAGAGACCACTATGATGACACACCAAATGCGTTTGTTGGATCGTGGGGCAGGAATAGGTTTTTGTAGGCTACAGTCCGTAAGATATGTCTTCCAATGGTGTGACTGCTGTCGGTATCCAAAGATTATATGACCAAGTTGAATAAATGAGGTAAGGATGACTAAGGGAGATACGGATATCACTTAGACTATTATTGATATCTACATAGCAGTGATGTGAACCACACTGCTGTTCTCTCAGTGATGTGAACCACACTGCTGCTCTCTCGATGATGTGAACCACACTGCTGCTCTTTCAATAGGTGTATTTTACCCCAATAATGGTTGAATTGAAGAAGTGTAGGCTAAGCTGCCTATCATTCAGCCTCAGAGTGCGGATCCCAGGAATAATAGTTTGAGTAAATTGTGCTCCACGTACTGTCGAAAACTAGTTTTATTATATTTTATATTGTATATTATTATTATTATTTAATAATTTTTTATATTAGTTATGTCCTGATGGACATATGCTTGATCGCTCACTTTTAATAACCTTCAACACCGGCAAATGATCGAGATATCAAAGTGTCATCCATAGAGATCCTATTAAATTAATTAAGTATTGTAATTCCTAATTCTATGGGGTCACCGACAAAAACATAAACAGCGGTCCTATAGCAACACGTGACATACATTCTCCACGTCGTGAAAATAGCACTTTTAGTGATCAAAGCGTGCCGTTCCATGAGAGATGCAGTTCTTTTTCAACTGGAAGCAATAAGCCCGATCAGTCCCCCATGACTAAAACATAAACAGGACATTACACTAATCACTCCTTTGTTTTGGGTTATGTTAAGCTAAAACAATTAGACTGATCCATATTTCCATATTGCCAAGTCTGATTCTTGAAGATCAAGGAGTATTTAAATTAATTGGAATGACTGGAAATCTGACAGACTTTGGTTTGTAATATAAGTATATAGCCTAATCATTTTACCATCTGCATTGAAGTAGAAAGCAATGGGTAACAAGACTACATAACCCATAAAGTAAAATGCAACATCCATTTCCTGGCCAGCTATGTAAACTCTAACATTGATTTATCCTGCAATAGATGTCGTTCAATTGGTAATATTCATTTGTGTCTTCTTCTAATGCCTCTTAAGGGGAGCGTAATCTGAAAGTAACTGAAAGTAATCCGATTACTTTACTGAGTTTGGGTAATCCAAAAGTTACGTTACTGATTACAATTACAATGGACAGGTAACTAGTAACTGTAATGGTTTACATTTAGAAAGTAACCTGCCCAACCCCCTATCCGTCATCAAGTGTCCCTCATGTTCAAAGTAAGGCTTTCAAATCATGTCAGCAGCCAGTGATATCTGTAGAGCCAGCAGTGGTACTGTACAGTACACCTGATACAACTTAACTTGATTGGTAGATCTGGTCCAAGCGGATCGTACTTCCCTGAATCCTGGCCGGTAAACAGTGCTGTAACTGAGTAGCATAAGCCTATCAGTGTGTGTGTGTGTGTGTGTGTGTTTGTTTGTTCGTGTGTATGTGTGTGTGTGTGTTTGTGTTTGTGTGTGTGTGTGTGTGTGTGTGTGTGTGTGTGTGTGTGTGTGTGTACAGAGAAACAGTCAGTTGGATGTCCTGTGAAAGGAGCAACCCGTCACATTACACTACCAACATCACTACCAACATCACCACCAACATCATGAACAGCGTCAGACCGTGCCAGGAGTGTGTCAGGTGTCGAGGTGGCACAGAGGGCCAGCCAGGTGTGTATGTGTGTGACATCGTCCCCTGCCTCCAGAGCCTAGAGGGGGATGCCACCTTGGCAATGCCAATTGACGGCGCAAGAAGCACTCAGAATAGATTGTCAAGCATTCCAAATGTTTTAGGTTTGATTCTGGTGCAAAATTGCTTATTTGGGATCACATAGTGGGATATGAGTACATTTAGGAAAATTCTATATCAGTGTGTAACATAATTGCCCATTTAATCTCAAAGTACTGTAAACAGTCAACTTTATGAAATGTGGGCCTGACAAACATCACAACCAAGGGTGTTTGTAAGACCAGTAAAGGGTTGTTGGTCGTCGTTCCTTCGGGGGATGTGAATGACCATAATGCCACTTTAAACGTCAACATAACTAAGGCCCTGGGTGGGATACAATGGTGTGAAATGGGATCCTGTGGAGGGACAGGGGTCAAGCCAGCCAGAAGAGTAATAACACTCTGGAGTGTGCCAGATGGATTTAGTTGTTTTCATGCCAGGGTTGAACAGGCAGAAGACAGATACAGGGATGAGAGGAGGAGGGAGGTGAGCGGAGAGGAGGAGAGGGAGAGGAGAGGAGGGAGAGGAGAGGAGAGGGAGAGGAGGGAGAGGAGAGGAGAGGAATCGGAGGAGAGGCGAGATCGTGGAGAGTCAGAGAGTGAGGAGAGGAGACGGAGAGGAGGAGAGCAGAGGCAGAGAGGATGAAGGAAGGGAAGAGAGGAGAGACGAGACACTGCTACGACAAGAGAACGAGAAGAGAATGAAGGAAGAGAGGAAGAGAGAGGGAGAGAGAGGAGAGGACGAGCGAGAGGAGCAGGACAGAGAGGAGAGAGAAGGACGGAGAGGAGGGGGGAGAGAGGAGAGGGAGAGAGGAGAGGAGAGGAGAGTGGAGGAGAGGAGAGGAGAGGAGAGGAGAGGAGAGGAAGAGGGGGAGAGAGGAGAGGAGAGGGGGAGGAGAGGAGAGGAAGGAGAGGGGGAGGAGAGGAGAGGAGAGGGAGGAGAGGAGGGGAGAGGAGAGGGGGAGGAGAGGAGAGGAGAGGAGAGGAGAGGAGAGGAGAGGGGGAGGAGAGGAGAGGAGAGGAGAGGAGAGGAGAGGAGAGAAGAGAGGAGAGAGCTGGCCCATGCAGCCAGGTAATAGACTAAGATAGTATCAATTACCTGACACCATTCACACCATTCTGTGAACACTCAATAGTGCACTGAAGCCAAATGAAGTGGGTTAAGATGGCATCTCACAGAGACATAACATGCGCTGTTTGATTGACTTCCTGAGGACGTCGTGCAATACCTTCAATACCGGGCACTAGGGGCAACAGTGAGCACTATTACCATCCCATGACTCTGGATCCGAAGGTCACGTGTTCATTCCCAGTGGTAGACACTTATTTTGTATTGTTTTGTTTTAACCCGGTCCCAAACCTTAACCCTTAAATCAAATAAAATCAAGCTTTATTTATAAAGCACATTTAAAACATGGAAAGCAGCGCAATGTGGTTTACAGGAAAAAAATAATAAAACACTTTTAGAAAATAAAAGCTGAAACAAACATAAGATTTTAAAAAATTATGAATGACACAAACTGAACGACTAAAAAGGAAAAGCAAATCTAAAAAGATGTGTTTTAAGATCTCTTTTAAATACTGTATGTCCACAGTTTCTGCCACCCTTAGGATCTCTGGCAGGCTATTCCAGAGGCTGAGGGCATAATTAACTTGTAAAAAACTTCGAAATTTGACGTTTGGAGAACTGTGGATAAAGGTCCACATCTGATGTCAAATTGGTAAAACCGTAAAATCTTGTTACAATTTGAGCTACTCCAGGAAGTGACGTTGCAGGCTAGCTCAGTGCTGCCCCCTCTCATTGAGTAACTCAAGTTGAAGGCCGACCGGGGTACTGCAGGCTTCTATTAGCAACTAAATTATCCTTATAAGTTCTACTGTGTGCGATTTTAAAATAATTGGTTCCAGGACATACATCTGGTGTATTAGAAACAATTATTGGTACCAACTTCTAAGCATTTTATTTACAAGAAGATTGACCACGAACATTGCCATGTTTCCATTCACTATAATGGGGGATCCCCTTTTCTGCTAACAATGCCTGCAGTACCGCAGTCGGCCTTGAACTTCCGAGGCTTCAAGGAGAGGGGGCAGTCGTTCTCCCACGGTGTGTCTGTACGTGTCCGTACTTATACCTGTGTGTGTGTGTAGCCCACCCATGTTTATGTCCGTACTCTGTACCTGTGTGTGTTTCTATACAGAAGGTAATTTGACTCAGCGGTGTAACTGGAGCCTGCTCGCTCCCACCTGAGTGTTAAATTATTTAAGGTGCTTTGGATAACAACCTGATCAACTCCAGGATCTATTATATCTACCTACTACCAGCGCCCCTGCTGCCCCCGCTCGCCCCTGGTGCCCACGCTCGCCTCTGCTGCCCCTGCTATCTGGTCACAATACGACAGGCCAGAGAGAGAGAGAGAAAGGGGAGCGAGAGAGGATAGTAGTGGAGAACAGACAAGTAGAACAGAAGAGAAGAGATGAGTAGAACAGAGGAGAAGAGATGAGTAGAACAGAGGGGAAGAGATGAGTAGAACAGAGGGGAAGAGAGAAGAGATGATTAGAACAGAGGAGAAGAGATGAGTAGAACAGAGGAGAAGAGATGAGTAGAACACAGGAGAAGAGATGAGTAGAACAGAGGAGAAGAGATGAGTAGAACAGAGGAGAAGAAATGAGTAGAACACAGGAGAAGAGATGATTAGAACAGTGGGGAAGAGATTAGTAGAACAGAGGAGAAGAGATGAGTAGAACAGAGGAGAAGAGATGAGTAGAACAGAGGGAGAAGAGATGATTAGAACAGAGGAGAAGAGATGAGTAGAACAGAGGGAAGAGATGAGTAGAACAGAGGAGAAGAGATGAGTAGAAAAAGGGGGAGAAGAGGGGTTTAGTAGAACACAGGAGAAGAGATGAGTTTGACAGAGGGAAGAGATGAGTAGAACAGAGGAGAAGAGAGATTAGAACAGGGGAAGAGATGAGTAGAACAGAGGAGAAGAGATGAGTAGAACAGAGGAGAAGGATGAGTAGAACAGAGGAGAAGAGAAGAGTTAGAACACAGGAGAAGAGATGAGTAGAAAAAGAGGGAAGAGATGAGTAGAAACAGAGGAAAAGAGATGATTAGAACAGTGGGGAAGAGATGTGTAGAACAGAGGAGAAGAGATGAGTAGAACAGAGGAGAAGAGATGAGTAGAAACAGAGGAGAAAGAAAAGGTAGAACAAAGGGGGAGAGATGAGGAGAACAGAGGAGAAGAGATGAGGAGAACAGAGGAGAAGAGAGAGGAGAAAGAGGAGGAAAAAGAGGAGAAAAGTGGGGACGGGGGAAAAGGGTGAGTGAACAGAGGAGAAGAGATGGTTAGAACAGAGGAGAAGAGAGAGTAGAACAGAGGAGAAGAGATGAGGGAGAAAAAGAGGGAAGAGATGAGGAGAACAGAGGAGAAGAGATGGAGTTAGAAAAAGGGGGAGAAGAGATGAGTAGAAAAGAGGAGAAGAGATGAGTAGAACAGAGGAGAAGAGATGAGTAGAACAGAGGGAGAAGAGATGATTAGAACAGTGGGGAAGAGATGAGTAGAACAGAGGAGAAGAGATGAGTAGAACAGAGGAGAAGAGATGAGGAGAACAGAGGAGAAGAGATGAGGAGAACAGTGGGGAAGAGATGAGTAGAACAGAGGAGAAGAGATGAGGAGAACAGAGGAGAAGAGATGAGGAGAACAGTGGGGAAGAGATGAGGAGAACAGAGGAGAAGAGATGAGTAGAACAGAGGAGAAGAGATGAGTAGAACAGAGGAGAAGAGATGAGGAGAACAGAGGAGAAGAGATGAGGAGAACAGTGGGGAAGAGATGAGGAGAACAGTGGGGAAGAGATGAGTAGAACAGAGGAGAAGAGATGAGGAGAACAGAGGAGAAGAGATGATTAGAACAGTGGGGAAGAGATGAGTAGAACAGAGGAGAAGAGATGAGTAGAACAGAGGAGAAGAGATGAGTAGAACAGAGGAGAAGAGATGAGGAGAACAGTGGGGAAGAGATGAGTAGAACAGAGGAGAAGAGATGAGGAGAACAGAGGAGAAGAGATGATTAGAACAGTGGGGAAGAGATGAGTAGAACAGAGGAGAAGAGATTAGTAGAACAGAGGAGAAGAGATGAGGAGAACAGAGGAGAAGAGATGAGTAGAACAGAGGAGAAGAGATGAGGAGAACAGAGGAGAAGAGATGAGTAGAACAGAGGAGAAGAGATGAGTAGAACAGAGGAGAAGAGATGAGTAGAACAGAGGAGAAGAGATGAGTAGAACAGAGGAGAAGAGATGATTAGAACAGTGGGGAAGAGATGATTAGAACAGTGGAGAAGAGATGATTAGAACAGAGGAGAAGAGATGATTAGAACAGAGGAGAAGAGATGAGTAGAACAGTGGGGAAGAGATGATTAGAACAGAGGAGAAGAGATGGGAGAAAGAGGAGACATGAGGAGAAAGAGATGAGGAGAACAGAGGAGAAGAGATGAGTAGAACAGAGGAGAAGAGATGAGGAGAACAGAGGAGAAGAGATGAGTAGAACAGAGGAGAAGAGATGAGTAGAACAGAGGAGAAGAGATGAGGAGAACAGAGGAGAAGAGATGAGTAGAACAGAGGAGAAGAGATGAGGAGAACAGAGGAGAAGAGATGAGTAGAACAGAGGAGAAGAGATGAGTAGAACAGAGGAGAAGAGATGAGGAGAACAGAGCAGAAGAGATGATTAGAACAGTGGGGAAGAGATGAGTAGAACAGAGGAGAAGAGATGAGTAGAACAGAAGAGAAGAGATGATTAGAACAGAGGTGAAGAGATGAGGAGAACAGAGGAGAAGAGATGAGTAGAACAGAGGAGAAGAGATGAGTAGAACAGAGGAGAAGAGATGAGGAGAACAGAGGAGAAGAGATGAGTAGAACAGAGGGGAAGAGATGAGGACAACAGAAGAGAAGAGATGATTATAACAGAGGGGAAGAGATGAGGAGAACAGAGGAGAAGAGATGAGTAGAACAGAGGGGAAGAGATGAGGAGAACAGAAGAGAAGAGATGATTAGAACAGAGGGGAAGAGATGAGGAGAACAGAGGGGAAGAAATGAGTAGAACAGAGGAGAAGAGATGAGGAGATTAGGAGACTAGGGGACAGGAGATTAGGAGACCACTCAGACTAGGTGAATTAGGACACCTGCCACCTTCTCTTTGTGGTGTGTTGATTTAAACACACAGAATAAATCATCATGCTTCTGTATCTCTCACAGACGCCACAACTACTGTTTATATTAATTGTATCTCCCAAAGACGCCACAACTCTTGTTTTTATATACAGTATCTCTCACAGACGCCACAACTCTTTTTGTTTTTTACAGTATCTCTCACAGACGCCACAACTCTTTTTTTTTTTTTTACTGTATCTCTCACAGACGCCACAACTCTTCTTTGTATTAACTGTAACTCTCACAGATGCCACAACACTTGTTTGTATTTACAGTATCTCTCACAGACGCCACAACTCTTGTTTGTATTTACAGTATCTCTCACAGACGCCATAACTCTTGTTTTTATTTACAGTATCTCTAACAGACGCCACAACTCTTGTTTGTATTTACAGTATCTCTCACAGACGCCACAACTCATTGTTAATATTTATTGTATCTCTTAGAGACGCCACAACTCTTGTTTTTATTTACAGTATCTCTCACAGACGCCACAACTCTTGGTTATATTTATTCTATCTCTCACTGACGCCACAACTTTTCTTATTATTTACTGAATCTCTCATAGACACCACAACTCTACTTTTTATTTACTGGATCTCTCATACATGCCACAACTCTTGTTTTTATTTACTGTATCGCTCAAAGACGCCATAAGTATTTTTGATATTTATTGTATGTCTCACAGATGTCACAACTCTTGATTTATTTACTGTATCTCTCACAGACGCCACAACTCTTGTTGTATTACTGATCTCTCACAGAGCCACAAACTCTTGTTTTATTTAGTATCTCTCAAGCACAACTCTTATTATTTATGGACTCTCAACGCCTAAACTCCTGTTGATATTTATTGTATGTCTCACAGACGCCACAACTCGTGTTTTTTATATGCATCTTCTCACAGACCCACAACTCTTCTTGTATTTAAATGTATCTCTCACAAACGCCAACACTCTTGTTTTATTTACTGCATCTCTCACAGACGCCACAAACTCTTGATTTTTTACTGCATCTCTCACAGAATGCCACAACTTTCTGTTATTTACTGTATCTCTCACAACGCCACAACTCTTATTTTTATTTACTGTATCTCTCACCAGATGCCACAACTCTATTGTTTTTATTTACTGCTCTCTCACAGACGCCACAACTTTTTTTTTTTACTGCATCTCTCACAGACGCCACAACTTCCTTTTTATTTACTGAATCTCTCACAGATGCACAAACTTTTGTTTTTATTACTGTATGTCTCACGAGCCACACTCTTTTTTTTTACTATCTCACAACGCCACAACTCTTGTTTTATTTACGCATCACTCCAGATGCCACAACTCTTGTTTTTTTTACGCATCCCACAGACCACAACGCTTGATTTTTTTCACACTGCATCTCTACGAGCCACAACTCTCTAGATTATACTTTCTTTCAAACGCCACAAAATGTTTTATTAACCTTTATCTCTCTACGCCGGCCACAACCTTGTTTTTTATTTACTGTCTGTCATCACGACGCCACAACTTTCTTTTGATTACTGTATCTCAACAGAATCACAACTCTTGTGTGAATATTATTAGATTCTCTCACAGCACCCACTACTCTTGTTGTATGCTTACATGTAACTCTCTATGACGCCACAACTCTTGTTTTATTACTGAATCTACTCACAGACGCCACAACTCTTGTTTTATTTACTGTATCTCTCACAGAGCCACAACTCTTGTTTTGTATTTACTGTATCTCACAGACGCCACAACTCTTGTTTTATTACTGATCTCTCACAGAGCCAAACTCAGATATTGTTGTTATTTACTGACTCTCTTTCTACAGACGCCACATCTTATTTTATTATGATCTCTCACAGAGCCACACACTACTGTTTTTATTTACTGTATCTCCTCACAGCGCACAAAATTTTTATTTCTGATCTCTCACAGACGCCACAACTCTTTTTTATTTACTGATCTCTCACAGACGCCCAGAACTTCTGTCATTTTTTTTATCTGTCTCACAGAGCCACACAACTGTTTTTATTTGTATCTCCAGAGCGCCAAACTCTTCTGTGTGATGTACTGCTTACTCCACAGATGCCACAACTCTTTTTTATTTACTGCATCTCTCACAGAGCCAACCTTGATTTTATTACTGCATCTCACAACACAAATCTTTTTCGATGCCAATGCAATCTGTTGTATCTCTCACAAACCCACAATCTTTTTTTATTTTTATCTCTTCACGACGCCACAACTCTTTTTATTTACGTATTCTCACAGACCCAAACTTTTTTATTACTGTATCTCTCACAAACGCCACAACTCTTGTTTTATTACTGTATCTCCAAAGATGCCACAAACTCTTTTTTATTTATGATCTCTCACAGACGCCCACAACTCTTCTTTTATTTACGTAGTCTCTCACAGAGCTCCATACCTCTTGTTTTATTTTTATTGTCTCCAACGATCCACAATCTTTTTTATTTACTGTCTCTCACAGACGACACAAAACTCTTTTTTTTTTACTGCATCTCTCACAGACGCCACAACTTTTTGTATTTACGTATCTCTCACGAACGCCACAACTCTGTTTTTATTTACTGATCTGTACTCCGACGCCACATCTTTTAATTTATATTTACTCTCACAACGCCACAACTCTTTATTATTTATATGTATCTCTCACAGACGCCAAAACTCTGTTGTATTATGTACTCTCACAGACGCCACAACTCTTTTTTTGATTACAATTTCTATTACAGACGCCACACAACTCTGTTTTTATTTACTGTATCTCTCAACGACCCCCAAAACTCTTGTTTTTTTACTGATCTCTCACAAGAGCCACAACTTCTTTTTTTTACTGTATCTCTCACAAACACAAAACTCTTGTTTTTATTTACTGTATCTCTCACAGCCCAAACCTATTAACACCTCTTAGACTCTTTTTTTTTTTACGATCTTACACAATCTTCAATAATCCAGACACTCTTGTTTTATTTACTGAGTCTCACCAGACGCCACAACTCTTTTTGTTATTTACAATCCTTCAAAGCCCACAAATACAATCTGTTTTAATTACTGCATCTCTCACAAGCCAAAGGCCCTCAACTTTCTATAATTTTACTGTATCTCTCACAGACGCCACAACTCTTGTTTTATTTACTGTATCTACTCACGGCGCCACAAACTCTTGTTTTATTTACTGTATTCCCAACGCCAAAACTTTTTTATTTATGTACTTCACCGACCACAACTCGTTGTTTTATTTAATGCATCTCTCAAAGATGCCAACAACTTTTTATTTAACCTACTTCTTTCACAAACGCCCAAATGTTTATTACTGTTTTTTTAGAGACCACAACCTATTGTTTTTTATGATCTCTCACAGAGCACAAACTCTTTTATTTACTGTATCTCCAACCAGCCACAACTCTTTTTTATTTACTGATCTCTCACGACGCCAAACTTTTTTTTATTTACTGCTCTCTCACAGACGCCACAACTCTTCTTTTTTTATTTACTGAACTCTCTCATAGATTCACAACTCTGTTTTATTATGTAACTCTCACGACGCCCAAACCTTCTTATTATTTATCTCTCACAACGCCAAAACTTTTTTTTTTACTGTATCTCTCACAGACGCCACAACTCTTGTTTTATTTACTGCATCTCTCAAAGACGCCAAACCTTTTTTATTTACTGTATTCTCCACAGCCACAATCTCTGTTTTATTTACGATCTCTCACAAACGCCACAAACTCTTGTTTTATTTACTGTATCTCTCACAGACGCCACAACTCTTGTGTTATTTAATGATTCTCACCAGCCACAACTCTTTTTTATTTACTGTATCTCTCACAGACACCCCAACTCTTGTTTTATTTAGTATCTCTCACAGACGCACAACTTTGTTTTTTACTGTATCTCTCACAGACGCCACAACTCTTCTTTTTATTTACTGATCTCTCACAGAGCCACAACTCTTGTTTTTATTACTGTATTCTCACAGACGCCACAACTCTTTTTTTTTTACTGATCTCTCAAGACGCCACAACTTCTTTATTTACTGATCTCCAAGACCCACACTCTTGTTTTTATTACGCATCTTCAGACGCACAAACTGTTTTTATTACTGATCTCTCACAAGCCACAACTCTTTTTTTTTACTGTATCTCTCACAATGCCACAACTGTTTTATTTACTGATCTCTCACAGAGCCACAACTTTTTTTTATTTACTGATCTCTCACAGACGCCACAATCTTTTTTTTTTATGATCTCTCCAGACGCACAACTCTTGTTTATTTACTGTACTCTCCACAGACGCCACATCTTTAGATTTATGATCTCCACAGACCCACAACTCTTTTTTTTTTACTCTCTCACAGAGCCACAACTTTTGTTATTACTGTATCCCAAAGATCCACACTCTTGTTTTTATTTACTATATCTTCACAGACCACAACTATCTGTGTATTTACTGTATCTCTCACAAGCCACAACTCCTTTTTATTTACTGTATCTCTCACAGAGCCACAAATCTTTTTTATTTACTGCATCTCTCACAGACACCACAACTCTTCTTTTTATTTACTGTGTCTCTCACAGAGCCACAACTCCTGTTTGTATTTCTGATCTCAAACGCCACAACTCTTTTTTTTTACTGCATCTCTCACAGACGCCACAACTTTATTATTTACTGTATCTCTCACAGAGCCACAACTCTTGTTTTATTTACTATCCAACAGACCAAACTCTTGATCATTTATGGATTCTCACGAGCCAAAACTCCGTTGTATTTATTGTATTCTCACAGACCACAACTCGTTGTTTTTATACATCTCTCACAGACACCACTACTCTTTTATACTGTTTCACAGATGCACAATTTTTTATTATCTCTCCACAGTGCCACAACTCTTGTTTTTATTACTGATCTCTCAAGATGCCAAAAATCTTCTTTATTATGTATCTTCACAACGCCAAACTCTTGTTTTTTTACGTTCTCACAGACGCCACAACTCTTTATTTATTAGCTATCTCCACAGAGCCACAACTTGTTTTATTTACTGTATCCAACAACGCCACAATTGTTTTTATTTACTGTATATCCACAACCCACACTCTTATTTGTATTACTGATCTGTCACAGAGCATCACTCTTGTTTGTTTACATTTCTTTCTTCAAACGCCCAACTCCTTTTTTATTTACTGAATCTCTCACAACGCCACAACCTATTTATTTTTCCTCACCGACCAACTTTTTATTTAGCCTCAAGACCACAACCTTTTTTTACTGTCTCACAAGCCAACTCTTTGTATTTACTGACTTCACAGAGCACATCTGTTTTACGATCTCACAGACCCACACCTGTTTTTATGATCTCTCACAAAGCAAACTCTGTTTTATTTATGTCTTCACGAGCCCAAATCTTGTTTATTATTGTCTTACAAAGCACAACTTTTTATTACTGTTCTCTCACCGACGCCACGACTTTTTTTTTATGATCTCCAGATGCACAACTCTTTTTTTATCTACACCGACACAACTCTAGTTTTATTACGTCTCACAGACACAATCTTTTTTTTTTACCATCTTCACAGACGCAACCTTTGTTTACGAATCTCACAGAAGCAAACTTTGTTTAAACTATCTCTCAAACGCACAATCTTTTATTTAGTATCTCTACGACCCAATCTGTTTATTTGATCTAGACGCCACAACTCTGATTTTTATGTCTCTCAAGAAACACTGTGTTTATGATTCTCACAGACCACAACTCTTTTATTTATGATCTCTCACGACACACTTTTTTTTATTTACTGTATCTCTCACGTCCACAACTTTGTTTTATTCGTTTCTCACGACGCAACTCTTTTTTTTTACTGATCTCACAGATCACAACTATTTTTATTATGTATCTTCAAAACGCAACTTTTTTTTATTACGATCTCTCACAACCAAACTTGTTTTAAACTCCACAGACCCACATTTTTTTTTTACGCATCTCTCAGAGCCAATCTCTTTTTTATGAATCTTACAGAGCCAACTTGTTTTATTTGTATTCTCACCGCCACAACTCTTTTTATTTACTGTACTCTCACAGACGCCAAAACTCTTGTTTAATTTACTGCATCACTCACAGATGCCACAACTCTTGTTTTTATTTACTGCATCTCTCACAGACGCCACAACGCTTGATTTTTTTTAGGCATCTCTCACAGACGCCACAACTCTTCATGTATTTACGGTATCATCTCACAAACGCCACAACTCTTGTTTTATTTACTGTATCTCTCACGACGCCACAACTATTGTTTTTATTTACTGTATGTCTCACGACGCCAAAACTCTTCTTTTTATTTACTGTATCTCTCACAGACCCAGAACTCTGTTTTTATTTACTGTCTCTATTCAAAGATGCCAAAACTCTTGTTTTGCTTTTACTGCATCTTTCACAGACGCCACAACTCTTCTTTTTATTCACTGTATCTCTCACAGAAGCCATAACCTTGTTTTTATTTAGTGTATCTCTCACAGACCACCACTTACTTTGTTTTATTTACTGTGTCTCTCATAGATGACACAAATCTTGTTTTTATTTATGTATCTCTCACCGGCGCCACAACTCTTGTTTTTATTTAACTGTATCTCCACGGCGCCACAACTCTGTTTTTATTTACTGTCTGTCTCACCGACGCCACAACTCTATTCTTTTATTACTGATCTCTCACAGACATCACAACTCTTGTTTTTTATATACGTATCTCTCACAGACGCCACAACTCTTGTGTGTATTTACTGTATCTCTCACAGACGCCACAACTCTTCTTTTTATTTACTTTATCTCTCACAGACGCCACAACTCTTGTTTTTATTACTGTATCTCTCACAGAGCCACAACTCTTGTTTTTTATTTACGTGTATCTCTCCAAAGATGCCAAAAACCTTCTTTTTATTTACTGTATCTCTCAACAGACGCCACAACTACTGTTTTTATTACTGTTATCTCCACAGACGCCACAACTCTTCTGTGTATTTACTGAATCTCTCAACAGAAGCCAAAACTCTTGTTTTTATTTACTGTATCTCTCACAGACGCCACAACTCTTCTGTGTATTTACTGAATCTCTCACAGAAAGCCAAAACTCTTGTTTTAATTTACTGCATCTCTCACAGACGCCACAAACTCTCTATGTATTTACTGTATCTCTCACAGATGCCACAACTGCTTGTTTGTATTTACTGTATCTCTCACAGACGCCACAACTCTTGATTTAATTTATGGACCTCTCACAGACGCCAAACTCCTGTTGATATTATTTGTATGTCTCACAGACGCCACAACTCGTGTTTTTATTTAATGCATCTCTCACAGACGCCACAACTCTTCTGTGTATTTAATGTATCTCTCACAAACGCCACAACTCTTGTTTTTATTTACTGCATCTCTCACAGACGCCACAACTCTTGATTTTTTTACTGCATCTCTCACAGAATGCACAAATTCTGTGTATTTACTGTATCTCTCACAAACGCCACAACTCTTATTTTTATGTACTGTATCTCTCACCAATGCCACAACTCTAGTTTTTATTTTATTACTGCGTCTTCACGACGCCACAACTTTTTTTTTTTTTACTGCATCTCTCACAGACGCCACAACTCTCCTTTTATTTACTGAATCTCTCACAGATGCCACAACTCTTGTTTTTATTTACTGTATGTCTCACCGACGCCACAACTCTTCTTTTTATTTACTGTATCTCTCACAGACGCCACAACTCTTGTTTTAATTTACTGCATCACTCACAGATGCCACAACTCTTGTTTTTATTTACTGCATCTCTCACAGACGCCACAACGCTTGATTTTTTTACTGCATCTCTCACAGACGCCACAACTCTTCTATGTATTTACTGTATCTCTCACAAACGCCACAACTCTTGTTTTTATTTACTGTATCTCTCACCGGCGCCACAACTCTTGTTTTTATTTACTGTCTGTCTCACCGACGCCACAACTCTTCTTTTTATTTACTGTATCTCTCACAGACATCACAACTCTTGTTTTTATATTACTGTATCTCTCACAGAGCCACAACTCTTGTGTGTATTACTGTATCTCTCACAGAAGCCACAACTCTTCTTTTTATTTACTGTATCTCTCACAGACGCCACAACTCTTGTTTTTATTACTGTATCTCTCACGGACGCCACAACTCTTGTTTTTATTTACTGTATCTCTCAAAGATGCCAAAACTCTTCTTTTTATTTACTGTATCTCTCACAGACGCCACAACTCTTGTTTTTATTACTGCATCTCTCACAGACGCCACAACTCTTGTTTTTATTTACTGTATCTCTCACAGACGCCACAACTCTTGTTTTTATTACTATATCTCTCACAGATGCCACAACTCTTGTTTTTATTTACTGTATCTCTCACAGACGCCACAACTCTTCTTTTTATTTACTGTATCTCTCACAGACGCCACAACTCTTTTTTTTTTACTGCATCTCTCACAGACGCCACAACTCTTCTGTGTATTTACTGAATCTCTCACAGACGCCACAAGTCTCGTTTAGATTTATTGTATCTCTCACAGACTCCACAACTCTTTTTTTTTTACTGCATCTCTCACAGACGCCACAACTCTTCTGTGTATTTACTGTATCTCTCAAAGATGCCACAACTCTTGTTTTTATTTACAGTATCTATCACAGACACCACAACTCATCTGTGTATTTACTGTATCTCTCACAAATGCCACAACTCCTGTTTTTATTTACTGTATCTCTCACAGATGCCACAAATCTTGTTTTTATTTACTGCATCTCTCACAGACACCACAACTCTTCTTTTTATTTACTGTGTCTCTCACAGATGCCACAACTCCTGTTTGTATTTACTGAATCTCTCACATACGCCACAACTCTTGTTTTTACTTACTGCATCTCTCACAGACGCCACAACTCTTCTATGTATTTACTGTATCTCTCACAGATGCCACAACTCTTGTTTGTATTTACTGTATCTCTCACAGACGCCACAACTCTTGATTTAATTTATGGATCTCTCACAGACGCCAAAACTCCTGTTGATATTTATTGTATGTCTCACAGACGCCACAACTCGTGTTTTTATTTAATGCATCTCTCACAGACACCACTACTCTTCTGTGTATTTACTGTATCTCTCACAGATGCCACAACTCTTGATTTTATTTACTGCTTCTCTCACAGATGCTACAACTCTTGATTTCTTTACTGCATATGTCACAGACGCCACAACTCTTCTGTGTATTTAATGTATCTCTCACAAACGCCACAACTCTTGTTTTTATTTACTGCATCTCTCACAGACGCCACAACTCTTGATTTTTTTACTGCATCTCTCACAGAATGCACAACTATTCTGTGTATTTACTGTATCTCTCACAAACGCCACAACTCTTATTTTCATTTACTGTATCTCTCACCAACGCCACAACTCTAGTTTTTATTTACTGCGTCTCTCACAGACGCCACAACTCTTGTTTTTTTTACTGCATCTTTCACAGACGCCACAACTCTCCTTTTTATTTACTGAATCTCTCACAGATGCCACAACTCTTGTTTTTATTTACTGTCTGTCTCACCGACGCCACAACTCTTCTTTTTATTTACTGTATCTCTCACAGACGCCACAACTCTTGTTTTAATTTACTGCATCACTCACAGATGCCACAACTCTTGTTTTTATTTACTGCATCTCTCACAGATGCCACAACTCTTGATTTTTTTACTGCATCTCTCACAGACGCCACAACTCTTCTATGTATTTACTGTATCTCTCACAAACGCCACAACTCTTGTTTTTATTTACTGTATCTCTCACCGACGCCACAACTCTTGTTTTTATTTACTGTCTGTCTCACCGACGCCACAACTCTTCTTTTTATTTACTGTATCTCTCACAGACATCACAACTCTTGTTTTTATATACTGTATCTCTCACAGATGCCACAACTCTTGTGTGTATTTACTGTATCTCTCACAGACGCCACAACTCTTCTTTTTATTTACTGTATCTCTCACAGACGCCACAACTCTTGTTTTTATTACTGTATCTCTCACAGACGCCACAACTCTTGATTTTTTTAAAGCATCTCTCACAGACGCCACAACTCTTCTATGTATTTACTGTATCTCTCACAAATGCCACAACTCTTGTTTTTATTTAATGTATCTCTCACAAACGCCACAACTCTTGTTTTTATTTACTGCATCTCTCACAGACGCCACAACTCTAGATTATTTTACTGCATCTCTCACAGAATATACAACTATTCTGTGTATTTACTGTATCTCTCACAAACGCCACAACTCTTATTTTTATTTACTGTATCTCTCACCAACGCCACAACTCTAGTTTTTATTTACTGCGTCTCTCACAGACGCCACAACTCTTTTTTTTTTTACTGCATCTCTCACAGACGCCACAACTCTCCTTTTTATTTACTGAATCTCTCACAGATGCCACAACTCTTGTTTTTATTTACTGTATGTCTCACCGACGCCACAACTCTTCTTTTTATTTACTGTTTCTCTCACAGACGCCACAACTCTTGTTTTAATTTACTGCATCACTCACAGATGCCACAACTCTTGTTTTTATTTACTGCATCTCTCACAGACGCCACAACGCTTGATTTTTTTACTGCATCTCTCACAGACGCCACAACTCTTCTATGTATTTACTGTATCTCTCACAAACGCCACAACTCTTGTTTTTATTTACTGTATCTCTCACCGACGCCACAACTCTTGTTTTTATTTACTGTATGTCTCACCGACACCAAAACTCTTCTTTTTATTTACTGTATCTCTCACAGACGCCACAACTCTTGTTTTTATTTACTGTATCTCTCAAAGATGCCAAAACTCTTGTTTTTATTTTACTGCATCTCTCACAGACGCCACAACTCTTCTTTTTATTCACTGTATCTCTCACAGAAGCCATAACTCTTGTTTTTATTTAGTGTATCTCTCACAGACACCACTACTCTTGTTTTTATTTACTGTGTCTCTCATAGATGACACAAATCTTGTTTTTATTTACTGTATCTCTCACCGGCGCCACAACTCTTGTTTTTATTTACTGTCTGTCTCACCGACGCCACAACTCTTCTTTTTATTTACTGTATCTCTCACAGACATCACAACTCTTGTTTTTATATACTGTATCTCTCACAGACGCCACAACTCTTGTGTGTATTTACTGTATCTCTCACAGACGCCACAACTCTTCTTTTTATTTACTGTATCTCTCACAGACGCCACAACTCTTGTTTTTATTACTGTATCTCTCACAGACGCCACAACTCTTGTTTTTATTTACTGTATCTCTCAAAGATGCCAAAACTCTTCTTTTTATTTACTGTATCTCTCACAGACGCCACAACTCTTGTTTTTATTACTGTATCTCTCACAGACGCCACAACTCTTGTTTTTATTTACTGTATCTCTCACAGACGCCACAACTCTTCTGTGTATTTACTGAATCTCTCACAGAAGCCAAAACTCTTGTTTTAATTTACTGCATCTCTCACAGACGCCACAACTCTTCTATGTATTTACTGTATCTCTCACAGATGCCACAACTCTTGTTTGTATTTACTGTATCTCTCACAGACGCCACAACTCTTGATTTAATTTATGGACCTCTCACAGACGCCAAAACTCCTGTTGATATTTATTGTATGTCTCACAGACGCCACAACTCGTGTTTTTATTTAATGCATCTCTCACAGACGCCACAACTCTTCTATGTATTTACTGTATCTCTCACAAATGCCACAACTCTTGTTTTTATTTAATGTATCTCTCACAAACGCCACAACTCTTGTTTTTATTTACTGCATCTCTCACAGACGCCACAACTCTTGATTTTTTTTACTGCATCTCTCACAGAATGCACAACTATTATGTGTATTTACTATATCTCTCACAAACGCCACAACTCTTATTTTTATTTACTGTATCTCTCACCAACGCCACAACTCTAGTTTTTATTTACTGCGTCTCTCACAGACGCCACAACTCTTGTTTTTTTTACTGCATCTCTCACAGACGCCACAACTCTCCTTTTTATTTACTGAATCTCTCACAGATGCCACAGCTCTTGTGTGTATTTACTGTATCTCTCACAGACGCCACAACTCTTCTTTTTATTTACTGTATCTCTCACAGACGCCACAACTCTTGTTTTTATTACTGTATCTCTCACAGACGCCACAACTCTTGATTTTTTTACTGCATCTCTCACAGACGCCACAACTCTTCTATGTATTTACTGTATCTCTCACAAATGCCACAACTCTTGTTTTTATTTAATGTATCTCTCACAAACGCCACAACTCTTGTTTTTATTTACTGCATCTCTCACAGACGCCACAACTCTTGATTTTTTTACTGCATCTCTCACAGAATTCACAACTATTCTGTGTATTTACTGTATCTCTCACAAACGCCACAACTCTTATTTTTATTTACTGTATCTCTCACAGACGCCACAACTCTTCTATGTATTTACTGTATCTCTCACAAATGCCACAACTCTTGTTTTTATTTAATGTATCTCTCACAAACGCCACAACTCTTGTTTTTATTTACTGCATCTCTCACAGACGCCACAACTCTTTATTTTGTTACTGCATCTCTCACAGAATTCACAACTATTCTGTGTATTTACTGTATCTCTCACAAACGCCACAACTCTTATTTTTATTTACTGTATCTCTCACCAACGCCACAACTCTAGTTTTTATTTACTGCGTCTCTCACAGACGCCACAACTCTTGTTTTTTTTACTGCATCTCTCACAGACGCCACAACTCTCCTTTTTATTTTCTGAATCTCTCACAGATGCCACAACTCTTGTTTTTATTTACTGTATGTCTCACCGATGCCACAACTCTTCTTTTTATTTACTGTATCTCTCACAGACGCCACAACTCTTGTTTTAATTTACTGCATCACTCACAGATGCCACAACTTTTGTTTTTATTTACTGCATCTCTCACAGATCCCACAACTCTTGATTTTTTTACTGCATCTCTCACAGACGCCACAACTCTTCTATGTATTTACTGTATCTCTCACAAACGCCACAACTCTTGTTTTTATTTACTGTATCTCTCACCGACGCCACAACTCTTGTTTTTATTTACTGTCTGTCTCACCGACGCCACAACTCTTCTTTTTATTTACTGTATCTCTCACAGACATCACAACTCTTGTTTTTATATACTGTATCTCTCACAGACGCGACAACTCTTGTGTGTATTTACTGTATCTCTCACAGACGCCACAACTCTTCTTTTTATTTACTGTATCTCTCACAGACGCCACAACTCTTATTTTTATTACTGTATCTCTCACAGACGCCACAACTCTTGTTTTTATTTACTGTATCTCTCAAAGATGCCAAAACTCTTGTTTTTATTTTACTGCATCTCTCACAGACCCCACAACTCTTCTTTTTATTAACTGTATCTCTCACAGAAGCCATAACTCTTGTTTTATTTTGTGTATCTCTCACAGACACCACTACTCTTGTTTTTATTTTTCTGCATCTCTCACAGACGCCACAACTCTTGTTTTTATTTACTGTGTCTCTCATAGATGACACAAATCTTGTTTTTATTTACTGTGTCTCTCACAGACTCCACATCTCTTGTTTTTATTTACTCTTTCTTTCACAGACGCCACAACTTAAGGGCTCTAATGTTTTATATCATTTCGATTTATTGAGATTCCTTAGATAGATAGAAAAATACAGTTCAAATCTAGTGCCATGTACAGGGAAAAGGGTGACATTTGGGATGCAAGGCATGTCTTCAAGGTCCCCATGGTTCTACCAGCTGTTTCCATTTCCTTTAGCTTAATTTGCAGGGGGAAGCAAATTGGAGGGCATTTGACACACATGCTCACGGACGCACACACACATATGTGGTGACACATACACACACACACGCACGCACGCACACACACACTTGACCATCTGGTCATATGCCTTTTTCCTACTCAGTTTGAGGCCCCAATTTCATTAAGGACATCATCACTGGGCCCAGAGACACCTGAGACTTAGCCTCCTCTATCCCAATGCACCATGAGGGCTGCTCCATGTGTGTGTATGTGTGTGTGTGTTTGTGTGTGTGTGTGTGTGTGTGCGCCTGTGTGTGTGTATTGCTCTGAAAGAAAGTGTAGCTCTGAAAGCAGTGATTTGTTGTAGCCATGAGAAGGCCTCCTCACAGGGTGCTGGCTCTCTCTATCTGCCTCCCACTGGCAGGAGATTACCTGGTTCAACAGAGTGTGGTGTGGTGGAGACCGTTTAGCCTCAGTGGGCCATCCAGGGCCAGCAGGACTCAACCATACAGTAGTAACCTCACGTACGGACAATCCCGGGGGTTAACTAGCGTCAGTGGTCTCAGGGAAGAGGGGAGGGCCAAGCCCGGGGGTAACTAGCGTCAGTGGTCTCAGGGAAGAGGGGAGGGCCAAGCCCGGGGGGTAACTAGCGTCAGTGGTCTCAGGGAAGAGGGGAGGGCCAAGCCCGGGGGTAACTAGCGTCAGTGGTCTCAGGGAAGAGGGGAGGGCCAAGCAAGGGGATAACTAGCGTCAGTGGTCTCAGCCATAAAGTAGTAACCTCAGGGACGGCCAAGCCCGGGGATAACTAGCGTAAGGGGGTTTTGCCATACAGTAATAACCTCAGGGTAGAGGAGTGTACTATCAGTGGTCTCAGCAGTAATAACCTCAGGGTAGAGGAGTGTACTATCAGTGGTCTCAGCAGTAATAACCTCAGGGTAGAGGGGTGTACTATCAGTGGTCTCAGCAGTAATAACCTCAGGGTAGAGGGGTCTACTATCAGTGGTCTCAGCAGTAATAACCTCAGGGTAGAGGGGTGTACTATCAGTGGTCTCAGCAGTAATAACCTCAGGGTAGAGGGGTGTACTATCAGTGGTCTCAGCAGTAATAACCTCAGGGTAGAGGGGTCTACTATCAGTGGTCTCAGCAGTAATAACCTCAGGGTAGAGGTGTACTATCAGTGGTCTCAGCAGTAATAACCTCAGGGTAGAGGAGTGTACTATCAGTGGTCTCAGCAGTAATAACCTCAGGGTAGAGGGGTGTACTATCAGTGGTCTCAGCAGTAATAACCTCAGGGTAGAGGGGTCTACTATCAGTGGTCTCAGCAGTAATAACCTCAGGTAGAGGTGTACTATCAGTGGTCTCAGCAGTAATAACCTCAGGGTAGAGGGGTGTACTATCAGTGGTCTCAGCAGTAATAACCTCAGGGTAGAGGGGTGTACTATCAGTGGTCTCAGCAGTAATAACCTCAGGGTAGAGGGGTGTACTATCAGTGGTCTCAGCAGTAATAACCTCAGGGTAGAGGGGTGTACTATCAGTGGTCTCAGCAGTAATAACCTCAGGGTAGAGGGTGTACTATCAGTGGTCTCAGCAGTAATAACCTCAGGGTAGAGGAGTGTACTATCAGTGGTCTCAGCAGTAATAACCTCAGGGTAGAGGAGGTCTACTATCAGTGGTCTCAGCAGTAATAACCTCAGGGTAGAGGGGTTACTATCAGTGGTCTCCAGCAGTAATAACCTCAGGGTAGAGGGGTGTACTATCAGGGTAGAGGGGTGTACTATCAGTGGTCTCAGTAGTAATAACCTCAGGGTAGAGGGGTACTATCAGTGGTCTCAGCAGTAATAACCTCAGGGTAGAGGGGTCTACTATCAGTGGTCTCAGCAGTAATAACCTCAGGGTAGAGGGGTCTACTATCAGTGGTCTCAGCAGTAATAACCTCAGGGTAGAGGAGTGTACTATTAGCTGAGCCCAGGGGTAACTGCCCAGCTAACAACAAACGTTGCCACAACTTTAGAGAACGTTAGTTAAAGAGTCTCATTAGGTCATTAACTAACGTTTTCATAGGAATGTTCCTGTGATGTGCAAGGAATATTTCCAATAGTCCATTCCCTTAATGTCAAATAGAACTTACCCAGAATGTGGTTACCATGTTCTCAGAATTTAAGATATTAATGTACTAGACATGTGTCAGGGGTGCTGAAGGTGGGTGTGGTGCATGAATCAAGCGCAGGACGCAGAGGCTCAGTCCAAAAGACTTTAGTGCAATATTCACGTAGAGAAATAAGCACAATAAGCCCGAAGGCGAAAACACGGCGCACACAGGCGTCAAATAAACGGCGCACTAACATGTGCGAAAAACCTCTCCAAAACACTGGAGGGAAGTACGTAGCTCCAACGCGAAAACAGAAGAGCAATCACACACAAAGACAAACACAACCAACGAGAACTAAATAGGACACTAACGAGGACTAACAAGACACAGGTGTCCAACATCAAGACAAAAGCAAACGAATATGAAACATAGATCGGTGGCAGCTAGTACTCCGGGGACGACGACCGCCGAAGCCTGCCCGAACCAGGAGGAGGAGCAGCCTCGGCCGAAACCGTGACAGTACCCCCCCCCTTGACGCGCGGCTCCAGCCGTGCGCCGACCCCGGCCTCGGGGACGACCAGGAGGACGCGGAGCAGGGCGCGCGGGATGGTCCCGGTGGAACTCCGACAGGAGAGATGGGTCTAGGATGTCCCTCCGCGGCACCCAGCACCGCTCCTCCGGGCCTTACCCCTCCCACTCCACGAGATACTGGAGACCCCCCATCCGGTGTCTGGAGTCCAAGATGGACCGAACGGTGTACGCCGGAGCCCCCTCGATGTCCAGTGGGGGCGGAGGAGTCTCTCCTATCTCATTGTCCTGGAGTGGACCAGCTACCACCGGCCTGAGAAGAGACACATGGAACGAGGGGTTAATATTCTTATACTCAACAGGTAGATGTAACCTATAACAAACCTCGTTCAATCTTCTCAGGACTTTAAAGGGCCCC
>LR778285.1:6419374-6560993 GCA_902810595.1 Coregonus sp. 'balchen' | reverse complement strand
AGTGGTTGCATTTGTGTAGGCGCATGTTGCGTCATGATTACAAGGTGTCCCGATATCTTTTCCATCTGTCCAGTTATCTGGTTTTAATGTCCATTCTAGAATGCCCTTCTAGCCAATCAGATATGAGTATTCAATAATGCTGTGGTATAATGTGTCTATATCCTGTTTATATAGTGTCTATATAGTGTCTGCCTGGAAGGTAGTATTCAATAGTATAGCTGTGTGTGTGTGTGTGTGTGTGTGTGTGTGTGTGTATGTGCATGTGGGCACGTGCGTGTGCATGTGCGTTTGTGTGTGTGCGAGCGTGCATGTGTTCTTCCCTGCGTGTGTGTGTGTATGCATGCATGTCTTCCAACTTCAATATCTCTTGGTATATGCTCCACTCCCTGCTTGCTCTGGACGCAACACTCACTTCTATTTCTGTTCACTGACGTCTATGAGGTGATGACGGCCTTGTTTTTTTTGTGCACTTTCAGAGAGTTCTTTAGAGAATACAGTTGATTCAAGGGTGGTTAGAATGGTCTCTGGTATCTCTCTGGCAGCTCAGGGCACACTCACGACCTTCTGAAACCCTGTCATACAGACCTCTGTGGTAGATTATCATTATAGAGTCCTTTCTGTCAGTGTCCGGCCTCGAACAGTACAATGCCATCGTGGTTCTTCACAGAACTCATCGTTAAGGGGAGCTGATTGGGATGTGAGTCATCCAGGATGTGAGAGGAGGAATGGAACGAAAGAAAGACAGAGGAAACAGGAGATTTACGAGAAAGACAGAGGAAACAGGAGATTTACGAGAAAGACAGAGGAAACAGGCAAATACGAGAAAGACGGAGGAAACAGGAGAATACGAGAAAGACAGAGGAAACAGGAGATTTACGAGAAAGACAGAGGAAACAGGAAAATTAAGAGAAAGACAGAGGAAACAGGAGAATACGAGAAAGACAGAGGAAACAGGAGAATACGAGAAAGACAGAGGAAACAGGAGAATACGAGAAAGACAGAGGATACAGGTGAATAAGACTATAGAAGAAGATACAACAGCAGCAGCTTTCTCCGTCAGGTGATTTGAGGCGAAAATAAATGAGCATGGAGCTCACACTTCTTCACCAGCACTGCAGTCGTTTTTGTGTAAAATAGGACTTCAAGTACATTTTGTTCCGACAGATATTTCCTTTTGAAAAGGTCTTTAAACCGTCTTTTAAGATCAAGGACCTAGAGCTATGACCTTCACAGCAAGGCTGTATTTTCTTAGACCTTTTGTCTACCTCTCCCCTCGCTTTCTCTTCTCTTTTCTACAACGTTGTTATGGACCGAACATCTTGCTACAGGCAGTCTAGGATCAGATTCAACCGAACAGCATTCTACCACCAAACACTGAATGTGGTTTAGAAATAATAGATTCCTCTATCCTCAGCCTGATGGCGCTGTCCCATTTCCAAGCCATTGCTATAACATAGCAGCGTATCGTGGACAGCACAGTGCCGTCGGCGCTACATTGTTCGCCAGTAGTGGTCAGTGTGGGTTGGGTACATGAAGACCCTGTGGGTGTTACCTGATATTACCAGTTTGACCTCATCTTCTCATTGGCTGTGTCTGAAATGGAAGCCTATGCACCATATACAGTTGTGAAGCAGAACCCCCGCAAGGTGGAGGGACCCACAAGCTGCCCCCGTCACCTCACACCTTATCAACATTTTATTGAATGTTTTTATGAATCATTTTGACTGTAACCCTCCTTTTTAAATTTCAACATGTAGCAAGCGAAGTGTTTGTGTTGTCCAATCTACATGGGTAGTAGGTGATTCAGACAGACTATATTGTTGTCATGCATCTAATTAGCATATTTCACAGTGGCGCCAGCGGCAGCCCGGGCTCGGCCTCCTCACCTAATTGGCTGTCAAGATGGAGAGTGAGTGAGTGAGTTGTTCAGGTGGGACTGGGATGGAGAGTCAGTGAGTTGTTCATGTGGGACTGGGATGGAGAGTGAGTGAGTTGTTCAGGTGGGACTGGGATGGAGAGTGAGTGAGTTGTTCAGGTGGGACTGGGATGGAGAGTGAGTGAGTTGTTCAGGTGGGACTGGGATGGAGAGTGAGTGAGTTGTTCAGGTGGGACTGGGATGGAGAGTGAGTGAGATGTTCAGGTGGGACTGGGATGGAGAGTGAGTGAGTTGTTCAGGTGGGACTGGGATGGAGAGTGAGTGAGTTGTTCAGGTGGGACTGGGATGGAGAGTGAGTGAGTTGTTCAGGTGGGGACTGGGATGGAGAGTGAGTGAGTTGTTCAGGTGGGACTGGGATGGAGAGTGAGTGAGTTGTTCGGGTGGGACTGGGATGGAGAGTGAGTGAGTTGTTCAGGTGGGACTGGGATGGAGAGTGAGTGAGTTGTTCAGGTGGGACTGGGATGGAGAGTGAGTGAGTTGTTCAGGTGGGACTGGGATGGAGAGTGAGTGAGTTGTTCAGGTGGGACTGGGATGGAGAGTCAGTGAGTTGTTCAGGTGGGACTGGGATGGAGAGTGAGTGAGTTGTTCAGGTGGGACTGGGATGGAGAGTGAGTGAGTTGTTCAGGTGGGACTGGGATGGAGAGTGAGTGAGTTGTTCAGGTGGAACTGGGATGGAGAGTGAGTGAGTTGTTCAGGTGGGACTGGGATGGAGAGTGAGTGAGTGAGTTGTTCAGGTGGGGACTGGTTTATGGAGAGTGAGTGAGATGTTCAGGGGGGGACTGGGATGGAGAGTGAGTGATTTTTGTTCAGGTGAGGACTGGGATGGAGAGTGAGTGAGTGAGTTGTTCAGGTGGGACTGGGATGGAGAGTCAGTGAGTTGTTCATGTGGGACTGGGATGGAGAGTGAGTGAGTGGTTCAGTGGGACTGGGATGGAGAGTAGTGAGGTTGTTCAGGTGGGACTGGGATGGAGAGAGGTGGGGTGAGTGGTTTTAAAAAGGAAAAAAAAAAAGGAAACAAAGGGGGGTGGAAGAAAAAAGTTTATTTTCAACCCGGCCAAATTCAAAGAAACCACCGGCACCACCCCCCTCTGCCCCCAGGTGGGTTGGAGGTTTGAAAGAAATTACAGCCTGTAAAAACCCCCCTGGGGGAAATGAAAAAGGGGCTCCTCCTTACCTGGGGTGTCCGCGGTGGAGAGTGAACCCCTCCTCGACCTGGGGGGTAGGACAGTCCTGGAAGAGTGCCATTCCGTCCTCCATTGGGGAATAGTGACAGTTCCTCTGGTGAGAGTGCCGGCCCTCCTCGTCCTCCCCAGGGGGAATAGTGACAGTTCCTCTGGTGAGAGTGCCGGCCCTCCTCGTCCTCCATTGGGGGAATAGTGACAGTTCCTCTGGTGAGAGTGCCGGCCCTCCTCGTCCTCCATTGGGGGAATAGTGACAGTTCCTCTGGTGAGAGTGCCGGCCCTCCTCGTCCTTCTCTTCCTGTCCCAGAAAACCAAGCTGATGACTGCCAGCAGCGCTCATGAAAGTGACCCCCCTTCTGTGAACACTGTCAAGCCTACAAGTCTGAGTTAGAAAATGTGTGGGCAGAACTGAAAAAGTGTGTGCGAGCAAACCTGACTCAGTTACACCAGCTCTGTCAGGAGGAATTGGCCAAAACTTATTGTGGGAAGCTTGTGGAAGGCTACCAGAACCATTTGACTCAAGTTAAACAATTGAAAGGCAATGCTACCAAATACTAATTGAGTGTATGTAAACTTCTGACCCACTGGGAATGTAATGAAAGAAATAAAAGCTGAAATTAAATAATTCTCTCTACTATTATTCTGACATTTCACATTCTTAAAATAAAGTGGTGATCCTAACTGACCTAAGACAGTGATTTTTTTACTAGGATTAAATGTCAGGAATTGTGAAAAACTGAGTTTAAATGTATTTGGCTAAGGTGTATGTAAACTTTCGACTTCAACTGTATCCATTAAAACAAAGCTAAAGGCTACTACAAGCACTAGCAGCACCACTGAGCTGTGACTATTCAGCTTCTGGCACATATAAATTGCTCTTTTTGCCTGGGATGTTATTTTCCACCAGTGAGAGAACTCTTTTGAGGAGCAGGAGAGAGAGCGAGAGAGAGGACGAGAGGAGAGAGAGAGAGCGAGAGAGAGAGAGAGAGATGAGGAGACGAGAGAGAGAGAGAGAGCGAGAGAGAGAGCGAGAGAGAGAGAGAGAGAGCGAGCTCTATCGGATTCTCTTTCTCTCTCTCTCTCTATCTCTCTATCTCTATAGTCTAAGATCGCTCTCTTCTCTCTCTCTCTATTCTCTCTCTCTCTCTTCTCTCTCTCTCTCTCTCTCTCTCCTCTCTCTGATGGATATTTTTCTCTGTGTATTCACTTAGTCTGTTTGTATTTTGTTCTCTGTGAGCTGCATAGAATAAATAGACCGATGGCAACGAACTGTGCTGTATATTTGAGTCAAGTACAGTAAACCGAACTCACACACCGCCCACACCAGTTGAAATCCACTTTTTCAAGCTGAAAGACGATGGCCAGAGCTTACTCATGATGTTGCACAACAATTTAAGTCAACAAGTCATCCTTTTAGTTAAAGTATTATTTATTTTGGCCATGAAGTGCCAAATCACTTCATGCAAATCCATATGAATGCGGTGTCTTTTCCTATGATATGACATACAAATTATTTTATAAATGGTATAATTGTGTGATATGATAGCCTTTTACAAACCCGCTCCCCCCCACCCCCCGTAGCCCCAAGATGAATGGTTTTGACCATTAAAGTTTTGCTTCACTACACGCTCTACTGCTTTGATTGGTGTAACGTTAGCTAGAAACTACAAGTATCTATCCAGATAATGAAAAGGAAAATCCAGTTTGCGGTGTGCATGATCACGAGCAAGGTCATTGTAGCCTATCATTTAACTCCCCATGGGCCTGTGAGAACCATATGGGCTGACTTGGCTTGACAAGGTTGCACCGTGTCCATTACAAAATGTAGAAAAACGCATATCAGCCATCTTTCAATAGTTATCCATATTACCGGAGCTTCATCTTAATCTTCCTAGCTATTTCTATGGCAGATTCGCGGCCGCAATTTATGGAAGACGGCAAAACTTTGGATATAACGAAAGATGGCGAAGTCAAAGTTAGCCCAGTGGTTTCCATCTGTGGCCATGTTTTCCCTAAATCAATGTTCATGACAAATCCAGCTCCAGAACCAGTCATAGAGCCAGCTGACTAGTCTTTTGAATACATTGTAGTAAAAAATAAAAATAAAATGCAACAACAGATAACATTAGCTAGCTAGATAAGGTTAACATGCTAGCTAGCTACACTGACAGCTGTCAGTGCCCTATCTGTTGATATTTATCAACTCCACATAGAAATTCCCACATCCAATTTGTGAATATGTATAAGTAGCCATCGGCAGTGGAACCTAAACGTGCATTTCCTCTGTAGGACAGGAAATTACGTCAAAACAGTAAATAGTGGAGGCAACTTCCTTTGTGGGGGGGGAGTCACTACTATGGAAACATGTAATTACAGTTAATGAAAGCTACAGTCTGGGATTTACCAGTTACATTTTTCAAAAATCAATGGCTATATATTCATTTGAAGTAGAAAAATGTATGACTGCAACTTTAAAGTTACTTATTGGCAACAACTTTTAATTTACTGCAATCAACTCTAATCCAATTAATAACTATATATCCGATATGAACAGAAGCCCTCTGCTTAGCTTTCAGTCAACATACTGGCTACGTCCCAAATGAAACCCTATTCCCTATATAGTGCACTACTTTTTTACCATGGCCCATGAGTCTCTGTTCAAAAGTAGTGCAATATGTAGGGAATAAGGTGCCATTTGGGATGCTTCCATAGAAACACTGTCATGCTAAAATAAAAATAAAACGTTTCAGTTTCCTAGCAACGATGAGGAACCACTTTCCCATGTTCTTTTCCTTTGTTCATTTGCTCTTTCTGAGAACAGGTGGAGAGCGAGAATGGATGGAGAGAGAGAGAATGGATGGAGAGAGAGAGAACGGATGGAGAGAGAGAGTGATGGAGAGAGAGAGAATGGATGGAGAGAGAGAGAACGGATGGAGAGAGAGAGAATGGATGGAGAGAGAGAGAACGGATGGAGAGAGAGAGAACGGATGAGAGAGAGAGAACGGATGGAGAGAGAGAGAACGGATGGAGAGAGAGAACGGATGGAGAGAGAGAACGGATGGAGCGAGAGAGAACTGGTGGAGAGAGAGAGAACGGATGCAGAGAGAACGGATGGAGAGAGAGAGAACTGGTGGAGAGAGAGAGAACGGATGGAGAGAGAACGGATGGAGCGAGAGAGAACTGGTGGAGAGAGAGAGAACGGATGGAGCAAGAGAGAACGGATGGAGAGAGAGAGAACGGATGGGAGAGAGAGAGAACGGATGGAGAGAGAGAGAACGGTGGAGAGAGAGAGAACGGATGGAGAGAGAGAGAACGGATGGAGAGAGAGAGAGAACGGATGGAGAGAGAGAGAACGGATGGAGAGAGAGTGAATGGATGGAGAGAGAGAGAACTGGTGGAGAGAGAGAGAACGGATGGAGAGAGAGTGAATGGATGGAGAGAGAGAGAACGGATGGATAGAGAGAGAACGGATGGATAGAGAGAGAACGGATGGAGAGAGAGAACGGATGTAGAGAGAGAGAACAGATGGAACAAGAGAGAACAGATGGAAGGAGAGAGAGAATGGATGGAGAGAGAGAGAACGGATGGATAGAGAGAGAATGGATGGAGAGAGAGAGAACGGATGGAGAGAGAGAACGGATGTAGAGAGAGAGAACAGATGGAGAGAGAGAGAACGGATGGAGAGAGAATGGATGGAACGAGAGAGAACAGATGGAACGAGAGAGAGAATGGATGGAGAGAGAGAGAACGGATGGAGAGAGAGAGAACGGATGGAGAGAGAGAGAACGGATGGAGAGAGAGAGAACGGATGGAGAGAGAGAGAACAGATGGAGAGAGAGAGTGAGAGGAGGGCAAACAACATTGACAGTTATGATCATCCTTAAGTAGGAGTGTGTATGTCCTGTAGCTTCAGCCTGCTGACATCTACCATCTCTCTGGCTGCATGGAGACTCAGCCTGCTGACATCTACCATCTCTCTGGGTGCATGGAGCCTCAGCCTGCTGACATCTACCATCTCTCTGGGTGCATGGAGCCTCAGCCTGCTGACATCTACCATCTCTCTGGCTGCATGGAGCCTCAGCCTGCTGACATCTACCATCTCTCTGGCTGCATGGAGCCCAGGGACTTTCTTCAAATGACTAATACCTCATGTGTCATATGTTCTAAAAATAGAACATAGAATATTGCACCCACCTCCATCTCTTTCTCCATCTCCATTCTCTTTCCCTCCAGAAGTTGATCTATAAGAAGAAGAGACTTCAAAATAACTAAATATATATTGTGTGTCCTATATTGTAAAAATACAACATAGAATATTGCACCCACCTTTTCCCCCATAAGACATTATACAGGCACATATAAGACATTATGCGTTTGCCTCATAGAAAGTGTTGGCTGAAGGACTTCAAATTAATTTGTATTTGTATTTGTATTTATTAGGCCTATAGACAATGTCCTGTGTTCTTAAACTATAACATGGAATATTAAATCCATCTCCGTCTCTACCCTCTCTTCCGTCTCCACCCTCTCATCCGTCTCCACCCTCTCATCCGTCTCCACCCTCTCTTCCGTCTCCACCCTCTCATCCGTCTCCACCCTCTCTTCCGTCTCCACCCTCTCATCCGTCTCCACCCTCTCATCCGTCTCCACCCTCTCATCCGTCTCCACCCTCTCATCCGTCTCCACCCTCTCATCCGTCTCCACCCTCTTTTCCGTCTCCACCCTCTCTTCCATCTCCACCCTCTCTTCCGTCTCCACCCTCTCCTCCCTATCCCTCTGCTACCATTCCTCCAGCACTTCTTGCTATATATGTTAGGTTCTAAAAATATTACATGGAATATTAAATCCACCTCCATCTTTCCCTCCAGTCAGTCTCGCTATCTATCTCTCCTCACGCTCTATCTCTCTCACTCTCTCTCTCTCCTCCACCACCTCTTCCCATGTGCATTCTATGCTATGTTCTAAAAATATTAAATGGAATATTGAATCCCCCTCCATCTCCATGTCTTCCCGATCTCAGTCCATCTCAGTGGACCCGTGTAGCTCAGTTGGAGCATGGCGCTTGCAACGCCAGGGTTGTGGGTTCGTTTCCCACGAGGGGCCAGTATGAAAAAAAATGTATGCAATCACTATCTGTAAGTCGCTCTGGATAAGAGCGTCTGCTAAAATGACTAAAATGTAAATCACTTCTCCAGTGTATTTCAGCCTGAGTTGGCAGCATCAGTCAGTGAAGAGGCAGGAAATCAATGTCCTGGGCCAGGTGTGAAGAGTGAAGGCTGCTCCAGGAGGGGAGCTAAGACCATTGGATCAGGGATGAACTCAGCCAGAGATGTGTATGTGTGTGTGTGTGTGTGTGTTTGTGCATCGGGAAGCAAAACACATGGAGTGGCTTAGCTTTCTCCAACACGCCTGTCTCAGAAGCCTCTCTTGTGGCTCTTGCCTTTGTTCATTGATCCACTCATTTTCAGGCGACTGGAGGTTCATGACATGGCTGGACAGAGAGGGGATGCTACTGTTGCGGAGGAAGAGGGATGTTGAAGAATGTCTCAGACTCAGTCCTTGTTTATATGATGACATTTTGTGACCTGGGACTATAAGGTTCTTTCTGACATTTCTGTAAAAAAAAAAAGAGTTATTCACATAGAGTTGCTCTTTAGGTTGTCCTTTAAATGTGAGATATGTCAGATTTGAGAATATTCAATTTGCGATGAAAAATATAATAATTCCGAAAGTTCTATCAGCGCAACTTGGTGCTGTAAGTTTCTATCTGCAATCCAATCATACAATTCTGGGCTGTCAATCAGAAATAATAGTATGTAAGGTGACGTACTTATTGAGTCGTCAAGAGGAAGACACCACAAAACAGTTATGAGATCGTTTTGCAGATAAAACCTTATAGTCCCAATTATTCATATCATAAGTTCTGGTCCTCTTTTTCAATTACTTAGATTTTTTTCCACCACTTTTTCAGAAGAATGGCCATAATGTACTGTAAGCTCTTTATGGTAAAAACTCATAAATACAGGGGCCTTAGAGTGTGTTTAAGGCCCTTGGGAGAGGCATTGCTGTTTTATTCTTGTTCTTGTTCTATGATCAATACGAACGGAAAGGGTATTTCACTAAAATTATAAACGTATTACATTTTATTGATAACTACAGTGGCTTGCGAAATTATTCAACCGCCTTGGCATTTTTCCTATTTTGTTGCCTTACAACCTGGAATTAAAATTGATTTTTGGGGGGTTTGTATAATTTGATTTACACAACACGCCTACCACTTTGAAGATGAAAAATATTTGTTATTGTGAAACAAACAAGAAATAAGACAGAAAAACAGAAAACCCCACCAAAGTCAATACTTTGTAGAGCCACCTTTTGCAGCTACAAGTCTCTTGGGGTATGTCTCTATAAGCTTGGCACATCTAGCCACTGGGATTTTTGCCCATTCTTCAAGACAAAACTGCTCCAGCTCCTTTAAGTTGGATGGGTTCCGCTGGTGTACAGCAATCTTTAAGTCATACCACAGATTCTCAATTGGATTGAGGTCTGGGCTTTGACTAGGCCATTCCAAGACATTTAAATGTTTCCCCTTAAACCACTCGAGTGTTGCTTTAGCAGTATGCTTAGGGTCATTGTCATGCTGGAAGGTGACCCTCCGTCCCAGTCTCAAAACTCTGGAAGACAGAAACGGGTTTCCCTCATGGGTTTCCCTGTACTTAGCGCCATCCATCATTCCTTCAATTCTGACCAGTTTCCCAGTCCCTGCTGATGAAAAACATCCCACCACCATGCTTCACTGTGGGATGTAGTTCTCAGTGTGATGAGAGGTGTTGGGTTTGCTCCAGACATAGCGTTTTCTTTGATGGCCAAAAGATCAATTTTAGTCTCATCTGACCAGAGTACCTTCTTCCTTATGTTTGGGGAGTCTCACGCATGCCTTTTGGTGAACACCAAACGTGTTTACTTATTTTCTTCTTTAAGCAATGGCTTTTTTCTGGCCATTCATCCGTAAAGCCCAGCTCCGTGGAGTGTACGGCTTAAAGTGGTCCTATGGACAGACACTCCAATCTTCGATGTGGAGCTTTGTAGCTCCTTCAGGGTTATCTTTGGTCTCTTTGTTGCCTCTCTGATTAATGCCCACCTTGCCTGGTCTGTGAGTGTTGGTGGGCGGCCCTCTCTTGGCAGGTTTGTTGTGGTGCCATATTCTTTCATTAATAATGGATTTAATGGTGCTCCGTGGGATGTTCAAAGTTTCAGATATTTTTTCAGAACCCAACCCTGATCTGTACTTCTCCACAACTTTGTCACTGACCTGTTTGGAGAGCTCCTTGGTCTCCATGGTGTCGCTTGTGTAATGAACACTCAGGGAGAAAAAGGTATAGATTCGCAGAAAGCAGGAATCGTGGTCACAGGCAGGCAATGGTCATACACAGGTAGGCAAACAGGCAGGTGAATCAAAACTAGGACTGAAGAGTATAACTGGTTCTCACAAACGAGCTAGGAAAAGGCTTAGTAGAGTCAAAACGAACAATACCACACAAGGCACAAACAGAATGAACTGAACTAAATAAGGAGCTGATGAGACCAGGTGAGTAACTAACACAGGTGAAATCAATGAACAAAAAGACAGGGCTTCGTTCAAGAACACAAAAAAAACAGGGCTATGTTCAAGAACACAAGGTGAACTAAGAAAAGAAATACAGAACCTTACAGCTTGCTTGGTGGTGCCCCTTGCTTAGTGGTGTTGCAGACTCTGGGGCATTTCAGAACATGTGTATATAAACTGAGATCATGTGACAGATCATGTGACACTTAGATTGCACGCAGGTGGACTTTATTTAACTCATTATGTGACTTCTAAAGGTAATTGGTTGCACCAGATCTTATTTAGGGACTTCATAGCAAAGGGGGTGAATACATATGCACGCACCACTTTTCCGTTATTTATTTATTTGAATTTATTTTTAAAAGTTTTTTTTTTCATTTCACTCCACCAATTTGGACTATTTTGTGTATGTCCATTACATGAAATCCAAATAAAAATCCATTTAAATTACAGGTTGTAATGCAACAAAATAGGAAAAATGCCAAGGGGGATGAATTATTTTGCAAGGCACTGTAGCAAGTAGTTTACTTACTTTGGGTGTCAGACACCAGAATCAGTTATCAGTTTACTCATCCAGAGCTTTTGCAATGTTGCTAGTTATCCATAGGAAATAGTGCATTTGTCATTTTAGGGAACTATCACTTTAACAAGTGTGTGATGAACATGAATTAATATATTTGATGATGTGAGTAGAAAGAAGGAAGGGTATTCTCTTTATTTAATCATTAAATGTCTGTACTCTTCTATTGAAATTGAAATAATTTTTTACATTCTGTGCGATAGAAGCGATTGCACCCCCTTAAAAAACAGATTTACAAATATCTTAGGATTTTGATACTGTGCACTTTAGGTACCTTTAAGGTGGACCTTAATGGGTCACTACAAAACAGTTCTGAGATCTGGGATGTGAAAACTTTGATGCTCTATATCTCAGAACTGTGCTTTGTGCAGATAGTCTCAAGGTCTCAAGTTCTTCCATCTTTGTAAGTCAGACTCGTCTTCCTCTAGCAGGGCATAAAGACAACCGACTGAATCCACACACTGATTACATACTGTACTCCCAAAGTGCTTTTTTGTTGTTGTTGTTGCAATGCTTCAACCCTTAACTGTCCATTGATTGGTTTATGTGTTCCAAACCTTGTCCCTCAAATGAAATAGCACTTCGGGAGCTTCTAACAGTCTTTAACCAGTGAGTGGATTAATTTATCCTAACTGTGCACTCAATCAATTGCTTATCCTGTAATGTTTATTTGGATGTACTGTGTGTGTATTACATTATACCAAAGCACTTGCACTATATCGGGAGGGCTTATTGGATGATTGACAGATGGAAATCCTGCCCCTCCAATAGATGGGTTGGCTGTTTACCAACAAACCTGATGCGCGTGCATCCAAGAGGCAGAAACAGACAGGGTTGGCTTTTGTTACAAGGACTATTGACAACACGTTAGCTATATGTCGTATGCAAATGTTTACTGAAAACATACATTTGCCCAATAAAGCACTTCCCACCAGGCACAGACCTCAATTCAACGTCTATTTTGCGTTGGTTCCACATCATTTTTTATCTATATTTTTTTGTAGCTGTCTGTCTACCACCACAAACCGTTTCTGGCACTAATATTGCACTCAATGAGCTGTATAAGGCCATAAGCAAACAGGAAAACGCTCATCCAGAGGCGGCGCTCCTATTGGCCGGGGACTTTAATGCAGGGAAACTTAAATCCGTTCTACCTAATTTCTATCAGCAATTTAAATGTGCAACCAGAGGAAAAAAAACTCTAGACCATCTTTACTCCACACACAGAGATGCATACAAAGCTCTCCCTCGCCCTCCATTTGGCAAATCTGACCATAACTCTATCCTCCTGATTCCTGCTTATAAGTAAAAACTAAAGCAGGAAGCACCAGTGACTCGGTCAATAAAAAAGTGGTCAGATGACGCAGATGCTAAGCTACAGGACTGTTTTGCTAGCACAGACTGGAATATGTTCCGGGATTCTTCAGATAGCATTGAGGAGTACACCACATCAGTCACTGGCTTCATCAATAAGTGCATCGATGACGTGGTCCCCACAGTGACCGTAAGTACATACCCCAACCAGAAGCCATGGATTGCAGGCAACATCCCCACTGAGCTAAAGAGTAGAGCTGCCGCTTTCAAGGAGCGGGACTCTAACCCGGAAGCTTATAAGAAATCCTGCTATGCCCTCCGACGAACCATCAGACAGGCAAAGAGTCAATACAAGATTAAGATTGAATCGTACTACACCGGCTCTGATGCTTGTCGGATGTGGCAGGGCTTGAAAACTATTACAGACTACAAAAGGAAGCACAGCCATGAACTGCCCAGTGACACAAGCCTACCAGAAGAGCTAAATCACTTCTATGCTCGCTTCGAGGCAAGCAACACGGAAGCATGCATGAGCGCACCAGCTGTTCCGGATGACTATGTGATCACGCTCTCCGTAGCCGATGTGAGTGAGACTTTTAAGCAGGTCAACATTCACAAGGCCGCAGGGCCAGACGGATTACCAGGACGTGTACTACGAGCATGCGCTGACCAACTGGCAAGTGTCTTAACAGACATTTTCAACGTGTCCCTGACTGAGTCTGTAATAGCAACATGTTTCAAGCAGACCACCATAGTCCCCGTGCCCAAGGACACTAAGTGAACCTGCCTAAATGACTACCGACCCATAGCACTCACGTCTGTAGCCATGAAGTGCTTTGAAAGGCTGGTCATGGCTCACATCAACACCATTATCCCAGAAACCCTAGACCCACTCCAATTTGCATACCGACCCAACAGATCCACAGATGATGCAATCTCTATTGCATTCCACACTGCCCTTTCCCATTTGGACAAGAGGAACACCTACGTGAGAATGCTATTCATTGACTACTGCTCAGCGTTCAACACCATAGTGCCCTCAAAGCTCATCACAAAGCTAAGGATCCTGGGACTAAACACCTCCCTCTGCAACCAGGTGGTAAGGGCAGGTAACAACACATCTGCCACACTGATCCTCAACACATGGGCCCCTCAGGGGTGCGTGCTCAGTCCCCTCCTGTACTCCCTGTTCACTCATGACTGCATGGCCAGGCACGACTCAAACACCATCATTAAGTTTGCAGACGACACAACAGTGGTAGGCCTGATCACAGACAACGATGAGACAGCCTATAGGGAGGAGGTAAGAGACCTGGCCGTGTGGTGCAAGGATAACAACCTCTCCCTCAACGTGATCAAGACAAAGGAGATGATTGTGGACTACAGGGAAAAAAAAGAGGACTGAGCACACCCCCATTCTCAGCAACAGGGCTGTAGTGGAACAGGTTGAGAGCTTCATGTTCCACGACAAAACCTATTCCCCCTCAGGAGACTGAAAAGATTTGGCATGGGTCCAAAGATCCTCAAAAAGTTATACAGCTGCACCATCGAGAGCATCCTGACTGGTTGCATCACCGCCTGTTATGGCAACTGCTCGGCCTTCGACCGCAAGGCCCTACAGAGTGTAGTGCGTACGGCTGGGGGCCAAGCTTCACTGGGGCCAAGCTTCCTGCCATACAGGACCTCTATACCAGGCGGTGTCAGAGGAAGGCCCTAAAAATTGTCAAAGACTCAAGCCACCCTAGTCATAGACTGTTCTCTCTGCTACCGCACGGCAAGCGGTACCGGAGCGCCAAGTCTAGGTCCAAAAGGCTTCTCAACAGCTTCTACCCCCAAGTCATAAGACTCCTGAACAGCTAATCATGGCTACCCGGACAATTGCACTTCCCCCCACCCCACCCCATCCCCCTCTTTTACGCTGCTGCTCCTCTGTTTACTATTTATGCATAGTCACTTTAACTCTACCCACATGTACATATGACCTCAATTACCTCAACTAGCCGGTACCCCCGCACATTGACTCTGTGCCGGTACCCCCCTGTATATAGCCTCCCTACTGTTATTTTATTTTACTGCTGCTCTTTAGCTATTTGCTTTTATTTTCTATTTTTCTTTAATGAACACTTTTTTCTTTTACATTTTTTCTTTTAAAAAACTGCATTGTTGGTTAAGGGCTTGTAAGTAAGTAAGCATTTCACTGTAATGTCTACACCTGTTGTATTCGGCGCATGTGGCAAATACATTTTGATTTTATTTGGTTTTCCTTTCATTGAAATTACGTGGAACCAACGTTGATTCAACCAGTGTGTGCCCAGTGGTCTTTCAAAGATAACCCTATTGTCACTACAACTTCATTGGAGTCCACCTGTGGTAAATTCAATTGATTGGACATGATTTGGAAAGGCACACACCTGTGTATATAAGGTCCCACAGTTGACATTGCATGTCAGAGCAAAAACCAAGCCATGAGGTTGAAGGAATTGTCAGTGGAACTCAGAGACAGGATAGTGTCGAGGCACAGATCTAGTGAAGGGTACCAAAAAATGTCTGCAGCATTGAACCACCAAGACTCTTCCTAGAGCTGGCCGCCCGGCCGAACTGAGCAATCAGGGGAGAAGGGCCTTGGTCAGGGAGGTGACCAAGAACCCGATTGTCACTCTGACAGAGCTCTAGAATTCCTCTGTGGAGATGGGAGAACCTTCCAGAAGAACAACCATCTCTACAGCACTCCACCAATCAGGCATTTACGGTAGAGTTACCAGACGGAAGCCACTCCTCAGTAAAAGGCACATGACAGCCCGCTTGGAGTTTGCCAAAAGGCACCTAAACACTCTCAGACCATGAGAAACAAGATTCTCTGGTGTGATGAAACCAAGATTCAACTCTTTGGCCTGAACGCCAAGCGTCACGTCTGGAGGAAACCTGGCACCATCCTTATGGTGAAACATGTTGGTGTCAGCATCATGCTGTGGGTGTGTTTTTCAGCAGCAGGGAATGGGAGACTAGTCAGGATCGAGGCAAAGATGAACGGAGCAAAGTACAGAGAGATCCTTGATAAAAACCTGCTCCAGAGCACTCAGGTTCACCTTCCAACAGGACAATGACACTTAGCACACAGCCAAGACAACGCAGGATTGGATTTGGGACAAGTCTCTGAATGTCCTTGAGTGGCCCAGCCAGAGCCCGGACTTGAACCAAATTGAACATCTCTGGAGAGACCTGAAAATAGCTGTGCAGCAACACTCTCCATCCAACCTGACAGAAACTCCCCAAATAGAGGTGTGCCATGCTTGTATTATCATACCCAAGAAGACTCGAGGCTGTAGTCGCTGCCAAAGGTGCTTCAACAAAGTACTGAGTGAAGGGTCTGAATACTTATGTAAATATGATATTTCAGTTGTATATTTTTTTATAAATTAGCAAAACTATTCTAAAAACCTGTTTTTGCTTTGTCATTATAGGGCATTGTGTGTAGATTGATGAGGAAAAACAACTATTGAATCAATTTTCAAATGAGGCTGTAACCTAACAAAATGTGGAAAAAGTCAAGCGGTCTGAATACTTTCCGAAGGCACTGTATATATTTATTTGACATTTATTCATCCCCTTATTTTTTAGGCACTAAACTATCTCCATATATACTTCCATTCATTTTTTAAACTGGTACCGGGGACCTTCAGATGAGTCTTGTGAGGCTTGTGTCCTTGAGCAAAATGAAGTCTCATCTTTCAATAGAGTGGTCATAATAGTTTGTAGGCCAAACCGTTCGGACGCTACAGACGTTTTCGTGAGAAGACTGATTTTCGGGATGTCTCATGGTCAAACAAACATCGCTCCAGGTTCTTTCACTTCAGATGCGGAAGGGCGATATTGGCGGATGCGGTAGATGAGAAGCAGCCCGTGCAAAAAAACCAGATGCAATATCTCTAGCTTAAACAGACAGATTTTGATGGGGATTTTTTATTATTATGTTAATTCGATTTCTGTGGGGGTGCGGAAATTGCAGGCCAAGGGTTAATGAAGCCAGTGAGTGATGACGTAAACTTTTCAACATTATCTGATGAATTGCGGAACACATTCTAGTCTGTGCTAGCGAAACAGTTCTGTAGCTTAGCGTCCGCTTCATCGTACCACTTCCATATTATGGGTGGTCACTGGTACTTATGGTCTGATTTACCAAAGGGACGGCGAGGCAGGGGCCTTGTATGCGTTTCTGTGTGTGCTGTTTTATCGCCTCTAGTTGCACAGGTGACATGCTGGTAAAAATGAGGTTTCAGTTTCTCTCCATAAAATCACCGGCCACAAGAAACTCCTCCTCCGCTGAATGTGCATTTTCTTGTTTTTTTTTATGGCCCTATATTATGTAGCTCGTTGAGTGCGGTCTTAGTGCCAGCGCCGGTTTGTGGTGGTATATAGACAGCTACGAAAAATAGATATAAAAACTCTCTTGGTAAATAGTATGGTCTGCAGCTTATCATGAGGTATTCTAACTCAGGAGATCAAAAACTCAAGACTTCCTTAACATTACAGATCACACACTAGCTGTTGTTAACAAAGATACACACCCCTCCTCCCTTCGTCTTACCCGAGTCTGCCATCCAGTCTGGACAATGAATAGAAAAACCAGCGAGATGTGTATAATCCATGTCTTTGTTCAGACATGCTTATATGATGATATTTCTTCCACCTTTATACAAAGCACTTATTGGTAACCTTTGCTTTGATGGTAGCAGACAATCCTCTAGGGGAGACAGGAAGTCGACCCCTACTCTTGGTTCCCATAGCATTATCCACTCCGCCACCCGGTGATAAGATCTAGGGCCATATTCACAAAGCCCTGCTTCCCTGCTTCCGGGGTCCAGGCGAAGGGGCGCACGCTCGTTTGGGTGAGGGCTGTCAGGGGAGCGGCTAGGGAGCTAAAATTGCGAATAAATGCCTACAAAAATTAGCGAAACCTAAAAAACGTTGCTTGAGGGATGAGGGCTGGGGCCAATCCAGTACCGTGCTGACCTTGGCTGGGTCCATCCGTAGGTCCCCCTGGGTGACGATGAACCCCAGGAAGGAGACTGTCTCTGTGTGGAACACGCACTTCTCCGCTTTGACGTAGAGCTGGTGATGGAGAAGGCGATGGAGGACCTGCCGAACGTGCTGCTGGTGTTCACTCATGTCCTTTGAAAATATTGGGATGTCATCCAAATACACGAAGACGCTGTAGTCGAGGAGGTCCCGGAGCATGTCATTGACCAATGCCTGGAACACCGCAGGTGTGTTGGCTAGACCGAAAGGCATGACTTGGTACTCGTAATGCCCACTGGCTGTGTTAAAAGCAGTCTTCCACTCGTCCCCCTCCCGAATCCTCACCAGGTTGTAGGCATTTTGTAAGTTCAGCTTGGTGAAGACCCGGGCTCCCTGCAACGACTCGAATGTCATCGTCATCAGGGGGAGTGGGTAGCGGTTCTTAACCGTGATGTCGTTGAGCGCCCGATAATCAATGCACGGCCGCTGCCCACCGTCCTTTTTCCCCACGAAGAAGAAGCCCACGCCCGCGGGTGAGATAGAGGGACAGATGTGACCCTCGATGAGTGCCTCGTTGATACATACTCCCTCATGGCCAGTGTCGCGGTGGTAACCTTCTGGCCGCAGCACAGGCAACGTCCGTGGCACAGACATCTCTGTTTCTCCATCCTGGACATGCGCGCCTTGCGTCATTCCTCTCACGACGCCGATTGTCCACCCACACCGAGAGTTTGACGAGGCCGTCCAGTCGCTCAGGCAGCTCCCTGAAGGAGAGTTCGTCCTTCATTCCCTCCGATAGCCCCTGCGCGTAAAGGACGACCAGGGCGGCCTCCTCCCATCCTGCCTCTCGAGCCCTGGTCCGGAACTCCACTGGTTCAGCATAGCTCCCTGCGTTGCCAATGCGCTACGATGCTGTGCTGCCTCCGCTGGGTCCATATTGGCTCTGTTTTCCTCCGCTGGGTCCATATTGGCTCTGTTTTCCTCCGCTGGGTCCATATTGGCTCTGTTTTCTGTAAGGGTTGGTGTGAGGTGTGACCCAGGTGCAGCTCAGGATAGACAGTAGGCAGAGATGGTGAAACAAGGATGTTTACTGGTAGTTCCAAAACCAGGATACAAAATAACGGACTTGTCACGATAACATAAAGGAGGAGCAAATTGGCCTCCAAAAACAGGCTGACAGCAATCATACGAAATACTAACTAGGACTGAAAACAACAATGAAACAAGGAGAACACTTCTCAAGTACCTGTACATACGTCTTGCGATCAGACACTGATTAGTACTGTTTGGCATCGAGAAACTAGCAGAGAAAACAGAGCAAGGGAACACAGGGATGTGAGGGCATAAATACACAGGTGAACAGGTAGATACAGGTGACACCAATAGGATGATGATTAGACCAGGCTGTGAGTGAGGAGGTGCCTAAGGTTGTCGGAGGATGACACCTAGTGGGTCGCTCCGGAACTGCTATCCCCTCCTGTAACACAAAGCGTCCCAGAGTAGGAGCGCTGATCTATGATATGACAGGTCCTACCTGTCCATGCAATCTGATCCATTGTTTTCTACAAGGAAAAACTGATTATAGATCAGCACTCCTCTTTGTGAATCTGGGCCCTGGTCTCCATCTGTCTCCTGCAAGATGTTTTTTTTATTTTTTATTTTGCACACACACACATACACACACACATACACACACACACACACACACACACACACACACACACACACACACATACGCTTCACACACACACAAGCATGATTGAACATACATGCTTTACACACATACACACACGAACATGCGTATACAGACACACACTTCAGACACACATGTCCTCGTCAGGCTGACTGATTTGTCCTCGTCAGGCTGACTGATTTGTCCTCGTCAGGCTGACTGATTTGTCCGCGTCAGGCTGACTGATTTGTCCTCGTCAGGCTGACTGATTTGTCCTCGTCAGGCTGACTGATTTGTCCTCGTCAGGCTGACTGATTTGTCCGCGTCAGGCTGACTGATTTGTCCTCGTCAGGCTGACTGATTTGTCCCCGTCAGGCTGACTGATTTGTCCTCGTCAGGCTGACTGATTTGTCCGCGTCAGGCTGACTGATTTGTCCTCGTCAGGCTGGCTGGCATAGGCAGTCACCGGTGACCCAGCCGACTGCAGTACAGTATGTCTAGCTAGCTACCCATTCACACACACACACACACGCACACAGGCTGGAGTTGGCTGGCAGTGGATCCAACCAGGACTCTCATTCTAAATTCAAACAGCAGACCTGCAGTTGTGTTCCAAGTATTTTGGCAAACTAGGCCTGGTTTGGCTAGTCTATAGCTGTGAGTAATCTGTACTGTAAGGTTGGAGGATACTCAATTCCTACTGTATAGGCTTAGTGTGTGAGTGGTATGGCCAGTCCTACCGTACAGGCCTATAGCTACAAGAACTGAATGGTTACCCAGGTATATCAGTAGTGTGTCTGGTGCGAACCCTAACCCCAGCTGGGGGTTCCTCTGTGAGGTTGGAGGATAGTAAGTCCTTTGGCACTGACACACAGGAACTCTGACACACAGGTTGTCATGGCACCGTGAGGTCGCCTAGACAGAGAGCTCTGTAAATATAGTACATATTTTTGTTATTTTTAAGTGTTTTATGTTGCATTTAAAAAATAATGTTTTTGGGTTTGACTGCTTACCTTGTGCGGTCTTGAAACGTCCTTTTTGGCTTACAGCTTTTTAGTTTAATCTGTCGGGAAGAATAACAATCAAGGGCCAGAGATGGCAGAGGCTCAGGGACGGATCTTAACCACTGCCAAGATGTAGTGGCTTTCGTTCGGACCACACACACACACACACACACACACACACACACACACCCACACAGATAAGTGTGTGAATTGGACCATTTTTCTGTCAAAATGTAACAAGTACTTTTGGGTGTCAGGGAAAATGTATGGAGTAAAAAGTACATTATTTTCTTTAGGAATGTAGTGAAGTAAAAGTAAAAGTAGTACTTTAAAGTATTTTTACTTGGGTACTTTACACCACTGGGAAGGTGGTATTACAACTTAAGCCTTCTACCTGACTTCTCGATCCTATCCCCACCACCTACTTCAAAACAGTTATTAATTGCATATCTGAAGAGGTGCAAGCTATTGTTAATCACTCCCTGTTCACAGGCACTTTCCCCACTGCAATTAAAACTGCTATGGTGAAACCCCTTCTGAAGAAATGTAGATTCTTCAGCTCTAAGCAATTTTCGGCCAATCTCCAATCTTCCATTCTTAAGCAAAATTCTGAAGAACTTGGTTTTCGAACAGATAAATGATTTTTTAAGTACCAACTGTATTTAAAAAAAAAAATCCTATCTGGTTTTCGTGCCCTGCACAGAGACAGCCTTAGTTAAAGTGGTAAATGATCTTAGCGCCAACACAGACGCCAAACAACTCTCTGTCCTTTAAGTGCTGCGTTTTTTACAATGTTGACCATGATGTCCTTCTGGACAGACTGGAGAGGTGGGTTGGCCTCTCCTGTCCAGTTCTAAATTGGTTTAGGAACTATTAAACCGGTCAAGAGTTTTCTGTCACCCTTGGTGAACATAACTGAGAGAAAATAGATGTGGCATTCCACAAGGTTCGATTTTGGGTCCGGTATCGTTCCGTTTATATATGTTAACCCTTAGCAACGTTATCAGAAAGCAAGACATTGACTTTCACTGCTACGCAGACGATACACAACTTTACATTTTCTGTGTCATCAGAGGATCTTATCTCCCCAGATAAATTATTAGACTGTGTTAGTGATTTAAATAGTTGGATGGCTCACAACTTCCTCCAGCTAAATCAAGAGAAGAGGCAATAAAGATAAAACACCAGGAAAAAAACCTAGGTGTCATTTTACATTCTAAACTCAATTTCGAATCACACATTAGGAATGTGACCAAAATAGTTTTTTACCACCTGAGGAACATTGCCAAGTTGCGGCCGTTTGTCTCTCAGGCTGATACAGAGAGACTCATCCATGCTTTTATTACAAGCAGGCTTGACTACTGTAATGCTCTCCTGTCTGGTCTACCCAAGAAAGCCATTGGTCAACTGCAAAACATACAGAATCTTGCAGCATGGGTACTGACCAAGACCAGACAGAGAGCACACATTACACCGGTTTTAAAGTCTCTGCACTGGCTGCATGTGAGTTTTAGAATTAATTTTAAGATTATTTTATTGGTTTTTAAATCAATCCACGATTGTGCACCCCAATACATATCAGACATGCTTTTAAGTTATGCACCCAGTACGTCCCTCAGGTCCTCTGGCACTGGCCTTTTAACTATCCCAAAGCCTAGGACCAAGAGGCATGGAGAGGCAGCCTTTAGTTATTATGCCCCTAGCCTCTGGAATAGCCTGCCAGAGAACCTGAGGGGGGCTGAAACTGTGGATATATTTAAAAGAGATCTTAAAACACCTTTTTAGTTTTGCTTTTCCAGGGAGTGTTTTTTAAATAAGGTGTTTTATTATTATTATTATTTATTAAAATATTTTGTTTTTTTGTCTTTCAGTTTTAAATTGTTATTTATTTATTTATTTTGTACCTCTTATGTTTCTTGTGTAGTAAATATAAAAGTTTTTATTTTCATTGTTCGTTTTTTCCTGTGAAGCGCATTGTGTCGCATTCATGTCTGAAATGTGCTATATAAATAAAGCTTGATTTGATTTGATTTAGAGGGTGTAAGGACTGGGATGAGACTCATCTTCAGATAACTGAACCTGGTAGAATGATGCCCAGGCCCTCTGTGTATGGTTGTTTTTATGTCTCCATCCACTTCTATAAGGGTAAGAAGATTCTAAAGATTCTAAATTCTAAAGACTCTAAATTCTAAAGATACTGAATTCTAAACACTAAATTCTAAACATTCTAAAGGTTTAACGTTCTAAAATCTAAAGATTTCCCATTAATATTCTAAAGGTGGAGGTTTTACAAAGCACTATTCTAAAAACAGGAACAGAGCATTTCTTTCCTCCATGAGTTATAGTGTCTGTTTAGAGCGGAGTGAGGATTGCCCACTGGCTCCCAATTCATCAGAAGAGCCTAATACAATCTAAACGCAGGAGGCCCCAAATCCTCAGCACCATTTATTAGCTCAAATCTCCCCGTGTCAGCCCCTCTACCTCATCCATCCCCAGCACCCAGGGGGTTTCAGCACACATCCAGACTATTCAGCTTGTGTTTGTGTGTGAACTCAGCTTCTGGCACATATAAATTGCTCGTTTTGCCTGGGATGTTATTTTCCACCAGGAGCCTGATGGAGTGATGTCATGTCGATCGATCTCTCTATCGATATCTCCTCTATACTCTCTCTCTCTCTCTCTCCTCCTCTCTCGTTCTAGCTCTTCCTCTCTCTCTGCTCTATCTCTCTCTATAGATAGGCTTCTCGCTCTCTATATCTCGTTCGCTCTAGGAGATCTATCATCGATCATCTCTTCTCTACTCTCGCTCTATATCTCGTTCTGGATCTCTCTCGTCTCCCTTCTCTCTCTCTCTCTCTCTCTCTCTCTCTCTCTCTTCCTCTTCCTCTTCCTCTCTCCTTCCCATCCCTCTGTCTCTCTCTAGTCTGGTTTCCTTTGAGGAGTTACTTCAAATCAGATCAAATCAAATCAAATTTTATTGGTCACATGCGCCGAATACAACAGGTGCAGACATTACAGTGAAATGCTTACTTACAGCCCTTAACCAACAGTGCATTTATTTTAAACAAAAAAAGTAAGAATAAAACAACAACAAAAAAAGTTTTGAGAAAAAAAGAGCAGAAGTAAAATAAAGTGACAGTAGGGAGGCTATATATACAGGGGGGTACCGTTGCAGAGTCAATGTGCGGGGGCACCGACTAGTTGAGGTAGTTGAGGTAATATGTACATGTGGGTAGAGTTAAAGTAACTATTCATAAATACTTAACAGAGTAGCAGCAGCGTAAAAAGAATGGGGTGGGGGGGCAGTGCAAATAGTCCGGGTAGCCATGATTAGCTGTTCAGGAGTCTTATGGCTTGGGGGTAGAAGCTGTTGAGAAGTCTTTTGGACCTAGACTTGGCACTCCGGTACCGCTTGCCGTGCGGTAGCAGAGAGAACAGTCTATGACTAGGGTGGCTGGAGTCTTTGACAATTTTGAGGGCCTTCCTCTGACACCGCCTGGTATAGAGGTCCTGGATGGCAGGAAGCTTTGCCCCAGTGATGTACTGGGCCGTACGCACTACCCTCTGTAGTGCCTTGCGGTCAGAGGCCAAGCAGTTGCCATACCAGGCAGTGATGCAACCAGTCAGGATGCTCTCGATGGTGCAGCTGTAGAATTTTTTGAGGATCTGAGGACCCATGCCAAATCTTTTTAGTCTCCTGAGGGGGAATAGGCTTTGTCGTGCCCTCTTCACGACTGTCTTGGTGTGTTTGGACCATGATAGGTTGTTGGTGATGTGGACACCAAGGAACTTGAAGCTCTCAACCTGTTCCACTACAGCCCCGTCGATGAGAATGGGGGCGTGCTCAGTCCTCTTTTTTTCCTGTAGTCCACAATCATCTCCTTTGTCTTGGTCATGTTGATGGAGAGGTTGTTGTCCTGGCACCACACGGCCAGATCTCTGACCTCCTCCCTATAGGCTGTCTCATCGTTGTCGGTGATCAGGCCTACCACTGTTGTGTCGTCGGCAAACTTAATGATGGTGTTGGAGTCGTGCCTGGCCATGCAGTCATGGGTGAACAGAGAGTACAGGAGGGGACTGAGCACGCACCCCTGAGGGGCCCCCGTGTTGAGGATCAGTGTGGCAGATGTGTTGTTACCTACCCTTACCACCTGGGGGCGGCCCGTCAGGAAGTCCAGGATCCAGTTGCAGAGGGAGGTGTTTAGTCCCAGGATCATTAGCTTAGTGATGAGCTTAGAGGGCACTATGGTGTTGAATGCTGAGCTGTAGTCAATGAATAGCATTCTCACGTAGGTGTTCCTCTTGTCCAGGTGGGAAAGGGCAGTGTGGAGTGCGATAGAGATTGCATCATCTGTGGATCTGTTGGGGCGGTATGCAAATTGGAGTGGGTCTATGGATTTCTGGGATTATGCTGTTGATGTGAGCCATGACCAGTCTTTCAAAGCACTTCATGGCTACAGACGTCAGTGCTACGGGTCGGTAGTCATTTAGGCAGGTTATCTTAGAGTTCCCTTCCCTTCCCTATCCATCATCAAAGACCTCTTTAAATATGAGCGCTGAGAATTTGTCCCTTAATGCACATGTTACCCTGTGTAACTTTTGTATATCATAGTGGAGTTGATATACCAGTATAGCTTTATAGTAAAATTGTCCGTTGCCCCCTTAAAGGTTTATCAGTTTTCAACCAGAGTTCGCACGGGTCCTTATTTATTCTACGACTGCTGTTCTATCCAAACCTGTCCTGGCCTTGTACATATACAGGACACGTATTATAAATAATGTAATATGCCATTTAGCAGATGCTTTTATCCAAAGCGACATACAGTCATGCGTGCATACATTTTTGTGTACGGGTGGTCCCGGGGATCAAACCCACTACCTTGGCATTACAAGCGCCGTGCTCTACCAGCTGAGCTACAGAGGACCACAGGTAAAGGACACGTATTATAAAAGACACTTCTGATACATACCAGGTCTGGATAGAACAGCAGTCATATAATAATTATGGACTTGCGCAAAACTCTGGTTGAAAACGGAGGTACATTAAAAGGCTTACACAAACACGCACACAAACACACACACTCACTCTTTATAGATGAGCGCTGAGAAACCCCTTAATAGCTTTTAAGAGACTTACCTGGAGGATCATTCTGAGTGTCTGAACAGCATGCTACACATTACCCACTGGGCACACAATGGTTGAATCAACTATGTTTCCACGTCATTTCAATTAAATTACTCTGTCTCTCTGTCTCTCTGTCTCTCTGTCTCTCTGTCTCTCTCTCTCTCTCTCTCTCTCTCTCTCTCGCTCTCTCTCTCTCTCTCTCTCTCTCTCTCTCTCTCTCTCTCTCAATTTCAATTTAAGGGCATTATTGGCATGGGAAACGTATGTTAACATTGCCAAAGCAAGTGAAGTAGATAGTAAACAAAAGTGAAATAAATAATAAATATTAACAGTCATTACATTCAAAAGTTCCAAAAGAATAAAGACATTTCAAATGTCATATTATGTCTATATACAGTGTTGTAACAATGTGCAAATAATTAAAGTACAAATGGGAAAATAAATACAAATAAATATGGGTTGTATTTACAATGGTGTTTGTTCTTCACTGGTTGCCCTTTTCTTGTGGCAACAGGTCACACACATCTTGCTGCTGTGATGGCACACTGTGGTATTTCACCCAGTAGATAAGAGAGTTTATCAAAATTGGGTTTTGTTTTCGATTCTTTGTGGATCTCTGTAATCTGAGGGAAATATGTGTCTCTAATGTGGTCATACACATAAAAGGCAAATGAATTACTTAAAAATCATATAATGTGATTTTCTGGATTTTTGTTTTAGATTCCGTCTCTCACAGTTGAAGTGTACCTATGATAAAAATTACAGACCTCTACATGCTTTGTAAGTAGGAAAACCTGTAAAATCGGCAGTGTATCAAATACTTGTTCTCCCCACTGTAGGTACAGTTGAAGTCGGAAGTTTACATACACCTTAGCCAAATACATTTAAACTCAGTTTTTCACAATTCCTGACATTTAATCCTAGTAAAAATTCCCTGTCTTAGGTCAGTTAGGATCACCACTTTATTTTAAGAATGTGAAATCTCAGAATAATAGTAGAGAGAATGAATCATTTCAGCTTTTATTTCTTTCATCACATTCCCAGTGGGTCAGAAGTTTACATACACTCAATTAGTATTTGGTAGCATTGCCTTTAAATTGTTTAACTTGGGTCAAACGTTTCGGGTAGCCTTCCACAAGCTTCCCACAATAAGTTGGGTGAATTTTGGCCCATTCCTCCTGACAGAGCTGTTGTAACGGAGTCAGGTTTGTAGGCCTCCTTGCTTTTTCAGTTGTGCCCACACATTTTCTATAGGATTGAGGTCAGGGCTTTGTGATGGCCACTCCAATACCTTGACTTTGTTGTCCTTAAGCCATTTTGCCACAACTTTGGAAGTATGCTTGGGGTCATTGTCCATTTGGAAGACCCATTTGCGACCAAACTTTAACTTCCTGACTGATGTCTTGAGATGTTGGTTCAATATTTCCACATCATTTTCCTTCCTCATGATGCCATCTATTTTGTGAAGTGCACCAGTCCCTCCTGCAGCAAAGCACCACCACAGCATGATGCTGCCACCCCTGTATTTCACGGTTGGGATGGTGTTCTTCTGCTTGCAAGCGTCCCCCTTTTTCCTCCAAACATAACGATGGTCGTTATGGCCAAACAGTTCTATTTTTGTTTCATCAGACCAGATGACATTTCTCCAAAAAGTATGATCTTTGTCTCCATGTGCAGTTGCAAACCGTAGTCTGGCTTTTTTATGGCGGTTTTGGAGTAGCGGCTTCTTCCTTGCTGAGTGGCCTTTCAGGTTATGTCGATATAGGACTTGTTTTACTGTGGATATAGATAATTTTGTACCGGTTTCCTCCAGCATCTTCACAAGGTCCTTTGCTGTTGTTCTGTGATTGATTTGCACTTTTCGCACTAAAGTACGTTCATCTCTAGGAGACAGACCGCATCTCCTTCCTGAGCAGTATGACAGCTGCGTGGTCCCATGGTGTTTATACTTGCGTATTTGGAAATTGCTCCCAAGGATGAACCAGACTTGTGGAGGTCTTTTTGAGGTCATTATCTTTTCTGAGGTCTTGGCTCACTTCTTTTGTTTTTCCCATGATGTCAAGCAACGAGGCACTGAGTTTGAAGGTAGGCCTTGAAATACAGTGAGGGAAAAAAGTATTTGATCCCCTGCTGATTTTGTACGTTTGCCCACTGACAAAGAAATGATCAGTCTATCATTTTAATGGTAGGTTTATTTGAACAGTGAGAGAGAGATTAACAACCAAAAAATCCAGAAAAACGCATGTCAAAAATGTTATAAATTGATTTGCATTTTAATGAGGGAAATAAGTATTTGACCCCCTCTCAATCAGAAAGATTTCTGGCTCCCAGGTGTCTTTTATACAGGTAACGAGCTGAGATTAGGAGCACACTATTAAAGGGAGTGCTCCTAATCTCAGCTTGTTACCTGTATAAAAGACACCTGTCCACAGAAGCAATCAATCAATCAGATTCCAAACTCTCCACCATGGCCAAGACCAAAGAGCTCTCCAAGGATGTCAGGGACAAGATTGTAGACCTACACAAGGCTGGAATGGGCTACAAGACCATCGCCAAGCAGCTTGGTGAGAAGATGACAACAGTTGGTGCGATTATTCGCAAAATTGAAGAAACACAAAATAACTGTCAATCTCCCTCGGCCTGGGGCTCCATGCAAGATCTCACCTCGTGGAGTTGCAATGATCATGAGAACGGTGAGGAATCAGCCCAGAACTACACGGGAGGATCTTGTCAATGATCTCAAGGCAGCTGGGATCATAGTCACCAAGAAAACAATTGGTAACACACTACGCCGTGAAGGACTGAAATCCTGCAGCGCCTGCAAGGTCCCCCTGCTCAAGAAGGCACGTATACAGTGGCGAAAAAAAGTATTTAGTCAGCCACCAATTGTGCAAGTTCTCCCACTTAAAAAGATGAGAGAGGCCTGTAATTTTCATCATAGGTACACGTCAACTATGACAGACAAATTGAGATTTTGTTTTCCAGAAAATCACATTGTAGAATTTTTTATTAATTTATTTGCAAATTATGGTGGAAAATAAGTATTTGGTCACCTACAAACAAGCAAGATTTCTGGCTCTCACAGACCTGTAACTTCTTCTTTAAGAGGCTCCTCTGTCCTCCACTCGTTACCTGTATTAATGGCACCTGTTTGAACTTGTTATCAGTATAAAATACACCTGTCCACAACCTCAAACAGTCACACTCCAAACTACACTATGGCCAAGACCAAAGAGCTGTCAAAGGACACCAGAAACAAAATTGTAGACCTGCATCAGGCTGGGAAGACTGAATCTGCAATAGGTAAGCAGCTTGGTTTGAAGAAATCAACTGTGGGAGCAATTATTAGGAAATGGAAGACATACAAGACCACTGATAATCTCCCTCGATCTGGGGCTCCACGCAAGATCTCACCCCGTGGGGTCAAAATGATCACAAGAACGGTGAGCAAAAATCCCAGAACCACACGGGGGGACCTAGTGAATGACCTGCAGAGAGCTGGGACCAAAGTAACAAAGCCTACCATCAGTAACACACTACGCCGCCAGGGACTCAAATCCTGCAGTGCCAGACGTGTCCCCCTGCTTAAGCCAGTACATGTCCAGGCCCGTCTGAAGTTTGCTAGAGTGCATTTGGATGATCCAGAAGAGGATTGGGAGAATTTCATATGGTCAGATGAAACCAAAATAGAACTTTTTGGTAAAAACTCAACTCGTCGTGTTTGGAGGACAAAGAATGCTGAGTTGCATCCAAAGAACACCATACCTACTGTGAAGCATGGGGGTAGAAACATCATGCTTTGGGGCTGTTTTTCTGCAAAGGGACCAGGACGACTGATCCGTGTAAAGGAAAGAATGAATGGGGCCATGTATCGTGAGATTTTGAGTGAAAACCTCCTTCCATCAGCAAGGGCATTGAAGATGAAACGTGGCTGGGTCTTTCAGCATGACAATGATCCCAAACACACCGCCCGGGCAACGAAGGAGTGGCTTCGTAAGAAGCATTTCAAGGTCCTGGAGTGGCCTAGCCAGTCTCCAGATCTCAACCCCATAGAAAATCTTTGGAGGGAGTTGAAAGTCTGTGTTGCCCAGCGACAGCCCCAAAACATGACCGCTCTAGAGGAGATCTGCATGGAGGAATGGGCCAAAATACCAGCAACAGTGTGTGAAAACCTTGTGAAGACTTACAGAAAGCGTTTGACCTGTGTCATTGCAAACAAAGGGTATATAACAAAGCATTGAGAAACTTTTGTTATTGACCAAATACTTATTTCCCACCATAATTTGCAATTTAAAAATCCTACAATGTTATTTTCTGGATTTTTTTTCTCATTTTGTCTGTCAGAGTTGACGTGTACCTATGATAAAAATGACAGGCCTCTCTCATCTTTTTAAGTGGGAGAACTTGCACAATTGGTGACTTTTTTTCCCCACTGTACATGCCCGTCTGAAGTTTGCCAATGAACATCTGAATGATTCAGAGGGTGAAAGTGTTGTGGTTAGATGAGACCAAAATGGAGCTCTTTGGCATCAACTCAACTCGCCGTGTTTGGAGGAGGAGGAATGCTGCCTATGACCCCAAGCACACCATCCCCACCGTCAAACATCGAGTTGGAAACATTATGCTTTGGGGGTGTTTTTCTGCTAAGGGGACAGGACAACTTCACCGCATCAAAGTGACGATGGACGGGGCCATGTACCGTCAAATCTTGGGTGAGAACCTCCTTCCCTCAGCCAGTGCATTGAAAATGGGTCGTGGATGGGTATTCCAGCATGACAATGACCCAAAACACACGGCCAACGCAACAAAGGAGTGGCTCAAGAAGAAGCACATTAAGGTCCAGTAAGGGTCCAGATTTTGCAGCTCTTTCAGGACATCAGCTATCTGAATTTGGGTGAAGGAGAAGCGGGGGGGGGGGGGCATTGGGCAAGTTGCAGTGGAGGGTGCAGAGCAGGTGGCCGGGATATGGGTAGCCAGGTGGAAAGCATGGCCAGCCGTAGCAAAATGCTTATTGAAATATTAGAGTATCGTAGATTTATCGGTGGTGACAGTGTTTCCTAGCCTCAGCGCAGTGGGTAGCTGGGAGGAAGTGCTTTTATTCTCCATGGACTTGACAGTGTCCCAAAAAGTTTTGGAGTTAGTGCTACAGGATGCACATTTCTGTTTGAAAAAGATAGCCTTTGCTTTCCTACCTGATTGTGTATATTGGTTCCTGACTTCCCTGAAAAGTTTTATATCGCGGGGACTGTTCGATGCTAATGCAGTACGCCACAGGATGTTTTTATGCTGGTCAAGGGCAGTCAAGTCTGGGGTGAACCAGGGGCTATATCTGTTCTTAGTTCTGAATTTTTTGAATGGGGCATGCTTATTTAAGATGGAGAGGAAAGCACTTTTGAAGAACATCCAGGCATCCACTACTGACAGAATGAGGTCAATATCCATCCAGGATACCCGGGCCAGGTCAATTAGAAAGGCCTGCTCGCTGAAGTGTTTTAGGAAGCGTTTGACAGTGATGAGGGGTGGTCGTTTGACAGCGGACCCATTACGGACAGTGATCGCTGAGATCCTGGTTGAAGACAGCAGAGGTGTATTTAGAGGGTAAATTAGTCAGGATGATATCTATGAGGGTGCCCATGTTTACGGATTTAGGGTTGTACCTGGTAGGTTCCTTGATAATTTGTGTGAGATTGAGGGCATCTAGTTTAGATTGTAGGAGGGCCGGGGTGTTAAGCATATCCGAGTTTAGGTCACCAAGCAGTACGAACTCTGAGGATAGATGGGGGGCAAGCAATTCACATATGGTGTCCAGGTCACAACTGGGGGCTGAGGGGGGTCTGTAGCAAGCGGCAACAGTGAGAGACTTATTTCTGGAAAGTTGAATTTTTAGAAGTAGAAGCTCAAACTGTTTGGGCACAGACCTGGATAGTATGATAGATCTCTGCAGGCTATCTCTACAGTAGATTGCAACTCCGCCCCCTTTGGCAGTTCTATCTAGACGGAAAATGTTGTAGTTCGGGATGGAAATTTCTGCATTTTTGGTGGCCTTCCTAAGCCAGGATTCAGACACTGCTAGAACATCAGGGTTGGCAGAGTGTGCTAACGCAGTGAATAACTCAAACTTGGGGAGGAGGCTTCTGATGGTAAAATGCAAGAAACCAAGGCTTTTACTGTTACAGAAGTCAAGAAATGATAGCGCCTGGGGAGTAGGAGTGATACTGAGGGCTACAGGGCCTGGGTTAACCTCTACATCACCAGAGGAACAGAGGAGGAATAGAATAAGTATACAGATAAAGGCTTTAAGAACTGGTCTTCTAGTGCGTTGGGTACAGAGAATAAACAGGGCAGATTTCCGGGCGTTGTAGAATAGATTCAGGGCATTATGTACAGACAAGGATTTGGAAGGATATGAGTACAGTGGAGGTACACCTAAGCATTTGGTAACGATGAAAGAGATAGCATCACTGGAGGTACCGATTGAGCCGTTCTCCGCGTGTATGGGGGGTGGGACAAAGAAGCTATCTGAGGCAGGTTGAGCGGGACTGGGGGCTTTACAGTGAAATAGTACAATAACAACTAACCCAAACAGCAATAGGCAAGGTATATTGACATGGGAGATAGGCATAAAGCAATCACAGAAGTTATTAGAGAGGGCTAAGACAACAACTGGTAATGGCGACGAAAGTTTGGGCTGAGGCTAAACAGATAAACAGGATGGTGTACCATGTAAAGGAACAGTCCAGCGGGCATCAGATGTGTAGCTGAGTGATCATAAGGTCCAGTGAACAGCAATAGGTAAGTCCGGGAGCAGTTCGTAGGCTGCTACAACACATGCGAGCAAGAGGCACGGCTGTTGATTGCGCGTGCTAGCTGGCCGGTGCTAGCAGATGGATCTTCGTGGTCGTCGCAACGGGAAGCATGTTGAAACCACATCAGACGATTACGTCGGCAGACCAGTCGTGATGGATTGGCGGGGCTCCGTGTCGACACTAGGAGGTCCCATCTGGTTGACAGAGAGGTGGATAGCTGGGAGATGGGCCTGGCTCGAGGCTAGCTCAAGGCTAACTGGTGCTAGCTTTGGGACAAGTGGTGATTAGTGGTGATTAGCCAACAACAACATCCATTCGGTGGCAGCTAGCTAATTGTGATGATCCAGTGTTAGGGTCCAGTGATTCAGTGATTCCATCAGAAAATCCTAAATGCTCTGGGTCGATAGCACGCTGTGCAGACTGGCCGATAATTGTCCAGGCTAGAGCTGGCTGGTAGGTAGTGCAGGCCACGGACAGTGGTGAAGACCGCTAACGGTGGCTAATAGCAATAGCTAATAGCAAGTAGCTAGTTAGCTGGCTAGCTGGCTAGTTTCAGCCGTGGGTTCTTGATAAAAGGTATGAAGAAATAATAGAATCCGTTCCACATTGGGTGAGGCGGGTTGCAGGAAAGTATATTTAGTTAAGGATGGAAAGTGAGATAGAGAAATGTATACGAAAAAAAAACTAAAAAACTAAAATTACAAGCTATTTACACGAGGACACAACATAATACACGACCGCACTGCTACGCCATCTTGGATCTGTCAGGATCTTGATGTTTATGGTTTTGCTGCTCTAATGTGCACAATTAAAAGCCCATCTTCCTGAGCGCGGAGGATAGTGATTATAAAAGGACAGAGACTCCATGATAGCTCCTCTTGTAAATGTTCCCTATCTACAGGACAGAGACACACAAACACGCACATATGCACGCACGTGCACACGCACACACACGCACACGCACACGCACACACACACACACACACACACACACACACACACACACACACACACACACACACACACACACACACACACACACACACACACACACACCTATCTACAGGAGTAACTGGTAAGGCTAGAGCAGCTTATGATGAGACATGGAGTGCCAAGCCATCTGGCAGTGTGTAGAAGAGCTCTTCTCTGTAAGATTAACACACAGAGGTGTGCGTGTGTGTCTTTGTGTGTGTGTGTGTGTGTGTGTGTGCGTGTGCGTGTGTGTGTCTTTGAGCATTAAAGAACTGAAACACCATCTGAATCACCAGCAGAAACAGCAGTTATCCCAGGAACATGTTGAGTTATGGTGACATATGTAATGTAATCAAAATGTAAATCGTTATAATGCATAATAGAACAGTTATTTACCAATGCCTACTACAGCTCAGAATGATGCATAAGATGTATAATTCACAGGAAGAGCAGTGCTGTCCCATGTGAAGTATATTTCCATTCAGCATTACCAGCTACTGTTTGTCACTTCACACTAGAATAATGATTTGCATAACTGGAATCTACGCACAAAATATGTGTGGCTGTAGAAAATCTTTCGGTCTTGAAAAAATCCCAGACAATATAAAAAGGTATTCATTTTTGGTATTATAATGCTGTGTAGTGTACTCACTACCAGACCCGTCGCCAGACCTCAGTCTTTTTTTTTTTTTTTTATATATATATTTTGTTCTTTTTTTTTTTGGGGGGGGTGAGAATGGATCAGCTTAATATTGCAGATAGATTGTATCTTCTATCAATGTAATTGTCTGCATCACTTCCAATCGCCCATGTATTTATTTATTTTTTTATATTTATTTTTTTATATATATACTCCCTTTTATTACTTTTCAACCCCACCATCCTTTCCCTACTTGGAGTAAATTAGTGAACAACAATGCCCAGGCCTCTACTTCCGGTCTATACTTACTATCTACACCTTATGGACAGAGTTCATTTTACAATAATTATATTATATATATATATATATATATATATATATATATATATATATATATATATATATATATTATTTATTTTTTGCTCCTGAACTTCTTCTACTCTCAACCTCTCCGATCATTTTCATGATGTCCATCCGGTTTGCTTCTATTTGCCATATCTTTCTAACTGTGCTCTTTCCCAAAAGCTCCCAACACACAACCTATATACTTATTATGGACACAGTATGCTTACATTATTAGCTATCTTTGTTATTATTTGTTGTTATTTGTTATTAGTCCCATCCTTCAACTCTATTCAATACCTCCCATCTATCTCTTAACACCATCCATATAGGATTTCTATTTGCCATATATATTTCAACGTACTGTGATGTTTTACAAAAGTTCTGAACCTTTCTATTCTCATTGCTTCTACAGATTGTGAATTAAAAATAAACATTTTTGCTAAAAGTATTATTATATTATTGATTGATTGACTATGACTTTTCAGATCACCCAGTAATGCTATCTGCAAGGTTAGTTCCAGGTAAATATTGCAATCCTTTAGCCATTCCTGGACCTGTGTCCAAAAACAAGCTACAAATGGACAGAACCAAAACAAATGATCTAATGATTCTGTCTCTTCACAGCAAAATCTGCAGAGCTGGGAAGATTGTATCCTCCATATAAATAACATTCTATTGGTAGCAAGAATTTTATATAATAATTTAAATTGAAAGATTCAAATTTTTGAATCCGGTGTCGTTTTGCATGTCAGTTCATAAACACTATGCCATGGGATCGGTACGTCAAAGATCTCTTCCCAACTATTTTGCAATCTATATGGGACGGCTGTCAATCCTTTGGTCCTTAAGTGAAACTGATATACTTTTTTATTTATCACAGTTTTCCTTAACCAATAATGTTCTTTAATGCAAGGCCGACAGACAAGTTCCTTACTTTCTCCCCCTTCCACTTTCCTCTTCCACTTTTGTGGTAAGGCTGCAATTATTTGGTTGCAATTTTGGGTAGAGCAGACATTTCCATATGTTTTTGTTAGCTGCATGTGCGACATAACTCCACCAGTCCTACCGATGATATCATTTACGAAGATTATATCATTTTTAAACATTCTGTCAAAAAATAAAGTTTTTTTTGTCAATTAGTATATTTGAATTTAACCACAATATTTGTTGCATTATTTGTTCTGTCGTTTCTGGAGGATTAAATTGAAATTGCAACCAACTTTCTATGGCTTGTTTTAGAAATAGTGACATTTGGGAGATTATTTCCTTTTCAAATAACTGAAAGTGAGAGGTTGTAATCTGAATAAAGGGAAAAAGGCCTTTCTTGAACATTGTGTGAGACAATCTTACTAATTTGCTTGAGAACCAGTTCGGATTTAAGTATAACTTTTGTATGACTGAAGATTTTAGTGATAGGTCTAATGCTTTAATATTTAATAATTTCTGTCCTCCGAATTCATATTCATTATATAAATATGCTCTTTTAATTTTGTCTGGCTTGTCGTTCCAAATAAAATTGAATATTTTTTTCTCATATAATTTAAAAAACTGTTTGCTAGGCGTAGGCAAGACCATAAGCAAATAGGTAAACTGGGATAATACTAAAGAGTTAATCAGGTTGATTTTTCCACAAATGGACAGGTATTTTCCTTTCCATGGTAGTAAGATCTTATCTATTTTTGCTAACTTTCTATTAAAATGTATTGAAGTGAGGTCATTTATTTCCTTTGGGATATGTATTCCGAGTATATCCACATCATCATCAGACCATTTTATTGGTAAACTACATGGTAATTTAAAAATTGTATTTTTTAGTGATCCAATACGTAATATAGTACATTTGTCATAATTTGGTTGTAATCCAGAGAGGTTAGAAAATGTATCTAGATCCTCTATGAGGCTGTGGAGGGATTCTAGTTGTGGATCTAAAAGAAAACATGAATCATCTGCGTACAATGACACCTTTGTTTTTAAGCCCTGTATTTCTAATCCTCTGATATTATTATTGGATCTGATTTTAATAGCTAACATCTCGATGGCCACAATAAATAGATATGCCGATAGTGGACAACCTTGTTTCACTCCTCTTGACAGTTTAAAACTTTCTGAGAAATAGCCATTATTTACTATTTTACACCTAGGGTTACTATACATGATTTTGACCCATTTTATAAGAGATTCTCCAAAATTGAAATGCTCCAGGCATTTATATATAAACCCCAGTCGAACTTTATCGAATGCCTTTTCGAAGTCTGCTATGAATAGCAGGCCTGGTTTCCCATATTTTCCATAGTGTTCTATTGTTTCCAATACTTGCCTTATATTATCTCCAATGTATCTTCCATGTAAAAAACCTGTCTGATTAGAATGAATAATATCCGACAATACCTTTTTAATTCTATGCGCTATACATTTTGCTAGGATTTTTGCATCACAACACTGAAGTGTAAGGGGCCTCCAATTTTGTAAATGGATTGGATCTTTATATTTTCCACTTGTATCCTGTTTCAGTAATAATGAGATCAGACCTTCTTCTTGAGTGTCAGATAATCTACCATTTACATAGGAGTGGTTAAAACATGCTAATAACGGTCCTCTTAGTATATCAAAAAAGGTTTGGTATACCTCAACTGGTATGCCATCCAACCCTGGAGTTTTCCCGGACTTAAAGTCTTTAATTGCATCCAGAAGTTCCTCCTCTGTAATTTCACCTTCACATGAGTCTTTCTGTATGGCTGTTAATTTGACATTATCAATAGAAAAAAAATCTCTACAATTAGCTTCAGTTAGAGGAGATGGAGGCGACTGAAAAGAAAACATATGCTTAAAGTACTTTGTTTCTTCCTTCAAAATATCATTTGGTGAATTATAGGTGACTCCGTCAATTGTAACCAGTTTCATTAAGTTATTTTTGGTAGCATTCCTATGTTGAAGATAAAAAAATAATTTTGTGAATTTTTCCCCATATTCCATCCAGTTTGCTTTATTTTTATAATATATTACACTTGATCTTTCTTGAATAAGTTTCTCCATTTCTTTTTGTTTTTCCTCTAATTTATTCTGAGCCTCTATGTTACAGTTTTTATTGCCATCTATCTGTTCTGTTAGATTTTCTATTTCCTTTCTTAGTATAAACTCTTTTGACCTAAATTGCTTTTGTTTTCGAGATGAGTACTGAATTGCATGGCCTCTAAAGGCACATTTACATTTACATTTACGTCATTTAGCAGACGCTCTTATCCAGAGCGACTTACAAATTGGAAATGTAAAGGTGTCCCATACAATAAGGGGATTCGCTGTACCTATGTTATGTTGGAAAAAGTCAGTTATAAATTCCTTTGTTCTAATTATGAATAAATTATCATCCAATAGGCTTTGATTAAATTTCCAATATCCTCGCCCACATGGAAATTCAGTAAGAGTAATGTATATGCCTATTATATGATGGTCCGACCGCATTCTGTCCCCTATCAACACTTTTTTTTACTTTTGGTGCCAACGAGAATGAGATAAGAAAGAAGTCAAGACGACTAGCTTGATTCAGTCTCCGCCATGTATATCTCACTAGATCAGTATATTTAAGCCTCCATATATCTACTAGTTCTAATGTATCCATGACATTCACAATTTCCTTAAGCGCATGTGGGTGATTGTTTGTGGTGTGATTTCCTTAACGGTCCATTGAGCTATTTAAAACAGTATTATAATCCCCCACCATAATAATATTGTCTTGAGTTGCTTGCAGGCTTGATAATTTATTATATATTGTCAAAGAATTGTGGAACATCATTATTTGGTCCGTAAAGGTTAATGAGACATATCTGTTTATGGTCCAATAGGATATTTAAAATAATCAATCTACCTTGCGTATCTATTTGGACAATTTGCACATTCAGATCGAAATTACTATTAATTAATATCATCACCCCTTTTGAATTTCTTTGCCCATGGGAGAAGTATATTTCCCCCCCATTCTTTTTTCCACGCTACTTCCTCTCGAATTGTTGAATGAGTTTCCTGTATACAATAGATATTATATTCCTTCTCTTTGAGCCATGTAAATATTGTTCTTCTTTTGTTATTATCAGCTAAGCCATTACAATTATAACTGGCTATACTTATTTCACCATACACCATAATGAGATACAAGTTTCAAGTCTATTTATAATTATATATGTTTGTAAATTTACCAATAAAAAATAGCGTCATGATTGAGTGTCCATATAGCTGTACCATGATATTTGCATTGCTACGGAGTAACCCTTCAATTGTTCTCCACTAATTCCCCCGCTAAAGCCCCTCCCCATCCCAAATTGAGCCGTCATCCCAGTGATCAGCATCCCACCCACGTCCTTCCGTATCCCTAAGGCCCCGAGAGGCCAGGACTCATCCATCGAAAACAGCACACAGTGCCACCCACAAAACAGAAGCAGATTAACCGCCAAAATCTATATATATATATATATCTATATAACTATATTTTTTAAAATTATGCATATCCTATTTTCCATCATCATCAATTAATATGCGTAATAATGTCGGCAGTTCACGCATAGGATTCTAACATATAACCCGGATTGCCATTGTATTACATTTAATTCATTGACAAGCAATTATTATCCTAGCACATAATTCCCGTGGTCCATCCCATACCCTCCCCCCCAACATCCCCACCCCCCCCCACAACAGATGCCAGACAAGCACACACGCACATACTCACATACTCCAACACACTCAACCCCCCTCCTCCACAATCCACCATAAAATCAGATACTCAACGGCTGTTATATCCCAGAGCCCAACTCGAGAAATAACTTGATCTACAAGTGCACATACAGTTAAAGCTGATTGAGAAAGCATGCAGATAGAGCAGAAATTGATAACAATGTGAGATTTGATTAATCTACTTAATCTATGTCAAGTCCTAGGTGATGGAGATCAGATCCACCCTCTTCACCTGAGACACAAACACTCTGATCCCCTGTTGTAACCATTTTCCCAAGCATCTCCGTGCGGTCAGACCTTTGATTATTTTGTGCCACCTGGGCCACAATGATAAACCCCCTCTCTGATTGTCCGAGTATGACCCCCTCCCCATGGGTTACTGCAGCCAGTGTTGCCAGCACTGCCACTACCTGGGTGGGCGTACCCCACCGGAATCCCCACCGGCTAGGTAAAAGGTCGTCAAGGTTCTCATTAGCAGCTTTGAGAATTTCCTTGTATATTATGCTCTCCCATCAGGGGGCTCTGGCTTTGTAGGACCAACCCTGCCAGGCAGGCTCAGAATCTTGAGGGGGTGGTGCTGCTCAAGTAGGTCTCTGACCGCATTTATTTCTCTGTTTAGGCTGCATATTCACAGCAGGTCCATAAAATAGATGGGAACTTCTCTTTGGTGTATGGGTCGCTCAGGTGGGTGTCCAGGTTATAGGGTTAGGGATCTTTCCATCATGATAGGACAATGAATAATTAGATTAGATGTATACTATATTTAAAAATGTATATCCCTCATCTACACAAAATTGAAAGCTCTCTCTCAGTCTTAACGGGGGCATATGAAATGCATGGGAGGGCAGGGCACAATTATTATTAGCCTACAGTACATATATTTAATAATAAATTCCCTCAAGTGGGGGGGCACAAGCATTTTTGGGGGCGGGCCCGGCCCCCTATGGCCCTCCCATAGCGACGGGTGTGCTCACTACATTGCTTTTGGAAACACAGAGCACAGTGAAAAGATTGACGCGTGGTCATAGTTCATAGGAGTAGGTTGTTGTTGTTGTTGTTGTTGTTGTAGTTGGTCACAAGTAGTAGCTGAGAGCACCTCCTCAGTGCTCTCTGTCCCTATGGAGAACTGAACTATAGCTGTACACCCAACACTACACAATACCTCTCTAAAGTCTCACAACACTCCACAACACCTATCTCTGTATCCCAACACAACACAATACCTCTCTCTGTCTCCCAACACACCACAACACCTCTCTCTGTCTCGCAACACAACACAACACCTCTCTCTGTCTCCCAACACACAACAATACCTATCTCTGTATCCCAACACACCACAACACCTCACTCTGTCTCCCAACACCTCTCTCTTTCTCCCAACAAAACCTATCTTTGTCTATCAACACAGAACAACACCTATCTCTGTCTCCCAACACTGCACAACAACTGTATCTGTCTGCAACACTCCACAACACCTCTCTCTGTCTCCCAACACACCAATACACCTCTCTCTGTCTCCCAACACACCACAACTTCTCTCTCTGTCTCCCAACACATTAAAACACCTCTGTCTGTCTCCCAACACATCACAACACCTCTCTCTGTCTCCCAACACTCCACAACACCTCTCTCTGTATCACAACACAACACAAAATCTCTCTCTGTCTCCCAACACCTCTCTCTGTCTCCCAACACCTCTCTCTGTCTTTCAAACACCAATCTCTATCTCCCAACACACCACACCTCTGTCTGTCTTCCAACACACCACAACATCTCTCTCTGTCTCCCAACACGTCTCTCTTCCTTCCAACACACCACAACATCTCCCTCTGTCTCCAATGGACATAGTTCATAGGAGTAGGTTGTTGTTGTTGTTGTTGTTGTAGTTGGTCACAAGTAGTAGCTGAGAGCTCCTCCTCAGTGCTCTCTGTCCCTATGGAGAACTGAACTGTCCCTGTCTGCCAACACTCCACAACACCTCTCTATAGTCTCCCAACACTCCACAACACCTCTCTCTGTATCCCAACACAACACAACACCTCTCTCTGTATCCCAACACACCAAAACACCTCTCTCTGTATCCCAACACAACACAACACCTCTCTCTGTATCCCAACACTCCACAACACCTCTCTCTGTATCCCAACACAACACAATACCTCTCTCTGTCTCCCAACAAAACCTCTCTCAGTCTCCCATCAGACCACAACACCTCTGTCACTCAATACACCACAAAACCTCTCTCTGTCTCCCAACACTCCACAACAACTCCCTATGTCTGCCAACACTCCCAACACCTATCTCTGTCTCCCAACACACAACAACCCTTCTCTCTGTCTCCCAACAAAATACAATACATCTCTCTGTCTCACAACACACCAAAACATCTATCTATGTCTCCCAACACCTCTCTCTGTCTCCCAACACACAACAACACCTCTCTCTGTCTCCCAACACACAACAATACCTATCTCTGCCTCCCAACACAACAAAACACCTCTCTCTGTCTTCCAACACCTCTCTCTTTCTCACAACACACCACAACACCTCTCTCTGTATCCCAACACACCACAACACCTCAGTCTGTATCCCGACACTCCACAACAACTCTATCTGTCTCCCAACAAACCACAACACCTCTCTCTGTCTCCCAACACACCACAACACCTCTCTCTGTATCCCAACACACCATAACACCTCAGTCTGTATCCCGACACTCCACAACAACTTTCTCCGTCTGCCAACACTCCACAACACCTCTCTCTGTCTCCCAACACACCACAACACCTCTCTCTGTCTCCCAACATCTCTCTCTTTCTCCCAACAAAACCTATCTCAGTCTATCAACACAGAACAACACCTCTCTCTGTCTCCCAACACTCCACAACAACTGTCTCTGTCTCACAACAAACCACAAGACCCCGCACTGTCGCCCAACTCTCCACAACACCCCTCTCTGTCTCCCAACACACCACAACACCACTCTCTGTCTCCCAACACACCACAATATCTTTCTCTATCTCCCAACACCTCTCTCTGTCTCCCAACACACCACAATATCTTTCTCTATCTCCCAACACCTCTCTCTGCCTCCCAACACCTATCTCTGTCTCCCAACAAACAATAACACCTCTCTCTGTATCCCAACACACAACAACACCTATCTCTGTCTCCCAACACACAAAAACATCTCTCTCTGTGTCCCAACACACCACAACACCTCTCATTGTCTCCCAACACTCCACTACACCTCTCTCTGTCTCCCAACACCACTATCTGTCTCCCAAAACTCCACAACACCGCTCTGTCTCCCAACACCACAATACTTGTCTCTGTCTCCCTACACTCAACAACACCTATCCCTGTCTCCCAACACACAACATCTCTCTCTGTGTCCCAACACACCACAACACCTCTCATTGTCTCCCAACACTCCACTACACCTCTCTCTGTCTCCCAACACCACTCTCTGTCTCCCGAAACTCTACAACACCGCTCTCTGTCTCCCAACACCTCTCAACACTCCACAACACCTCTCTCTGTCTCCAATCACACCACAACACCTCTCTCTGTCTCCAATCACACCACAACACCTCTCTCTGTCTCCCAACACGCCACAACACCTCTCTCCATCTCCCAACACTGCACAACACCTCTCTCTGTCTCCAATCACACCACAACACCTCTATCTCTCTCCCAACACTCCACAACACATCTCTCTGTCTCCCAACACACCACAATACCTCTCACTATCTCCCAACACTCCACTACACCTCTCTCTGTCTCCCAACACCACTCTCTGTCTCCCGAAACTCCACAACACCTCTCTCTGTCTCCCAACACCTCTCTCCATCTCCCAACACTCCACAACACCTCTCTCTGTCTCCAATCATACCACAACACCTCTCTCTGTCTCCCAACACACCACAACACAACTCTCTGTCTCTCTAGATGTACAACTCAACATACCACAACACCGCTCTCTACACCCAACACTCCACAACACCTCTCTCCATCTCCCAACACTCCACAACACCTCCCTCCATCTCCCAACACTCCACAACACCTCCCTCCATCTCCCAACACTCCACAACACCTCTCTCTGTCTCCAATCACACCACAACACCTCTCTCTGTCTCCAATCACACCACAACACCGCTCTCTACACCCAACACAGCAACTGTCCCTGGGAGTGACACCGGCACAGCTCAAACACCTTACCCTGGTAACTCAGCTCCAATGTTCTCCAACCATTTAAAAGCACAACAAAGTTCAAACGGCAAATACTTCGTATTTATACAACAATTGAATGTGTTATTACTGTGCTACATCTAATAGCACAACCAAATGACCTGGATTGCAGTTAGTTGAGATTACATTAAAAGTACACAATGCAAGTGATCAATGCTGTTTGAGATTTTGTGCAGATTATTTCAGCAATTGTGAAGATCTCCATAGACTTTCGACCTTTGCATGCTTGAGCATGCACTCTTTCTATGATTGCATAACACATTCATAGTTACATTAACCTCAACATGTGACCATGGATGTGTTACTCATTTTAAGGTTGAAAAAATACTGTTACATTAGTTTGTAAAATAGCCTTAACTTTAGGGCTATTTACTGTATTGCAAAAGTGAAGTGGAATTGTGTTTGGTTGTTGACGCAACTGTAACGTATACGCTGGGAGTCAGAAGCAGGTGCAGAAGTTGAGTTTTAATACTGAACAAATATAAAATAACAAACATGGTAAGCGTACTGAACTGTGAGAGAAAAAAACAATAACACCTAAGGACTGATGACAACAGAGGGCTAAATAAAGGGGAAGTAATCAGAGAAGTGATGAAGTCCAGGTGTGCCTAACGATGAGGCGCAGGTGTGCGTAATGAAGGTTGCCAGGTGTGCGTAATGACGGTTGCCAGGTGCATAATGATGGATCGCCAGAACCGGTGGTTAGTAGACCGGCGACGTCGAGCGCCGTAGAAGGGGAGGGGGATAAAAACGTGACAACAACAAAATATCAACATTTAAAGGAGATGTATATTTTGTGCCGCTGACTTAGTCCGGCTTTAATTCCAGTTTGTTTGTACAAAGTAATAATTAATATAATAATAAGCCATTTAGCAGACACTTTTATCAAAAGCTACTTACAGTCATGCGTGCATACATTTTTGTGTATGGGTGGTCCCGGGGATCGAACCCACTACCCTGGCGTTACAAGCGCCGTGCTCTACCAGCTGAGCTACAGAGGACCACAATATGTTGGATTCACGTCTCCATCTCAACCAAAAATCTAAGTGAAAGAATAGGACTTCATGAAGTGAATTTAAAGTTGGATTTGATTTTAGTCCCATTCTTTAACTTCCATTTTTGGCTGAGATGAAGCAAAAGATACATCTTCTTCACATTTTGATATTTGGTTGTGTTGACAACCAAGCACAATTCAATATCTAGTTTTTCTTCAAATGAATGTTGAATTGAAACAATAGGTTGAATTCAGTGGAGGCTCCTCAGAGGAGGAAGGGGAAGACATTCCTCCTCAGTGAAATTACATAAAAATAAAAATAGTGATCATTTTTAGATAAAACTATACTAAATATATTAATATGTCACCAAGTAATTGATTAAAACACACTGTTTTGCAATGAAGGTCTATAGTAACTTCAACAGCACTCTCTGGGGTAGCACCGTTGTGTAGCCGGAGGACAGCTAGCTTCTGTCCTCCTCTGGGTACATTGACTTCAATACAAAACCTAGGAGGCTCGTAGGCCTCACCCCCTTCCATAGACCTACATGGTAATTATGACCACTTCTGGAGGACGTCCACCAACCAATCAAAGCTTTTTCAGTATGAACTGACATGTTGTCCATCCAATCATAGGATTAGGATCGGAGAATGAACCTAGTGTGTTGTATTGGGGTTGTGCCGCAGAGCATTATGGGGGGGTTCTATGTGATGAGAAGCTTGGTGAGTGTCAAAAGGGTGATGTGTACGCGGCAAGTGAAGTCAGACGCAGGACACAGAGAATCAGGATGACTACTTTACTGAATGCAAACGCACAAACAAAAGTCTCCAAAACACTGGAGGGGGAAAACACCCTGTGCGTAATGAGGCGAAATAGCTATGCCGAACATCAGCGAGACAATACACAATAACACAAAGGCCAAACGTAAAACAAGGGAACTTATATGCTACACAATCAACACTAATAAGCAACAGGTGTATAAACTAGACAACACAAGACAAACACCGAAAACATCGATCGGCAGTAGCTAGTACTCCGGGGACGACGAACGCCGAAGCCTGCCCGAGCAAGGAGGAGGAGCAGCCTCGGCAGAATCCGTGACAGTGAGTTGGTGACATTATGTAGCTTTTACGTGGTCCTCTGTAGCTCAGCTGGTAGAGCATGGCGCTTGTAACGCCAAGGTAGTGGGTTCGATTCCCGAGACCACCCATACACACAAAAAAATATATGTATGCACGCATGACTGTAAGTCGCTTTGGATAAAAGCGTCTGCTAAATGGCATATTATTATTATTGGATAGAGATTGAAAAGTGATATTATTTTTTTTTTTTACATTTAGCAGACCCTCTTATCCAGAGCAACTTAAAGTTAGCGAATGCATACATGTTTGTTTTCGATACTGGCCCCCCGTGGGAAACAAACCCACATCCCTGCCAGCCAAACCCTCCCCTACCTTGGACCAATTGTGCGCTGCCCATGGGTCTCCCAGTCACGGCCGGCTGCGACAGAGCCTGGACTTGAACCAGGATTTCTAGTGGCACAGCTAGCACTGTGATGCAGTGCCTTAGACCACTGCGACACTCGGGAGTCATTATCAACACCTCTGTGTTTTTGGGCAATATTTGGCTTTTAGAGGACACGACAAGAGGGAAAGTTCCACTAACAAGTGCGACTACAAGGAGCTTGCAGCAGTAATTGCACGATAAGATGCTTTACTTGTTGAATATATGGAACTTTCTACTGTCTTTTCTGGGATGCCGAAATCAATTCAGAATGATTTATTTGCTTCCATCGCATCATCCATTAAAAGTTAGATTAAAGAGAGAGGTTGACGCAGCACATTTTTTTTCGTGCTCGCTCAAGTAGGCTTTCCACTTTCCTCAGGTATTTATTTAGCAAAGACGATAACACACAATCACTCTGGACAGACACAAGAAAAAACTCATTACATAAATGTTGCAGCAGTCTAGACTACACCTACACATTAATTATTTTCATTATATGCCATTTAGCATTAGAGATCTGACATGCTGTATGGGAGGAAAACAAGACTATTTTTTCAGTCTGATCAACCTGTAGGATACTAATAAGAGCAGCTGCATACAGCCTTTGTGTCCTGTCCATCTGGTCAGGGTAAACTAATTGGTAACATTATGTATTTATAGTCCATTTGTGTGTCAGGAGAAAATGTGAATGTGATCAAATGTGGTTTATATTCAAGCTAGGCTGCCTATACGTTTTCAGTCCAAAAGTATTAACTGGAATTAATCAATAAACATAATAGTGATGACAGATGTGATTTTTAAGGCCTACAGTTGCATAGGCCTGTATGATGTAATATGCCATTTAGCAGACGCTTTTATCCAAAGCGACTTACAGTCATGTGTGCATAGATATATATTTTTTTGGGTGTATGGGTGGACCCGGGGATCGAACCCACTACCTTTGGTGTTACAAGCACCGTGCTCTACCAGCTGAGCTACAGAGGACCATGTAAACATGCATAAAGCTCAGCCCTGTGAGTTCTATTGTCTATCAGTTGTTGTCTCTGTGTCTGGGTAGAGGAAATCCCCCTCCTAATCTAGTCTAAATGTAATTCATATGAACAAGTATAACGTTGCTGCAGTTTGACAGGGTTTTCATCCCCCCCCTCAGGGCCAGGAGTTTTTTTTAACAATGTGACCTGAGAAGGGTCCCATCATAGCCCATATAAAACCTGGTTAGGTTAACAGATAAGGGAAAACTCCAGGCCCCAGGGGGTTGTGAATTTTGAGATGTTTGAGTTTAACCTCATGGAGAAACTTGTTGTTCAAACCTACGATGGCGCAACTGTAATGGAATGTATCTGCTATTTGTATTTCCAGCTAAGTCCCCTCCTGTTCCCTGATTTCAGAAGTGATGACCACTTCACTCGACTACCATTATCAACTCTCTCCTGACATGAACTGAAGCCACGTCTCATGTGCCCGCTCATCCACTGGCACATTGAATGTTTCCTCTCCAAGCACTGTGAGTAGACCTGTCCATTTTCTCTCATTACAGTATGCAGAGTCAATCACATACACAAACACAATCACATTATTACACATCAATGATTTTACTCGTTGTTTGGACTAACTCATTCTTAGCTCTTTGGTCTAACTGTGTAGTGTGTTGTGTTATTGTTTTTTGTCTTCCCAGTCAATCCTGGTCCTGCACTGAAGTCAAGCCTCTGAACACCTCAACTCATGCCTCATATCCTCATTCAATCACTGCTGTGATCCTGTCCCAGCACTGTGTAAGTAGCCCTCTCATTCCCATTCCCCATAATATTGTGCTATAAATGTCTTTATTAAATGCTTTAGATTAAACTAATTACTCTTTGACAATTTATGAAACACACTTTGTCGTCTCCGTGCGTACCGCGCCTATACCGTGGGTCTCCCATCCTCCTCAATTGTTCAAGTCACCAGCCTCCACTGGTCGAATTGAAACAATAGGTTTAACTGAGACAATAGATTAAAATTGAAACAATAGCTGTTGATGGCTTTATACAGTATAGGCCTAAATAGTATCATTGATGAGATACAGTATGTCTTATAAAGTGTGGTTACATTTCATTTGCTATGTTTAACCTACCCTTTGGAATGACTTCAATAGCAACAGTGTATCTATTTAGTTATAAAGCGTTCTCTCAATAAACATTCTCACGATATCACATTGATAGTAGTCAGTAACAAATACCAAAGCTAAGCAGGGCATGGCATGGTTAAAACCCTGGCTCGGAGACCAAATGGTAGCTGTAGATAGATCAACTCTCCAGTAGGAGGTGCTGCCCAGACTACTTTTTTTAATTTTTTTGATAGTGGATATAACAAGAACATCTGACGTTCTTTCAAAGGTTTGTCTATGTTGAAAATTGTTTACCATGATGACATAATCCTGTGGTTTTAAATTTCACCCTCAAAACAACAGATCAGAAAGGAAAGACAACATAGAAATATTTTATCTTTATTTAACTAGGCAAGTCAGTTAAGAAAAAAATCTTATTTACAATGATGACCAACACCGGCCAAACCCGGACGACGCTGGGCCAATTGTGCGCCGCCCTATGGGACTCCCAATCACGGCCGGTTGTGATGCAGCCTGGAATCAAACCAGGGGGTCTGTAGTGATGCCTCAAGTCCCCTGTAGCTCAGTTGGTAGAGCATGGCGCTTGCAACGCCAGGGTTGTGGGTTCGTTTCCCACGGTGGGCCAGTATGAAAATGTAATAATAAGAGCATCTGCTAAATTACTAAAATGTAAAAAAATCAAGCACTGAGATGCAGTGCCTTAGACCGCTGTGCCACTCGGGAGCCTTTAAGAATGAATCTGAAAGTGTCAATATATCCCTCCTATTATGTTGCTGGTCAGTTTGACCCATTTCCACTTTTGAGTTGTCTAAAATACTAGTTAACCTCTCTTTTTCTCCATGAAATTAAATGACTTTCCCTCATTTAGGGTCATGAACCTAACTGCAAAATGTGGAAACACTGATGTGTTGTGGAATGCCTGTGTAGATTTGCTGTTGAGGGTCATTTTGACCCAGAGGCTTTCATGTGTATAGATATTTGCACAGGTCCAAAATAAACAAGTGTCTTTGATGTATTTTGTTTTGACTGGTTCTGGTTGCACTTTTATAATGATGTTTTGGGTGAAAATGAGCTTTCCCAAGCTTCTCCTTCTCAGTGCGAGAGCAGCAGATCTCTGACACAGACACTCAAAAACGAGCTCCAAAAGATTTTCAGTCAATTAAACCTTATCACAAAACTCTGGACTGTGACAGTGAAATAGAAGAAGAGGTTTCAGAGACAGAGGACATTTCAGAGATAGAGGACAATACTGTTGATGATCCAGATTGTGAATTTTTCTCTGGTGAAGAGGATTCAGAGGAGGAGTCTGCCATACCATCCCCTCCATCAGATGAGAGAGAGAGAGAGAGAGCATGCAACAACCATCATCCAGAGAAAAGAGGACATGGAAGTCTAAAGATGGTAATATAGAATGGTCACCGTCACCACAACGGAGTCAAGGTAGACTGTCGGCTTCCAATGTAATCAAAATCGACTATCTTGAGTGTGTTTAAACTGTGTAGGTCAATCTGACCCATACCACAATGGACTTAATATTTTTTTTCAGCAAATCACCAGGGATCTAAAAGGGCCTAGGAGCTGTGAGCGCGGTAAGCTAAACCAATCCCCCAGCAGGAAAACAGAACCTAACCGGTGGAGGCTGGGGTGGTGGTGGGAGCAACTGAAGCAGATGTGTACTATCAATAACAGAAAGCGGCAGCAGCATGTTTGAGCAGAACCGGTCAGCTTAAATAGATTGACAAATAAGGCAGCTGATGCTGAGATTGCACCAATGTTTGCACCACTATTTAACCGTTTAATGCCTTTCTGAAGTGGTTTTGCTTTATTTCAGAATGGAAACACCACGTAGAAATATGTTTAACCTTTTAACCATTCGGGTTCCCTTTCTGAACTGGCTTAGCTTTATTTCAGAAAGGAAATACCACGTAAAAATGTGCTTATTAAAAATGATTATACCAAAGCATCGTTGAATATTAGTTTCTGATTGGCTAGAAGGGTCTTCTGGAATGGTCATTAAAACCAGATAATGGACAGTTGGAAAAGATATCGGGACACTTTGCAATAATTACTCAATATATGCGTACACATGCAGACTGTACTTGCTACAATGTTACAGAAAGCTAAACCAACAACCCCAAAAACTGAAATTGGATACATTGTAAACGCAGGTCCAACGAGGAAAAACGTAGTTGATTTGTTTTCACAGATATATTTTTTGGGAGCATCTGATAACCTGACGTGGTTGTCCCTACTGTTGCAGTCATGTGGCTCTATGCTGTCAAATCCACCCACATGTTTTTTAGTTTGACCAGCTATTTTCAGCAACTGATATTTTCTTATTCGGTTGTCATATTGGCAGGTTTGCTAGCACAAACCATTCAAATCGAATCAAATGTTATTTGCCACATGCGCAGGTGTAGACCTACAAGCCCTTAACCAACAATCCAAGAAAAATAAGTGTTAAGTAAAAAATTTATATAGTAAAATAAAAATGTAATAACAGTAGGGAGGCTATATACAGGGGGTACCGGTACAGAGTGGGTTGAGGTAATTGAGGTAATATGTACATGTGGGTAGAGTTTACGTGACTATGGATAGATAATAAACAGAGAGTGGCAGCAGCGTAAAAGAGGGGGATGGGGTGGGGCGGGGTGGGGGGGGGGCAATGCAAATAGTCCGGGTACCGCTTGCCGTTCGGACCTAGACTTGGCGTAGCTGGTACCGCTTGCCGTGCGGTAGCAGAGAGAACAGTCTCTGACTAGGGGTGGCTGGAGTCTTTGACCATTGTTAGGGCCTTCCTCTGACACCACCATGTTGTCGTTCAGCCACGACTCGGTGAAACATAAGATATTACAATTTTTTTATGTCCCGTTGGTAGGATATCCGTGATCGTAGGTCATCTATTTTGTTTTCCAATGATTGTACATTGGCTAATAGGACTGTCGGGTGTCTGTAGAATATCCTTCACGTCCGACTCGTTGAAGAACAATTATTTGTCCAATACAAGGTGAGTAATCGCTGTCCTGATATCCAGAAGCTCTTTTTGGTCATAAGAGACGGTGGCAGAAACATTATGTACAGAATAAATTACAAATAACGTGAAAAAACACACATAATAGCAAAATTGTTTAGGGGGCCTTAAAACGGCAGTCATTTCCTCCGGCGCCATTCGTCTTGATCAAACAAGCTTCTAGCCTAGTGTTTGATACACAATGCGATCTCCTCGTAATGAACAGTGTCGAGTGTCCTGATGAGAAGGCAAACTTTTCCAGCTATGCCAGGCAAAATAGGGTATCGTCAGCTCATTGTTATTAATGTATCCAAATGAATGTCAATAGAAAACAGCTTATACAAACACAAATGCAGCTGTTATTCTGACTGCAGAGGTTGTGACTGTCTTAGCCGTAGCTAGTTGGCTAGCTAGCAAGCAAGAGATAAGAACACTGCCAGCGAGCATGGCAACGGAACACACAGAATTAACAATTGGGTAGCGTTCATAAATATAGAACTAAGTGAACGAACGACTAAAAGATGAGAAAATATGAATGATGGGAAAGTGTGAATTTGCTTATAAAATGAAAATTTCAACGAAGAATGTTATTTCTACTGGTAAATGTGTTATTTGGTATTGTTTTCTTTGGCAACTGTGCTAAAAGCTAAATAAACGAGAAACACCTCCCTTCTGTATATTACCTTGGAAAAATTAACTCCGCAAAGGGACTCGGTAACGCCTCATCCCACTGCATCGTCCATTAGCATCAGCATTTATCCCTTTAATCATGCAAGTCTGTCACACTCTGGCTCTGGGGACTTTATATGTTGAGTCAGGGTGTGTAGATTCCGTGTGTTTATGTGCTGTGTTTTGAGTGTCTAGTTGTTCTATGTCTAGGTTGGCCTGAGTGACTCCCAATCAGAGGCAACGAGTGTCAGCTGTTTGCTGGTTGTCTCTGATTGGGAGCCATATTTAAACTGTCGGTTTTCCTTTGTGTTTTGTGGGTTCTTGTTTCAAGTTGGTTGTGTTATACCGTGTACTGTCACGTTTCCGTCTTTTGTTGTTTTGTTCGCGTTTCGCTCAATAAATGAGTATGTTTGCCTGCAACGCTGCGCCTTGGGCCTCATCTTTGGTAGACGATCGTGACAAAGTCTTGGCAAAATAGGCTCTGCTCTTTCAGGGTAGCTCACTGCCCAACCAAAGCATCAATATATAAAATGACCTACAAGCAGAGGGCGGTAAACTATACCAATACCCCCAAAACGGCGGAACCATACACCAGTCTATCTGTAGCTACAGCAGAAAGCCACTTTTTAGATATCAAATAGAACAGCTAAGTTCATCCTGCCATTTCAAGACGGTATACTATGTGTGAATGTTACCAATGTATAGTATGAGCTGTGCAACGTACGTCTGTTTATATTTCTCATATGATGCACTGCCGGGTACCCTCGCTTGAGGCAAGATGAGCTGTCATCTTGATATATGGGAATTTTCTACCTATCTAACTAGCAACTATAAGCAGTAAGAACCCAGCCATCCTGGAGACGCACCGCCGGGTGTTCTCACTGAAACTAAATTAGTAATCATCTGGTGGGTCTACATTAAAATATAGTCTTATCTAACAAGCAACCTTAAGCAATATGCAGCTATATGCAATGTACTTTATATAAAGTAGCCAGCAATTACGGCAACATGTAGGCTATTGACCACGCCTGATGCCATCATAGCAGACTTAATGAGGCATGGTACTGGCCTGTAAACTCATTGCCATTTAGGAGCTTTCAATAGACCAGCTAAGGTCATTCTACCATTACATTACTGTCTTCTAGGCCTGTGTGAATACTAACTATGTGTAGCATGAACTATTGCAGGAGTATTTCTATTTATCATATGACGCAGTGCCGGGTACCCTCGATGAGGCAGGATTAGCTGTCATCTTGGTATATGGGAAATATTCTACCTATCTAATTAGGCAACCGTAAATAATATGAACCCGCCTGACATGAACCTAGCCAACCGTTTGCAATAAGATGCACCACTGGGTGGCTTTTGCTGAAGCAGGATGAGCTGTCATCTTGGTATATGAGGATATTCTACATATACAACATAGCTACTGGACCACGGGGCTGACACAATCATGGTCATATAGCAGTACTGCAGGAACTCATGTAGGCTCCACAATCTCAGAATCAATCGTAGCAGTGAAAGTGAAACCGGGACCAATTGAGAAGCAGTAAAAAGCGCTAGCTCAGAGCTAGCCCGCGGCGCTGACGAAGAGGAACCAGAGCCGTTGATGAGTTGCATTATCTTGTGATTGGTTGCCAGCATCAATGTTGAACAGAGGTTCGCCTGGGTGCTGCTGATGCTCAGCATGCAGGTAGCATAACATGAAAGAGAGGACCAAGCAGTGTTATTTCTGGTGATGACGACTGATGTTCCATGCTAATTCTTTCATCTAGGGGTAACATTTGAGTGTCCATAATGCAAAACAGAATTTAAGAGATCATGCAAGATTAAAGGAAAGGACCGTTTAGTGTATTTCAGATTGAAGAACCCATAAAGCCGTCATACGGACCGCCACTGGAAAAGCGTAATATAAATCCAACACCATTGCCTTAACGTGAACTCAAAACCTATGCTACTGAGAGAGGAGAGATACTCTTTTGATATGCATGTTGGTTGCTTCTCCGTAGGCTATGAAGAGTAGGCTTCCTGAGCAGACTCCACGCTGAAGGGTCCCAACGCCCAACATGAACAAAATCCCTGCTATCGGACCATGATGAGAAAGGCTGCATTTGCCCGACTGAAATTGGATTAGAAAAGGCATACATGGTTATATAACAGAAGACATCGTGCAGAGAGAAGTGCAGGCAGTAAACTGCTGCAGAGCGGCTCAGCTCAGCCATGACATACCATCACATAGCATAACACAACATACAGTGTACAAGCAAACCACCAAAACCGCAACTAATCGTGTGCACAGTGAGAGTGACATTACAATCCAAAAACCTAGACCTGCAATATAGTCTACTGAAGGCTTATTATGTCTAACGGTATACGCCGGTAAGCCATGAGAGAAGAATAGATGATGACCTGATAATGAGAGAAATAGACCCCATAGATTACTGGGATAAGCCTGCATATAAGAGTCTGAAATAAGCTCTCTAACAGTTGTTCCCATTAAGGCAATGAACGTTTAGCAAGAACCACCGCACGCTAGGTAAATGCTAGAACCAACCGCCCATCCAACACGGCTGAAAGCCTTGATTGGTCATCGCACAGATATACACTGCCAGCTTCCCCGCTAAGGTCCAAGATGACAACTTGAAATCTGAAGAAGAAAGGTTAGGATTATGGTTAGGGTCAGTATCAATTAAAAAAATGAGGCTCTACTTCTATGAATATATGCTTACTAATGGAAAGACCCAGTAATGTTTAGCCCAATGACAGACTAACACCCTCTTAGCAGCACACGATATCACGCTGCTCGACTGCTAGACAGCACATGTAGCTGCCCACAGCATTTGGGCCGGCATGATTGTGGTATATGAGTCACACACAGCTAAAATGACTGTAGCAGAGTGAGCTGCATCAGGGTATAAGAGGACTTGCATAGACACTATGTACAAGCATGATAACATGCGTAAACTTACTTACTACTATCTTAAAATATAGTATACTCCTGAGGTATTGCGTAACCTTATGCTTATGATCACTTACAGGGCGAGAATGAAAGATGACGGAACTAATTCATGGATAACTGTAAGAATGCATGTTTTATCCTGTAACCAGGAACAATAATCCACCCGCTAACAATAATGAGTCGTTAGAACGTCCCCGGGGACGTCACAAAATGGTCGCCTAAAGTCGTCAAGACGTTGTGTCATGGTCCCCTGGAGGTTTTGTCTCGTTCCCAGTCTGTCCCGAGAACATTTTTAGGATGTTCTTGGAAGGTTGTGTCATGTTCCCCTGGAGGTTTTTGTATAGTTCCCAGTTTGTCCCGGGGATGTCACCCGATGGTCTCAAATAAACGTCCCCCCCCCCCACCCCAAAAAATATTTGTTATAAAACGTTCTACCTAGGGCACGTGGTCCATCAAGGCCCTGATTGGTAAACCACTGATCCCTTCACAGCTCTTTGACTTTTGGCAATGGTAGGGACACCCACGCACAGTGCGTTTAACATACAGTGCATTCGGAAAGTATTCAGACCCCTTTACATTTTCCACATTTTGTTACGTTACAGCCTTATTCTAAAATTGATTAAATCGTTTTTCCCCCCTCATCAATCTACGCACAATACCCCATAATGACAAAGCAAAAACAGGTTTGTAGAAATCTTTGCTAATTTATAAAAAAATTAACGGAAATATGACATTTACATAAGTATTCAGACCCTTTACTCAGTAAGTATTTAAAAATATATATATATATATCTTTCCCTTTATTACTTTCCAACCCCACGACCCCTTCCTTAATTGGAGTAAACTAGTGAACAACAACGTTTAGGCCTCTACTTCCAGCTCATACATACTATATACATTTTATGGACACAGTCAATTTTACAATAATTATATTTTGTTTGTTTTTACTCCTGAACTTCCTCTACCTTCCTCTAACCTATAACCTCTAACCTTCTATATGCCATATCTTTCTAACTGTGCTCTTTCACAAAAGCTCACAATATATAACCTGTATACTTATTATGGACACAGTACGCTTTACATTAGTTATCTTGTGTTATTTGTTGTTGTTAGTTGTTATTAGTCCCATCCTTCAGCTCCATTCAACACCTCCCATCTATCTCTTAACACCATCCATATTGGATTTCTATTTGCCATATATTTCTCAACTGTACTGTGATGTTTCACAAAATCTGCAGAGCTGGGAAGATTGTATCCCCATATAAATATTCTATTGGTAGCAAAAATGTTGTATAAAAATTTCAATTTAAACATTCTAAATTTGGAATCCGGCGTCGTTTTGCGTGTCAGTTCATAAACACTATGCCATGGAATTGGAACGTTAAAATTCTCTTCTCAACTATTTTCAAATCTATATGGGACGGCTGTCAATCCTTTGGTCCTTAAATGACACTGATATACTTTTTCATTTATAACAATTTTCTTTAACCATTCATGTTCTTTAATGCAGGGCCGACAGACAAGTTCCTTACTTTTTTCCCCTTCCACTTTCCTCTTCCATTTTTGCGGTAATCCTGCAAATATTTGGTTGTAATTTTGGGTAGAGCAGACATTTCCATTTGTTTTTGGTAGCTGCATGTACGACATAACTCCACCAGTCCTACCGATGATATCATTTACGAAGATTATACCTTTTATAAAACATTTTTTCAAAAAATAACGTTTTTTTATCAATGAGTATATTTGAGTTTAACCACATTATTTGTTCTGTCGTTTCTGGAGGATTAAATTGAAATTGCAACCAACTTTCTATGGCTTGTTTTAGAAAAAGTGATGTTTGGGAGATGAGAGGTTGTAATCTCAATAAAGGGAAAAAGGCCATTCTTGAACATCGGGTGAGACAATTTTACTAATTTGCTAGAGAACCAGTTCAGATTTAAGTATAACTTTTGTATGTCTGAAGCTTTTAGTGATAGGTCTAATGCTTTAATATTTAATCATTTCTGTCCTCCGAATTCATATTCATTATAAAAATAGGCACGTTTAATTTTGTCTGGCTTGCCCTTCCAAATAAAATAGATTATTTTTTTCTCATATAATTTAAAAACTGTTCGCTAGGCCTAGGCAAGACCATAAGCAAATGTAAACTGGGATAATACTAATGAGTTAATCAGGGTGATTTTTTCACAAAAAAACAGGTATTTACCATTCCATGATAGCAAGATCTTATCTATTTTTGCTAACTTTCTATTGAATTTTATTGGAGTGAGATCATTTATTTCATTTGGGATATGTATTCCGAGTATATCCACATCACCATCAGACCATTTTATTGGTAAACTACACGGTAATGTAAAATAATTTTTTTTTTGTGATCCAACACGTAATATAGTATATTTATCATCATTTGGTTGTAATCCAGAGATGTTAGGGTGGCAGGTAGCTTAATGGTTAAGAGCGTTGTGCCAGTAATTGAAAGGTTGCTGGTTCTAATCCCATAGCCGACAAGGTGAAAAATCTGTCGATGTGCCCTTGAGCAAGGCACTTAATCCTAATTGCTCCTGCAAGTCGCTCTGGATAAGAGCGTCTGCTAAAGTGAAAATGTATCTAGATCCTCTGTGGAGGGATTCAAGTTGTGGATTTAAAAGAAAACATGAATCATCAGTGTACAATGACTTTGTTTTTAAGCCCTGGATTTCTAATCCCTTGATATTTTTGTTGGATCTGATTTTAACAGCTAACATTTCGATGGCCATAATAAATAGATATGCCGATTTTTGGACAACCTTGTTTTACTCCTCTTGACAGTTTAAAACATTCTGAGAAAAAGCAATTATTTACTATTTTACACCTAGGGTTACTATACATGATTTTAACCCATTTTATAAGAGATTCTACAAAATTGAAATGCTCCAGGCATTTATATATAAAAACCAGTCGTACTTTATCAAATGCCTTTTCAAAGTCTGCTATGAATAGCAGGCCTGGTTTCCCATATTTTCCATAGTGTTCTATTGTTTCCAATACTTGCCTTATATTATCTCCAATGTATCTTCCATGTAAAAAACCTGTCTGATTAGAATGAATAATATCCGACAATACCTTTTTAATTCTATGCGATATACATTTTGCTAGGATTTTTGCATCACAACACTGAAGTGTAAGTGTCACGCCCTGGCTCTGGGGACACTGTTATGTTGAGCCAGGGTGTGTATTCTATGTTTGTATTTCTATGTTGGCCTGAGTGACTCCCAATCAGAGGCAATGAGTGTCAGCTGGTTGTCTCTGATTGGGAGCCATATTTAACTGTCTGTCTTTCACTTTGTGTTTGTGGTTTCTTGTTCGTGTTGGTTTGTGTTTAAACCATAGACGTCACGTTTTTCGTTTGTTGTTTTGATCGTGTGATCATTAAATAAATATAAATATGTTCACCTGCAACGCTGCGCCTTGGTCTCTCCCTGACGATCGTGACAGAAGAAACCACCAAAACCGGACCAAGCAGCGTGTCCAGGAGCCATCGCTAGCAGATCTCCGTGGCAACCTCGACTGGGTCAAGCCTAGTGAGGAGCAGAGAGGGTGGACTTGGGAACAGTTGAGGAAGAGCTTCGACTGGGTCAAGCCCATTGAGGAGCTGAATAGCGGGAGTTGGAGACAGAGGAGCGAGAGTTGGGCAAAAACGATAGAGGCCTGGCCCACGGGGAGGAGAGACCCCCAGAAATTTTTTAGGGGGGGCTCACGACGTCGGGGCAGCAGGAGGCCGCGATAGAGCGGTCCAGCGGGTTGGCAGAGGAGGCCGCCAGGTTACGGGGGCCACTGGTCGAAGAGGGGATGGAAGGTGGAGAGGCACGGCGAGAGGTACTGGGGTGTGTTACCAGTCCGGTCCGGCCCGTTCCAGATCCCGGTGTAGGGCCAGTGGTGTGTGTCCCCAGTACGGTCCGGTCTGTTCCTGCTCCCCGCACCAAGTCTGTGGTGCGTTTCGTCAGCCCTGTCCGGCCCGTTCCTGCTCTCCGCACCAAGTCTGTGGTGCACGTCGCCAGCCCAGTCCGGCCCATTCCTGCTCCCCGCACCAAGTCTGTGGTGCGTCTCGTCAGCCCGGCTCGGCCCGTTCCTGCTCCCCGCACCAAGTCAGTGGTGCGCTTCGTCAGCCCGGCTCGGCCCATTCCTGCTCCCCGCACCAAGTCTGTGGTGCATTTCGTCAGCCCGGCTCGGCCCATTCCTGCTCCCCGCACCAAGTCTGTGGTGCGTTTCGTCAGCCCTGTCCGGCCCATTCCTGCTCTCCGCACCAAGTCTGTGGTGCGCGTCGCCAGCCCAGTCCGGCCCATTCCTGCTCCCCGCACCAAGTCTGTGGTGCGTTTCGTCAGCCCTGTCCGGCCCGTTCCTGCTCTCCGCACCAAGTCGGTGGTGCGCATCGCCAGCCCAGTCCGGCCCATTCCTGCTCCCCGCACCAAGTCTGTGGTGCGTTTCGTCAGCCGTGTCCGGCCCGCTCCTGCTCCCCACTCCAAGCCAGTGGTGTGTGTCGTCAGTCCAGCACGGCCCGTGCCTGTTCCCCACACCAAGCCAGTGGTGTGCGTCGTCGGTCCGGCACGGCCCGTGCCTGTTCCACTGGTGCCTGGTCCGGCACCGGTCAGATGCGTTACGCCGGAGCTAGAGCAATCCGCTCCATCAGTGTGCAGTCCAGCTCCGGCCAGCGGGGCCAGACCGGACCAGGGGTACTTTGGGGGGTTGGAGAGGGAGTGGGGATCAGGCCCGGAGCCGGATCCGCCGCCAAGGCGGAGTGCCCACCCGGTCCCTCCCCTGTGGTATTTAGTTGCCGCGGTCGGAGTCCGCGCCTTTAGGGGGGGGTACTGTCACGCCCTGGCTCTGGGGACACTGTTATGTTGAGCCAGGGTGTGTATTCTATGTTTGTATTTCTATGTTGGCCTGAGTGACTCCCAATCAGAGGCAACGAGTGTCAGCTGGTTGTCTCTGATTGGGAGCCATATTTAACTGTCTGTCTTTCACTTTGTGTTTGTGGTTTCTTGTTCGTGTTGGTTTGTGTTTAAACCTTAGACGTCACGATTTTCGTTTGTTGTTTTGATCGTGTGATCATTAAATAAATATAAATATGTTCACCTGCAAAGCTGCGCCTTGGTCTCTCCCTGACGATCGTGACAGTAAGGGGCCTCCAATTTTGTAAATGGACTGGATCTTTATATTTTCCACTTGTATCCTGTTTCAGTAATAATGAGATCAGACCTTCTTCTTGAGTGTCAGATAATCTACCATTTACATAGGAGTGGTTAAAACATGCTAATAACGGTCCTCTTAGTATATCAAAAAAGGTTTGGTAAACCTCGATTGGTATGCCATCCAACCCTGGAGTTTTCCCGGACTTAAAGTCTTTAATTGCATCCAGAAGTTCCTCCTCTGTAATTTCACCTTCACATGAGTCTTTCTGTGTGGCTGTTAATTTGACATTATCAATAGAAAAAAAATCTCTACAATTAGCTTCAGTTAGAGGAGATGGAGGCGACTGAAAAGAAAACATATGCTTAAAGTACTTTGTTTCTTCCTTCAAAATATCATTTGGTGAATTATGGGTGACTCCGTCAATTGTAACCAGTTTCATTAAGCTCTTTTTGGTAGCATTCCTATGTTGAAGATTAAAAAAGAATTTTGTGCATTTTTCCCCATATTCCATCCAGTTTGCTTTATTTTTATAATATATTACACTTGATCTTTCTTGAATAAGTTTTTCCATTTCTTTTTGTTTTTCCTCTAATTTATTCTGAGCCTCTATGTTACAGTTTTTATTGCCATCTATCTGTTCTGTTAGACCTTCTATTTCCTTTGTTAGTATGGACTCTTTTGACCTAAATTGCTTTTGTTTTTGAGATGAGTACTGAATTGCATGGACTCTAAAGGCACATTTAAAAGTGTCCCATACAATAAGGGGATTTGGTGTACCTATGGTATGTCGGAAAAAATCAGTTATAAATTCCTCTGTCCTTGTCAGAAACTAGTTATCATCCAATAGGCTTTGATTAAATGTCCTAATATCCTTGCCCACGTGGAGATTCAGTAAGAGTAATGTATATGCCAATTACATGATGGTCTGACGGCATTCTGTCCCCTATCAACACTTTTTAAACTTTTGGTGCCAACGAGAATGAGATAAGAAAGAAGTCAAGACGACTAGCTTGATTGAGTCTCCGCCATGTATATCTCACTAGGTCAGGATATTTAAGGCTCCATATATCTACTCGTTCTAATGTATCCATGACATTCATGGGTGATAGTTTGTAGTCTGATTTCCTTTACGGTCCATTGAGCTATTTAAAACGGTATTATAATCTCCCACCATAATAACAGAATATTGTATTGCTTGCAGGGTTGATAATGTATTATATATATTGTCAAAGAAGTGTGGATCATCATTATTTGGTCCGTAAAGGTTAATGAGCCATATCTGTTTATGGTCCAATAAAATATTTAAAATCATCCATCTACCTTGCGGATCTGTTTGGACAATTTGCACATTTGGATCGAAATTACTGTTAATTAATATCATCACCCCTTTTGAGTTTCTTTGCCCATGGGAGAAGTATATTTCGCCCCCCCCAGTCCTTTTCCCACACAACTTTAAAAAAGGACTGGGGGTTAGAATTATTGAATGAGTTTCCTGTAAACTTCTCTTTGAGCCATGTAAATATTGCTATTCTTTTGTTATTATCTGCTAAGCCATTACAATTATAACTGGCTATACTTATTTCACCACTTACCATAATGAGATACAAGTTTCAAATGTATTTCTCATAATATATGTTTGTAAATGTATCAATAAAAAATACTATAGTGATTGAGTGTCCATATAGCTGTACCATTGTATTTGCATTGCTACTAAGTAACCATCCAAATGTTCTCCACGATTCCCCCAGCCACAAGTCTTCCTGGGTATGACGCAACAAGCTTGGCACACCTGTATTTGGGGAGTTTCTCCCATTCTTCTCAGCAGATCCTCTCAAGCTCTGTCAGGTTGGATGGGGAGCGTCGCTGCACAGCTATTTTCAGGTCTCTCCAGAGATGTTCAATCAGGTTTAAGTCCGGGCTCTGGCTGGGCCACTCAAGGACATTCAGAGACTTGTCCCGAAGCCACTCCTGCGTTGTCTTGGTTATGTGCTTAGGGTCATTGGAAGGTGAACCTTCACCCCAGTCTGAGGTCCTGAGGGTCTGGAGCAGGTTTTCATCAAGGATCTCTCTGTACTTTGCTCCGTTCATCTTTCCCTCGATCCTGACTAGTCTCCCAGTCCCTGCCGCTGAAAAACATCCCCACAGTATGATGCCGCCCCCACCATGCTTCACCATAGGGATGGTGCCAGATTTCCTCCAGACAGGCCAAAGAGTTCAATCTTGGTTTCATCAGACCAGAGAATCTGGTTTCTCATGGTCTGAGAGTCCTTTAGGTGCCATTTGGCAAACTCTATGCGGGCTGTCATGTGCCTTTTACTGAGGAGTGGCATCCGTCTGGCCACTCTACCATAAAGGCCTGATTGGTGGCGTGCTGCAGAGATGGTTGTCCTTCTGGAAGGTTCTCCCATCTCCACAGAGGAACTCTGGAGCTCTGTCAGAGTGACCGTGGGTTCTTGGTCACCTCCCTGATCAAGGCCATTCTCCCCCGATTGCTCAGTTTGGCCGGGCATCCAGCTCTAGGAGTCTTGGTGATTCCAAACTTCTTCCATTTAAGAATGATGGAGGCCACTGTGTTCTTGGGGACCTTTAATGCTGCAGAAATGTTTTTGTACCCTTCCCCAGATCTGTGCCTCGACACAATCCTGTCTCGGAGCTCTGCGGACAATTCCTTCGACCTCATGGCTTGGTTTTTGTTCTGACGTGTATTGTCAACTGTGGGACCTTATATAGGCAGGTGTGTGCCTTTCCAAATCATGTCAAATCAATTGAATTTATCACAGGTGGACTCCAATCAAGGTTTGGAAACATCTCACGGGTGATCAATGGAAACAAGATGCATCTGAGCTCAATTTCGAGTCTCATAGCAAAGAGTCTGAAAACGTATGTAAATAAGGTATTTACATTTCTGTCCTCACTTTGTCATTATGGGGTATTGTGTGTAGATTAATGAGGATTTTTTTTTATTTGATTCATTTTAGAATAAGGCTGTAACGTAACAAAATATGGAAAAAGGGAAGGGGTCTGAATACTTTCCCAATGCCACTGTATAGCCTTTTCAATTTACATATTTGACACACATTACAATGTGTATGTTTATTCAAACAGTAAGTATTATCTAACATGGCCTCACCTGGGATTTGCACTCACAACCTTCGTTCACGGGATTCCGATATTTATGCTTTGCCGCCATGTCTGTAACAATGAGTGATTTCACCTGTAGGTCTTTTCCTACACTTTGCACTCCAAAGTAAATATAATCTCTGTTAAAAATACACTCAAGAAAAACGATTACATTTATTATATTGATTCAGGAGTAACATTAAAACAGAATAATATGCCCAACATCATACAGTTATACAAAAAAAAAAAACTCAAATTGCTGAAATAAGTAAATTCAATAAATGAGAGAATAGTCCGGTTAACTGATAATTAAAATAATATTGCAGATAGCACTCTTTTGTTAAGTGCATAGATTTATTATAAGTAATGAATGTTTAGGGGACTTCTGAAATTCCACAGACTTTGTGGTGCAGCAGAAAGATCAACATACCCCAAATCCAGAGGTTGTGAGTTCCAAACCCAGGATGGGGTCATATTGAGGTTGTGAGTTCGAAACCCAGGATGGGGTCATATTGAGGTTGTGAGTTCCAAACCCAGGATGGGGTCATATTGAGGTTGTGAGTTCCAAACCCAGGATGGGGTCATATTGAGGTTGTGAGTTCCAAACCCAGGATGGGGTCATATTGAGGTTGTGAGTTCCAAACCCAGGATGGGGTCATATTGAGGTTGTGAGTTCCAAACCCAGGATGGGGTCATATTGAGGTTGTGAGTTCCAAACCCAGGATGGGGTCATATTGAGGTTGTGAGTTCCAAACCCAGGATGGGGTCATATTGAGGTTGTGAGTTCCAAACCCAGGATGGGGTCATATTGAAAAGTCAGTATTTAGTGATCATGTCAAAGGTAATACAATAGTTTAAAGGTTATTACACTATTTTAGCTGAACGGTGGTACCACTTACCTTAAAACCCCAATACCATTTCATTGCTTTACCTATAATGGTTTGGGACACCTGGGACAATCAGGGAAGCTTCAGTGGACCACGACACACCGTCCGAAGAACATCCTAAAAACATCCAAAATGAATTAATGTTCGGCCGCATCGAGACCGAAATACTATAAATCGCCGTGATGAGTATAATCTCCTGCTCATGATCAGAAAACATTGCTACTCACTCACTGTATATCGACTCGCAGGCCTGGATAGCTAGCCTAGCATAGGTTACTTCCTCCTTGTATGAACGAGGGAGGATTCTCCACGATAGGGTGTATTCACCAAGCGAACAGACGGCCCGAAAGCTAGCATTGGGACAAACAAATTATATGATAGGCTACTCCCGAGGCTAATTCTACTTAGCTAGCTAGTTTGTAGCCGCTATTGACTGACAACAGTAGAACAGCAACATGGTTTATCCTAACAATCAAAATAATCCCCGCAGCAGCTAAACATTGCAACATGAGCATATTGAACGACTTGGGCAAGGTCCAAACACAGCTACACAAACAAAAGTTCATTAGAAAAGAGCAGCATACAGCTAGTTAAAACAGCAACATACAGCTAGTTAAAGCAGCAGCATACAGCTAGTTAAAACAGCAGCATACAGTTAGTTAAAACAGCAGCATACAGCAAGTTAAAGCAGCAGCATACAGCTAGTTAAAACAGCAGCATACAGCTAGTTAAAACAGCAGCATACAGCTAGTTAAATCAGCAGCATACAGCTAGTTAAAACAGCAGCATACAGCTAGTTAAAACAGCAGCATACAGCTAGTTAAAACAGCAGCATACAGCTAGTTAAAGCAGCAGCATACAGCTAGTTAAAACAGCAGCATACAGCTAGTTAAAGCAGCAGCATACAGCTAGTTAAAACAGCAGCATACAGCTAGTTAAAAAAGCAGCATACAGCTAGTTAAAAAAGCAGCATACAGCTAGTTAAAACAGCAGCATACAGCTAGTTAAAGAAGCATACAGCTAGTTAAATCAGCAGCATACAGCTAGTTAAATCAGTAGCATACAGCTAGTTAAAACAGCAGCATACAGCTAGTTAAAGGAGCATACAGCTAGTTAAATCAGCAGCATACAGCTAGTTAAAGCAGCAGCATACAGCTAGTTAAAGCAGCAACATACAGCTAGTTGAAACAGCAGCATACAGCTAGTTAAAACAGCAGACAGCTAGTTGAAACAGCAGCATAGAGCTAGTTAAAACAGCAGCATAGAGCTAGTTAAAGAAGCATACAGCTAGTTAAATCAGCATTATACAGCTAGTTAAAACAGCAGCATAGAGCTAGTTAAATCAGCATACAGCTAGTTCAATCAGCAGCATACAGCTACTTTAAACAGCAGCATACATATAGTTAAAGCAGCTACATACAGCTAGTTAAAACAGCAGCATACAGCTAGTTAAAACAGCAGCATACAGCTAGTTAAAACAGCAGCATGCAGCTAGTTAAAGAAGCATACAGCTAGTTAAATCAGCAGCATACAGCTAGTTAAATCAGCATACAGCTAGTTAAATCAGCAGCATACAGCTAGTTAAAACAGCAGCATACAGCTAGTTAAATCAGCAGCATACAGCTAGTTAAAGAAGCATACAGCTAGTTAAAACAGCAGCATACATCTAGTTAAAGCAGCATACAGCAAGTTAAAGCAGCAGCATACATCTAGTTAAAACAGCAGCATACATCTAGTTAAAACAGCAGCATACAGCTAGTTAAAACAGCAGCATACAGCTAGTTAAAGCAGCAGCATACAGCTTGTTGAAACAGCAGCATACAGCTAGTTAAAGCAACAGCATACAGCTAGTTAAAACAGCAGCATACAGCTAGTTAATGCAGCATACAGCTAGTTAAAACAGCAGCATACAGCTAGTTAAAACAGCACCATACAGCTTGTTAAAATAGCAGCATACAGCTAGTTAAATCAGCAGCATACAGCTAGTTAAATCAGCAGCATACAGCTAGTTAAAACAGCAGCACACAGCTAGTTAAACCAGCAGCATACAGCTAGTTAAAAAAGCAGCATACAGCTAGTTAAAACAGCAGCATACAGCTAGTTAAATCAGCAGCATACAGCTAGTTAAAACAGCAGCATACAGCTAGTTAAACCAGCAGCATACAGCTAGTTAAAAAAGCAGCATACAGCTATGTAAAACAGCAGCATACAGCTAGTTAAAACAGCAGCATACAGCTAGTTAAAGAAGCCTTGGTTTCTCAAATTACTGCCTCCCCTGGTTCACCAACTACTTCTCAGATAGAGTTCAGTGTGTCAAATCGGAGGGCCTGTTGTCTGGACCTATGGCAGTCTCTAAGGGGGTGCCACAGGGTTCAATTCTTGGGCCGACACTTTTCTCCGTGTATATCAATGATGTCGCTCTTGCTGCTGGTGACTCTCAGATCCACCTCTACGCAGATGACACCATTTTGTATACATCTGGCCCTTCATTGGACACTGTGTTAACAAACCTCCAAACGAGCTTCAATGCCATACAACACTCCTTCTGTAGCCTCCAACTGCTCTTAAACACTAGTAAAACTAAATGCATGCTTTTCAATCGAACGCTGCTGGCACCCGCCCACCCGACTAGAATCACCACTCACGACGGGTCTGACCTAGAGTATGTGGACAACTACAAATACCTAGGTGTCTGGTTAGACTGTGAACTCTCCTTCCAGACTCACATAAAGAATCTCCAATCCAAAGTTAAATCTAGAATCGGCTTCCTATTTCGCAACAAAGCCTCCTTCACTCATGCTGCCAAACATGCCCTCGTAAAACTGACTATCCTACCGATCCTTGACTTGGGCGATGTCATTCACAAAATAGCCTCCAACACTCTACTCAGCAAATTGGATGTAGTCTATCACAGTGCCATCCGTTTTGTCTCCAAAGCCCCATACACTACCCACCACTGTGACCTGTACGCTCTTGTTGGCTGGTCCTCACTACATGTTCGTCGTCAAACCCACTGGCTCCAGGCCATCTCTAAATCACTGCTAGGCAAATCCCCGCCTTATCTTAGCTCACTGGTCACCATAGCAGCACCCACCCGTAGTCTGCGCTCCAGCAGGTATATCTCACTGGTCATTCCCAAAGCCAACACCTCCTTTGGCCGCCATTCCTTCCAGTTCTCTGCTGCCAATGACTGGAACGAATTGCAAAAATCTCTGAAGCTGGAGACTCTTATCTCCCTCACTAACTTTAAGCATCAGTTGTCAGAGCACATTACCGATCACTGCACCTGTACACAGCCCATCTGAAATTAGCCCACCCAACTACCTCATCCCTATATTGTTATTTATTTTGCTCTTTTGCACCCCAGTATCTCTATTTGCACATAATCTCTTGCACATCTAGCATGCCAGTGTTAATACTATTGTAATTATTTTGCACTATAGCCTATTTATTGCCTTACCTCCATAACTTGCTACATTTGCACACACTGTATATATATTTTCTGTTGTATTTTTGACTTTATGTATTTTTTTACCCCATATGTAACTCTGTGTTGTTTTTATCGCACTACTTTGCTTTATCTTGGCCAGGTCGCAGTTGTAAATGAGAACTTGTTCTCAACTGGCTTACCTGGTTAAATAAAGGTGAAGAAAAAACAAAAAAACAAAAAATAAAAATGGGGTATACCACATATCCAATGATAAAGATGGGGTATACTATATATCTAACAATAAAGATGGGGTATTCCGTATATTTACTGATAAAGAAAAAAAAAATACAGCTAGTTGAAACAGCAGCATACGGCTAGTTAAAGCAGCAGCATACAGCTAGTTAAAACAGCAGCATACAGCTAGTTAAAGCAGCATACAGCTAGTTAAAGCAGCAGCATACAGCTAGTTGAAACAGCAGCATACATATAGTTAAAGCAGCAGCATACAGCTAGTTAAAACAGCATACAGCTAGTTAAAACAGCAGCATACAGCTAGTTAAAACAGCATACAGCTAGTTAAAACAGCAGCATACAGCTAGTTAAAACAGCAGCATACAGCTAGTTAAAACAGCAGCATACAGCTAGTTAAAGCAGCAGCATGCAGCTAGTTAAATCAGCAGCATACAGCTAGTGAAAACAGCAGCATACAGCTAGTTAAAACAGCAGCACACAGCTAGTTAAAACAGCAGCATACAGCTAGTTAAATCAGCAGCATACAGCTAGTTAAAACAGCAGCATACAGCTAGTTAAATCAGCAGCACACAGCTAGTTAAAGAAGCATACAGCTAGTTAAAACAGTAGCATACAGCTAGTTGAAACAGCAGCATACAGCTAGTTAAAGCAGCAGCACAGCTAGTTAAAACAGCAGCACACAGCTAGTTAAAACAGCAGCATACAGCTAGTTAAAACAGCAGCATACAGCTAGTTAAAACAGCAGCATACTGCTAGTTAAATCAGCAGCATACAGCTAGTTAAAACAGCAGCATAAAACTACTTAAAACAGCAGCATACAGCTAGTTAAAACAGCAGCATACAGCTAGTTAAAACAGCAGCATACAGCTAGTTAAAACAGCAGCATACAGCTAGTTAAAGCAGCAAAAGAAGCAAATGCATACTAACAGTAGCAGAATGCGGCAGCAGGATGTGTGAGCAGGCGTGATTGTTACTAGCATCTAATTGATGCAATCTCAGCCAATGCGTCAGCTGAGGCAGACACTCGGGTTCTGTTTCTCAACTGGCTTCGCTTTATTTTTAAGTTGATGAATCCAATATATTTTTCACATATATTCCACATCACAATACGTTGACAAATTACAGTGAAATAACGCTTATCCAACCAGTTTGTGCCAGTGGGACACTCATACTCTCCTCTCCTGATAGGAACGTGACAGTAATAGCTACAGGGGTGAGAGGTTACCGTCAGAGCGGTTCTCAAGCCCTTGGTACTCCCAGCTGTTGGGGATTCCCAAGCGACCACACACACAAACACACACAAGCACTCTCTCTCCCTTTCTCTGTCCCTCGCTGTCCTCTCTCTCTCTCTCTCTCCCTTTCTCTGTCCCACGCTGTCCTCTCTCTCTCTCTCACTCTCTCTCTCTCTCTCTCTCTCTCTCTCTCTCTCTCTATATATATATATATATATATATATATATATATTAAGGGCTTTATTGGCATGGGAAACGTATGTTAACATTGCAAAAGCAAGTGAAGTAGATAGTAAACAAAAGTGAAATAAACAATCAATATTAACAGTAAACATTACACTCAGAAGTTCCAAAAGAATAAAGACATTTTAAATGTCATATTATGAATATGCAGTGGGGAGAAGTATTTGAGTACACTGCCGATTTCGCAGGTTTTCCTACTTACAAAACATGTAGAGGTCTGTCATTTTTATCATAGGTACACTTCAACTGTGAGAGACGGAATCTAAAACAAAAATCCAGAAAATCACATTGTATGATTTTTAAGTAATTAATTTGCATTTTATTGCATGACATAAGTATTTGATCACCTACCAACCAGTAAGAATTCCGGCTCTCACAGACCTGTTAGTTTTTCTTTAAGAAGCCCTCCTGTTCTCCACTCATTACCTGTATTAACTGCACCTGTTTGAACTCGTTACCTGTATAAAAGACACCTGTCCACACACTCAATCAAACAGACTCCAACCTCTCCACAATGGCCAAGACCAGAGAGCTGTGTAAGGAAATCAGGGATAAAATTGTAGACCTGCACAAGGCTGAGATGGGCTACAGGACAATAGGCAAGTAGCTTGGTGAGAAGGTAACAACTGTTGGCGCAATTATTAGAAAATGGAAGAAGTTGAAGATGACGGTCAATCACCCTCGGTCTGGGGCTCCATGCAAGATCTCACCTCGTGGGGCATCAATGATCATGAGGAAGGTGAGGGATCAGCCCAGAACTACACGGCAGGACCTGGTCAATGACCTGAAGAGAGCTGGGACCACAGTCTCAAAGAAAACCATTAGTAACACACTACGCCATCATGGATTAAAATCCTGCAGCGCACGCAAGGTCCCCCTGATCAAGCCAGCGCATGTCCAGGCCCGTCTGAAGTTTGCCAATGACCATCTGGATGATCCAGAGGAGGAATGGGAGAAGGTCATGTGGTCTGATGAGACAAAAATATAGCTTTTTGGTCTAAACTCCACTCGCCGTGTTTGGAGGAAGAAGAAGGATGAGTACAACCCCAAGAACACCATCCCAACTGTGAAGCATGGAGGTGGAAACATCATTCTTTGGGGATGCTTTTCTGCAAAGGGGACAGGACGACTGCACCGTATTGAGGGGAGGATGGATGGGGCCATGTATCGCGAGATCTTGGCCAGCAACCTCTTTCCCTCAGTAAGAGCATTGAAGATGGGTCGTGGCTGGGTCTTCCAGCATGACACCGGCCCGAAACACACAGCCAGGGTAACTAAGGAGTGGCTCCGTAAGAAGCATCTCAAGGTCCTGAAGTGGCCTAGCCAGTCTCCTGACCTGAACCCAATAGAAAATCTTTGGAGGGAGCTGAAAGTCCGTATTGCCCAGCGACAGCCCCGAAACCTGAAGGATCTGGAGAAGGTTTGTATGGAGGAGTGGGCCAAAATCCCTGCTGCAGTGTGTGCAAACCTGGTCAAGACCTACAGGAAACGTATGATATCTGTAATTGCAAACAAAGGTTTCTGTACCAAATATTAAGTTATGCTTTTCTGATGTGTCAAATACTTATGTCATGCAATAAAATGCAAATTATTTACTTAAAAATCATACAATGTGATTTTCTGGATTTTTGTTTTAGATTCTGTCTCTCACAGTTGAAGTGTACCTATGATAAAAAATGACCGACCTCTACATGCTTTTGTAAGTAGGAAAAACGGTAGTGTATCAAATACTTGTTCTCCCCACTGTATATACAGTGTTGTAACAATGTGCAAATAGTTCAAGTACAGTCTCTGTCCCACACATACACCCCCCTCCTATCATATACATTTACATTTTAGTCATTTAGCAGATGCTCTTATCCAGAGCGACTTACAGTTAGTGAGTGCATACATGTATTATTATTATTAATTGTTTTATACTATCAGTGTTGAACACAGCTACCTGGCTCCCTGCTGTAGTGAGATCCATCAGTACACCCATCTCCCCCAGAGGCCAGTGGGAAATATTCATCTTGGCACTAAAACATCTGTGGTGTAACACTTTGGCAATGTAACGGTACAGCCTGTCCTGCTGTGTTTAGACAAAGGACGCGTCCCAAATGACACCCTGTTCTCTATTTAGTGCACTACCTTTTTTACCAATACCAATAGGGAATAGTGTGCCATTTCAGATGCAGGCTATGTTTAGACAAAAACATCTCCTCCAACAGATATCAGCCCTAGGGAGCAGCTCCTTGGTTTATTATGGCAGGCAGTACGGAGTTGATGTAATGTTTAGGCAACTGCTTTCGGTGGGGTTGCAGCGATACAGCTCAATACTTTGAGACAACATTGACAAGCCCTGCCGCATCCCCATCACGGTAACGTTGCTTAAACAATCACGGTAGCGTTGCTTAAACAATCACGGTAACGTTGCTTAAACAATCACGGTAGCGTTGCTTAAACAATCACGGTAACGTTGCTTAAACAATCACGGTAACGTTGCTTAAACAATCACGGTAGCGTTGCTTAAACAATCACGGTAACGTTGCTTAAACAATCACGGTAGCGTTGCTTAGACATTACAGTACATGTACGTCACAAGGGACAGAGCCCTGCTGTGTTTTGATGTAGGTGTTTTTAGTTTTTTATGTGGTTTATTTATTATTGTCACACTGGATAGGTGCATTGAAATGTGTTGTTTTACAGGGTCAGCCATGGTAGTATGATAGGTGCATTGAAATGTGTTGTTTTACAGGGTCAGCCATGGTAGTATGATAGGTGCACTGTAATGTGTTGTTTTACAGGGTCAGCCATAGTAGTACAATAGGTGCACTGTAATGTGCTGTTTTACAGGGTCAGCCATAGTAGTATGATAGGTCCAGTGTAATGTGTTGTTCTACAGGGTCAGCCATAGTAGTATGATAGGTGCAGTGTAATGTGTTGTTTTACAGGGTCAGCCATAGTAGTATGATAGGTCCAGTGTAATGTGTTGTTTTACAGGGTCAGCCATAGTAGTATGATAGGTGCATTGAAATGTGTTGTTTTACAGGGTCAGCCATAGTAGTACGATAGGTGCACTGTAATGTGTTGTTTTACAGGGTCAGCCATAGTTGTACAATAGGTGCACTGTAATGTGCTGTTTTACAGGGTCAGCCATAGTAGTACAATAGGTGCACTGTAATGTGTTGTTTTATAGGGTCAGCCATAGTAGTATGGCGCCCCTGGAGCAAATTCGGGTTAAGTGCCTTGCTCAAGGGCACGTGGACAGATTCTTCACCTTGTCGGCTCACGTATTCGACCCAGCGACCTAACCGCTAGGCTATGTACCATCCTACCCTCCTCTACCCTGGAAAAACTGGAAAAACTGACCCTGAACCACTTGGAGGAGAGAGAGGCCTCAACTGGTGTGACCTGGAAAAACTGACCCTGAACCACCTGGAGGAGAGAGAGGCCTCAACTGGTGTGACCTGGAAAAACGGACCCTGAACCACCTGGAGGAGAGAGAGGCCTCAACTGGTGTGACCTGGAAAAACGGACCCTGAACCACCTGGAGGAGAGAGAGGCCTCAACTGGTGTGACCTGGAAAAACTGACCCTGAACCACTTGGAGGAGAGAGAGGCCTCAACTGGTGTGACCTGGAAAAACGGACCCTGAACCACCTGGAGGAGAGAGAGGCCTCAACTGGTGTGACCTGGAAAAACGGACCCTGAACCACCTGGAGGAGAGAGAGGCCTCAACTGGTGTGACCTGGAAAAACGGACCCTGAACCACCTGGAGGAGAGAGAGGCCTCAACTGGTGTGACCTGGAAAAACGGACCCTGAACCACCTGGAGGAGAGAGAGGCCTCAACTGGTGTGACCTGGAAAAACGGACCCTGAACCACCTGGAGGAGAGAGAGGCCTCAACTAGTGTGACCTGGAAAAACTGACCCTGAACCACCTGGAGGAGAGAGAGGCCTCAACTGGTGTGACCTGGAAAAACTGACCCTGAACCACCTGGAGGAGAGAGAGGCCTCAACTGGTGTGACCTGGAAAAACTGACCCTGAACCACTTGGAGGAGAGAGAGGCCTCAACTGGTGTGACCTGGAAAAACTGACCCTGAACCACTTGGAGGAGAGAGAGGCCTCAACTGGTGTGACCTGGAAAAACTGACCCTGAACCACTTGGAGGAGAGAGAGGCCTCAACTAGTGTGACCTGGAAAAACTGACCCTGAACCACTTGGAGGAGAGAGAGGCCTCAACTGGTGTGACCTGGAAAAACTGACCCTGAACCACTTGGAGGAGAGAGAGGCCTCAACTGGTGTGACCTGGAAAAACTGACCCTGAACCACTTGGAGGAGAGAGAGGCCTCAACTGGTGTGACCTGGAAAAACGGACCCTGAACCACTTGGAGGAGAGAGAGGCCTCAACTGGTGTGACCTGGAAAAAACGGACCCTGAACCACTTGGAGGAGAGAGAGGCCTCAACTGGTGTGACCTGGAAAAACGGACCCTGAACCACCTGGAGGAGAGAGAGGCCTCAACTGGTGTGACCTGGAAAAACTGACCCTGAACCACCTGGAGGAGAGAGAGGCCTCAACTGGTGTGACCTGGAAAAACTGACCCTGAACCACCTGGAGGAGAGAGAGGCCTCAACTGGTGTGACCTGGAAAAACGGTCCCTGAACCACCTGGAGGAGAGAGAGGCCTCAACTGGTGTGACCTGGAAAAAACTGACCCTGAACCACCTGGAGGAGAGAGAGGCCTCAACTGGTTGTGACCTGGAAAAAACTGACCCTGAACCACTTGGAGGAGAGAGAGGCCTCAACTGGTGTGACCTGGAAAAACTGACCCTGAACCACCTGGAGGAGAGAGAGGCCTCAACTAGTGTGACCTGGAAAAACGGACCCTGAACCACCTGAGGAGAGAGAGGCCTCAACTGGTGTGACCTGGAAAAACTGACCCTGAACCACCTGGAGGAGAGAGAGGCCTCAACTGGTGTGACCTGGAAAAACGGTCCCTGAACCACCTGGAGGAGAGAGAGGCCTCAACTGGTGTGACCTGGAAAAACGGACCCTGAACCACCTGGAGGAGAGAGAGGCCTCAACTGGTGTGACCTGGAAAAAACGGACCCTGAACCACCTGGAGGAGAGAGAGGCCTCAACTGGTGTGACCTGGAAAAACTGACCCTGAAACCACCTGGAGGAGAGAGAGGCCTCAACTGGTGTGACCTGGAAAAACGGACCCTGAACCACCTGGAGGAGAGAGAGGCCTCAACTGGTGTGACCTGGAAAAACTGACCCTGAACCACTTGGAGGAGAGAGAGGCCTCAACTGGTGTGACCTGGAAAAACGGACCCTGAACCACCTGGAGGAGAGAGAGGCCTCAACTGGTGTGACCTGGAAAAACGGACCCTGAACCACTTGGAGGAGAGAGAGGCCTCAACTGGTGTGACCTGGAAAAACTGACCCTGAACCACCTGGAGGAGAGAGAGGCCTCAACTGGTGTGACCTGGAAAAACTGACCCTGAACCACCTGGAGGAGAGAGAGGCCTCAACTGGTGTGACCTGGAAAAAACTGACCCTGAACCACCTGGAGGAGAGAGAGGCCTCAACTGGTGTGACCTGGAAAAACGGACCCTGAACCACCTGGAGGAGAGAGAGGCCTCAACTGGTGTGACCTGGAAAAACGGACCCTGAACCACCTGGAGGAGAGAGAGGCCTCAACTGGTGTGACCTGGAAAAACTGACCCTGAACCACCTGGAGGAGAGAGAGGCCTCAACTGGTGTGACCTGCAAAAACTGACCCTGAACCACCTGGAGGAGAGAGAGGCCTCAACTGGTGTGACCTGCAAAAACTGACCCTGAACCGAGTGAGATGGCTTCAGCGCCCCCTGATAAAAAAATATATATAAATGTATATCAAATAAAATAAATACACACCAAATTAGTGCACTAGCCCTTTATTACTCCTGTATGAGAAAAATACTTGTCAGCAAAGTGGAGAAAAATTATATAAAATAATATAAATATCATAAATGGCTGCTATTTAGCTAAAAAGCTGCTATCGATCTCTAAATCTGGTGCAATGGCATTTTGTACATGATCCCTGACAAATAAATGTAATAAAAAAATAGGTTGGGACCTGCTGATGAAAGACGACACAGGAAAACAAAGTACTGATTGCTCGTTAGGCTAAATCACATTTAATGAGAGAGAGAGAGAGAGAGAGAGAGAGAGAGAGAGAGAGAGAGAGAGGAGAGAGAGAGAGAGAGAGAGAGAGAGAGAGAGAGAGAGAGAGAGAGAGAGAGAGCGAGGGGGTTCGTCCCAAATGGCATGCTATTCCCTATATAATGCACTTCAATTGACCAGGGCCCCACATAGGACTCTGCTCAAAAGTAGTGCGCTAAAAAGGGAATACGGTGCCATTTGGAACGCAGCCAGAGAATCAGGGTTGTTGTTCAGTCCATATGTGCCGTGGGCGGTTGCTGATTTTGCAGGCTGGTGTAGCAGGAAGGAAAGTTGAGAAAGGTGTCAGTTTTAGATGCGATTGAGATATTTAGAAGAATAAAAAAAGTTGCTCTTGTCTTTCTGTCTCCAACAGCAACAAGATATCGCAGCAAACTAATTTAAACTAATGTTTGGATCAAATTGAAGGGCGGTCTCATCTCTATTCTGTGTATTTCTGGGGAGAATATATTCCACCATTTCAGAAACAACTCGTAGATTTCCATAGAACATTTTGGAATGAATAAAAACTCAAGGAGAGGAGACATTCTTGCCCTTTTGAATTTCTTTTAGTCCCTTTTATTCATATGAAGCTGTACAGAACATGGTGCATTGAAGTGGATTGTGAAGAACGATGGTAACATTAACATTTCAGAAACAAGACTTAGATGTCCATAGAAAGTTTTGAATTCATATAAAGTCAAGGACACATTCTTTAGATGATCAATGATTTGCCTTTGCATTTCTGGTCTATGCGTTGAAGTGGATTGGAACTGTAGAACACTGATGCAGTGGAGATGTACATTGTTCCTCTTGGGAGGTGAGTTGCCCATATACAGTTTTGAAATAATATAAAATCAAGGAGAGGACACAATCTTCAGATGATTGAAGATTCGCCTCGAATTTGTCTAATTCAGCTTTATGCATCTGTACAGTATACAGTATATTCCAAGCTTTCTCTGGATTGTAACTGTAGCACAATCATAAAGATCCAACTTTATCTCTATGGAAATAATGGTGTAGTGTACATTAGTGTTTTTCTCCAGAGGTTCTCCTACTTCTGTTTCCCCGCAGATAAGATGAAGCCAGATGCATCTTGGGTAAAAGTGCCAGAGGCCCTCTCTCTCGCCTCTGTCCTATCCCTGACAAGTTGAGGTAAGGTGTTGAAGAGGGTGCACACACACATACACACACGCACAAACACACACATACAGTGCCTTTGGAAAGTATTCAGACCCTTTGACTTTTTACACATTATTTTACGTTACAGCATTATTCTAAAATGGATTAAAGAAATAAAAATCCTCAGCAATATACACACAATACCCCATAATGACAAAGCAAAAAAAAAAAATGGTTTTTAGACATTTGTGAAAATCTATTAAAAATCAAAAACAGAAATACATGATTTACATAAGTAAATCCTGTAAGTCGCTCCTGTAAGTCGCTCTGGATAAGAGCGTCTGCTAAATGACTAAAATGTTTTTTTTTAAAAAGTATTCAGCCCCTTTGCTATGAGACTCGAAATTGAGCTCAGGTGCATCCTGTTTCCATTGATCATCCTTGAGATGTTTCTACAACTTCATTGGAGTCCACCTGTGGTAAATTCAATTGATTGGACATGATTTGGAAAGGCACACACCTGTCTATATAAGGTCCCACATTTGACAGTGCATGTCAGAGCAAAAACCAAGCCATGAGGTCGAAGGAATTGTCCGTAGAGCTCCGAGACAGGATTGTGTCGAGGCACAGATCTGGGAAAGGGTACCAAAAAATGTCTGCAGCATTGAAGGTCCCCAACAACACAGTGGCCTCCATCATTCTTAAATGGAAGATGTTTGAACCACCAAGACTCTTCCTACAGCTGGCCACCCCGGCCAAACTGAGCAATCGGGGGAGAAGGGCCTTGGTCAGGGAGGTGACCAAGAACCTGATGGTCACTCTGACAGAGCTCCAGAGTTCCTCTGTGGAGATGGAAGAAACTTCCAGAAGGGCAACCATCTCTGCAGCACTCCACCAATCAGGCCTTTATGGTAGAGTTGCCAAACGGAAGCCACTCCTCAGTAAAAGGCACATGACAGCCCGCTTGGAGTTTGCCAAAAGGCACCTAAAGGTCTCTCAGACCATGAGAAACAAGATTCTCTGGTCTGATGAAACCAAGATTGAACTCTTTGGCCTGAATGCCAAGCGTCACGTCTGGAGGAAACCTGGGACCATCCCTACGCTGAAGCAGGGTTGTAGCAGCATCATGCTGTGGGGATGTTTTTCAGCATTAGGGACTGGGAGACTAGTCAGAATCGAGGCAAAGATGAACGGAGCAAAGTACAGAGAGATCCTTGATGAAAACCTGCTCCAGAGCCCTCAGGACCTCAGACTGGAGCGAAGGTTCACCTTCCAACAGGACAACAACCCTAAGCACACAGCAAAGACAACACAGGAGTGGCTTCGGGACAAGTCTCTGAATGTCCTTGATTGGCCCAGCCAGAGCCCAGACTTGAACCCGATCAAACATCTCTGGAGAGACCTGAAAATAAGTGCTTCAACAAAGTGCTGAGTAAAGTGTCTATATACTTATGTAAATGTGATATTTCGTTTAAAAAAAAAAAAATATATATATATATATATATATATTTATATATATATATATATATATACAGTGAGGGAAAAAAGTATTTGATCCCCTGCTGATTTTGTACATTTGCCCACTGACAAAGAAATGATCAGTCTATAATTTTAATGGTAGGTTTATTTGAACAGTGAGAGACAGAATAACAACAACAAAATCCAGAAAAACGCATGTCAAAAATGTTATAAATTGATTTGCATTTTAATGAGGGAAATAAGTATTTGACCCCTCTGCAAAACATGACTTAGTACTTGGTGGCAAAACCCATGTTGGCAATCACAGAGGTTAGACGTTTCTTGTAGTTGGCCACCAGGTTTGCACACAACTCAGGAGGGATTTTGTCCCACTCCTCTTTGCAGATCTTCTCCAAGTCATTAAGGTTTCGAAGCTGACGTTTGGCAACTCGAACCTTCAGCTCCCTCCACAGATTTTCTATGAGATTAAGGTCTGGAGACTGGCTAGGCCACTCCAGGACCTTAATGTGCTTCTTCTTGAGCCACTCCTTTGTTGCCTTGGCTGTGTGTTTTGGGTCATTGTCATGCTGGAATACCCATCCACAACCCATTTTCAATGCCCTGGCTGAGGGAAGGAGGTTCTCACCCTAGATTTGACGGTTCATGGCCCCGTCCATCGTCCCTTTGATGCGGTGAAGTTGTCCTGTCCCCTTAGCAGAAAAACACCCCCAAAGCATAATGTTTTCTCCTCCGTGTTTGACGGTGGGGATGGTGTTCTTGGGGTCATAGGCAGCATTCCTCCTCCTCCAAACACGGCGAGTTGAGTTGATGCCAAAGAGCTCCATTTTGGTCTCATCTGACCACAACACTTTCACCCAGTTCTCCTCTGAATCATTCAGATGTTCATTGGCAAACTTCAGACAGCATGTATATGTGCTTTCTTGAGCAGGGGGACCTTGTGGGCGCTGCAGGATTTCAGTCCTTCACGGCGTAGTGTGTAACCAATTGTTTTCTTGGTGACTATGGTCCCAGCTGCCTTGAGATCATTGACAAGATCCTCCCATGTAGTTCTGGGCTGATTCCTCACCATTCTCATGATCATTGCAACTCCACGAGGTGAGATCTTGCATGGAGCCCCAGGCCAAGGGAGATTGACAGTTATTTTGTGTTTCTTCCATTTGCGAATAATCGCACCAACTGTTGTCACCTTCTCACCAAGCTGCTTGCCGATGGTCTTGTAGCCCATTCCAGCCTTGTGTAGGTCTACAATCTTGTCCCTGACATCCTTGAAGAGCTCTTTGGTCTTGGCCATGGTGGAGAGTTTGGAATCTGATTGATTGATTGCTTCTGTGGACAGGTGTCTTTTATACAGGTAACAAACTGAGATTAGGAGCACTCCCTTTAAGAGTGTGCTCCTAATCTCAGCTCGTTACCTGTATAAAAGACACCTGGGAGCCAGAAATCTTTCTGATTGAGAGGGGGTCAAATACTTATTTCCCTCATTAAAATGCAAATCAATTTAGAACATTTTTGACATGCGTTTTACTGGATTTGATTGTTGTTATTCTGTCTCTCACTGTTGAAATAAACCTACCATTAAAATTATAAACTGATAATTTCTTTGTCAGTGGGCAAACGTACAAAATCAACAGGGGATCAAATACTTTTTTCCCTCACTGTATATATTAGCAAAAATTACAAAAACCTGTTTTTGCTTTGTCACTATGGGGTGTTGTGTGTAGATTGATGAGGGAAAAAAAATATTTAATCAATTTTAGAATAAGGCTGTAACGTAACAAAATGTGGAAAAAGTCAAGGGGTCTGAATACTTTTCGAAGGCACTGTACAAACACACAAACACACACACACCAAACACACTGCTCTCTCAACACCCTGGATATTAGCATCATAATGGAATCCTACAGAGTCAGTCAGTAGGGAGGAACTGACCAAGCTGACATCTACAGTAGAAGCCGCAGCCTGATCTGTTCTGCCTCTGCTCTATAGAACAGAATATACGTTGACTCAGGCAGTAGGTTTATATGGTGCTGGATTTTTAGAGTTAGGCTACTGCAGGATTTTTAGAGTTAGGTTGCTGCAGGATTTTCAGAGTGTGGCTACTGCAGGATTTTTCACAAGTTTTGTTGATTTGGCACAACCACAGAGCTACATTTTGTTAATTACCAGTCCCAGAGTTCATCACTGGTTAAATAATTATAATGCACATTAATGTCGCCATTTGTCACACTTGATTGGAGAGATACAGTATACTTTTCTAGACTCTTTACAAGTTGACACGGTTAGCATATGCTGTCACTCCGCTACAAGGTTAGCATATGCTGTCACTCCTCTACCAGGTTAGCATCTGCTGTCACTCCTCTACCAGGTTAGCATCTGCTGTCACTCCTCTATCAGGTTAGCATATGCTGTCACTCCTCTACCAGGTTAGCATCTGCTGTCACTCCTCTACCAGGTTAGTATCTGCTGTCGCTCCTCTACCAGGTTAGCATCTGCTGTCACTCCTCTACCAGGTTAGCATCTGCTGTCACTCCTCTATCAGGTTAGCATCTGCTGTCACTCCTCTATCAGGTTAGCATCTGCTGTCACTCCTCTATCAGGTTAGCATCGGCTGTCACTCCTCTATCAGGTTAGCATATGCTGTCACTCCTCTACCAGGTTAGCATATGCTGTCACTCCTCTATCAGGTTAGCATCTGCTGTCACTCCTCTATCAGGTTAGCATCGGCTGTCACTCCTCTATCAGGTTAGCATCTGCTGTCACTCTATCAGGTTAGCATTTGCTGTCATCTGCCTCTGCTCTGGCCTCCATTGGAGAGTAAGACCTGCTCAATACCTTCCATCCTGCTATCCTTCCATCCTTCCATCCTGCTATCCTGCTGTCCTTCATCTTTCATCCTTCAACCTTCCATCCTTCCATCCTTCCAGCCTGATATCCTTTACCCTTCCATCCTTCCATCCTGCTATCCTTCATCCTTCCATCCTGCTATCCTTTATCCTTCCATCCTGCTATCCTTCATCCTTCCATCCTTCCATCCTGCTATCCATCCTTCCATCATTCCATCCTGCTATCCATCCTTCCATCCTTCCATCCTTCCATCCTGCTATCCATCCTTCCATCATTCCATCATTCCATCCTGCTATCCATCCTTCCATCCTTCCATCCTTCCATCCTGCTATCCATCCTCCCTCCTTCCATTCTTCCAACCTGCTACCTTTTATCCGTCTATCCTCCATCCTTCCATCCTGATATCCTGCTATCCTTCATCCTTCCATCCTGATGTCCTTACATCCTTCCTTCCTTATTCCTCTAAATACAGCAGAGCCCATTGCGTCATCACAAACACACACACACACACACACACACACACACACACACACACACACACACACACACACACACACACACACACACACGCACACACACCAAACACACTGCTCTCTCAACACCCTGGATATTAGCATCATAATGGAATCCTACACAGTCAGTCAGTAGGGAGGAACTGACCAAGCTGACATCTACAGTAGAAGCCGCAGCCTGATCTGTTCTGCCTCTGCTCTATAGAACAGAATATACGTTGACTCAGGCAGTAGGTTTATATGGTGCTGGATTTTTAGAGTTAGGCTGCTGCAGGATTTTTAGAGTTAGGCTGCTGCAGGATTTTTAGTGTTAGGTTGCTGCAGGATTTTTTGTGTTAGGTTGCTGCAGGATTTTTAGAGTTAGGCTGCTGCAGGATTTTTAGAGTTAGGCTGCTGCAGGATTTTTAGTGTTAGGTTGCTGCAGGATTTTTTGTGTTAGGTTGCTGCAGGATTTTTAGTGTTAGGTTGCTGCAGGATTTTCAGAGTTTGGCTACTGCAGGATTTTTCACAAGTTTTGTTGATTTGGCACAGCCACAGAGCCAATTTTTGTTAATTACCAGTCCCAGAGTTCATCATTGGTTAAATAATGATAATGCACATTAATGTCGGCATTTGTCACACTTGATGAGGGAGATACAGTATACTTTTCTAGACTCTTTATAAGTTGACACAGTTAGCATCTGCTGTCACTCCTCTACCAGGTTAGCATATGCTGTCACTCCTCTACCAGGTTAGCATATGTTGTCACTGTCATCAGGTTAGCGTCATCTGCCTCTGCTCTGGCCTCCATTGCAGAGTAAGACCTGCTCAGTACCTTCCATCCTGCTATCCTTCCATCCTTCATCCTTCCATCCTGCTATACTTCATCCTTCAATTCTTCCCTCCTTCCATCCTGCATTCTTCCATTCTTCCATTCTTCCATCCTTCATCCTTCCATCCTGCTATCCTTCATCCTTCCATCCTCCATCTTTCCATTCTTCCATCCTTCATCCTTCCATCCTGCTATCCTTCATCCTTCCATCCTCCATCTTTCCATTCTTCCATCCTTCATCCTTCCATCCTGCTATCCTTCATCCTTCCATCCTCCATCTTTCCATCCTTCCATCCTTCACCCTGCATCCTTCAATTTTTCCATCCTGCTATTCTTCATCCTTCCATCCTTCCATCCTGCTATTTTTCATCCTTCCATCCTTCCATCCTTCATCCTTCATCCTTCCATCCTTCCATCCTGCTACCCTCTACCCTTACATCCTTTCTTCCAATATGTGTATTTATTGCTTCTAAATACAGCACAGCCCATTGCTTCATCACACAGCACACACGGTACACACATGCTCGATGAGGCCCCCGGGTGGTCTGTGGTAGGTGAAAGGTGTTATTAAAGGTGAGGGTTGAACTGAAAAGCACTCAAGGTGGTGTGACGCTCTGATGGGAATGGCTCAGTCAGTCAATGGGAAGGACGACGAGTTCATGTGACTGTGTGTGTGTGTGTGTGTTCGTGTGTTGTGTGTGTGTGTGTTTATGTGTGTGTGTGTGTGTGTGCATGTGCCTGTGTGTGTGTTACCAGGACTCTGTGATGGCATTACCGGAACATGCTGAGAAGGAATGAAGTAACAAAAGACTGGTTTGGAAAAGACAGGTGACAGGGAGAGTATAGGAGAAGTAGTTGAGAAAGGGAAAGGAACGGAAGTGAAATAGCTAGAAAAAAAATAGAGTTGCCAAGGGAAAACTTCATACAGGAGGGAGGAACGTGTAACGCGTGGAGATCTCCACTATGTTAGGCCGAGGCCAAAGCCACGAGCAGGGCGGTCTCCGAGGCCAAAGCCACGAGCAGGGCGGTCTCCGAGGCCAAAACAACGAGCAGGGCGGTCTCCGAGGCCAAAGCCACGAGCAGGGCGGTCTCCGAGGCCAAAGCCACGAGCAGGGCGGTCTCCGAGGCCAAAGCCACGAGCAGGGCGGTCTCCGAGGCCAAAGCCACGAGCAGGGCGGTCTCCGAGGCCAAAGCCACGAGCAGGGCGGTCTCCGAGGCCAAAGCCACGAGCAGGGCGGTCTCCGAGGCAAAAGCCACGAGCAGGGCGGTCTACGAGGCCAAAGCCACGAGCAGGGCGGTCTCCGAGGCCAAAGCCACGAGCAGGGCGGTCTCCGCGGCCAAAGCCACGAGCAGGGCGGTCTCCGAGGCCAAAGCCACGAGCAGGGCGGTCTCCGAGGCCAAAGCCACGAGCAGGGCGGTCTACGAGGCCAAAGCCACGAGCAGGGCGGTCTCCGAGGCCAAAGCCACGAGCAGGGCGGTCTCCGAGGCCAAAGCCACGAGCAGGGCGGTCTCCGAGGCCAAAGCCACGAGCAGGGCGGTCTCCGAGGCCAAAGCCACGAGCAGGGCGGTCTTGTAGGAGAGGATCTTCAGATCCACAGACTCCATCGGTTCAAATGGGGCATCAACACATCACATCCAAAACCAAAGCCAAATCCCAAGTGGGCGCAATAGGTTTAGAAACCGGTCTGAGAAAGCGCATACCTTTTAAAAACTGCACCGCCAGTGGATGAGCTCCTGGAGTGGCACCATCAATTCCCACATGACGCGCTGAAATAGTTGCCATGTACACATTCACGGTGGAGGATGAACGACCCTGCTCGAAAAGCCCTTGTAGAATCATTAAAATGTAAGCCACAAGGATCAACGACAAGCCCTCCAGATGCACCCTTCCCAGCGTGGGCCGCGGTAGGGAGCGAGCCAAAGATAAAAGGGGGCGAGACCTCACCCCTCCCTGTCTGTTCATGTATGCCACCACTGCTGGCCTGCCAACAATGGGAGAAAACGCCTGAACACTGCCAACAGCTCCAGGTAATTGATGTGCAGAGTGCTCTGCGACGCTATCAACAATCCCCGATTTGAATAGTCCTGAATTAATCGTGAACAATGATGAGTGAGAAAGTTACAGACGCACAAATATCATACCCCCAAGACATGCTAACCTCTCACCATCACAATAACAGGGGAGGTTAGCATTTTTTGGGGGGGTATGATATTTATGCCACTGCAACTTTCTCACTCATCATTATTCACAATTCATTCAGGACTATCCTTAATCATGGTAGTGTCAGGCCCTGGCTCTGGGGACTCTAATATGTTGAGCCAGGGTGTGTATAGTCTATGTGTGTTCTAGGTTTCACTTTCTGGTTTGGTATATCTATGTTGGCCAGGGTGGCTCCCAAACAGAGACGGCTGTAGCTCGTTGTCTCTGATTGGGAGTCATACTTAGGTAGCCGTTAGGCATTCATTTGGTGTGGTTTCTTGTTCGTGTTTGGTTTGTGTATTACCATTGACTGTCACGTCATCGTTTTGTTGTTTTGATCGTGTGATCATTTCTTAAATAAATATGTTCGCCTTCAACGCTGCGCCTTGGTCCTCCTCTATGTATGACGATCGTGACAGAAGAAACCACCAAGATTTGACCAAGCAGCGTGTCCAGGAGCCATCGCCAGGGAGATCTCTAGCAGATCTCCTTCGCTTCCTCGACTGGGTCAAGCCGGGTGAGGAAGAGAAGGGCTTGACATTGTGGCAGAAGGGCGAAAGGCTGGCGAGGGACATGGAGACCTGGTCCACGGGTAGGAGAGACGCCCAGAAAATTTTTAGGGGGGGGCTAACGCCGTGGACGACGGGCCAGCAGGAGACCGCGGCAGAGCGGCCCAGCGGGTTGGCAGAGGAGGCCGCCAGGTTACGGGGGCCACTGGTCGAAGAGGGGGTGGAAGGTGTAGAGGCACGGCGAGAGGTACTGGGGTGTGTTACCAGTCCGGTCCGGCCCATTCCAGATCCCGGCGTAGGACCAGTGGTGTGTGTCCCCAGTACGGTCCGGCCTGTTCCTGCCCGCACCAGGTCAGTGGTGCGCTTCGTCAGCCCGGCTCGGCCCGTTCCTGCTCCCCGCACCAAGTCAGTGGTGCGCTTCGTCAGCCCGGCTCGGCCCGTTCCTGCTCCCCGCACCAAGTCAGTGGTGCGCTTCGTCAGCCCGGCTCGGCCCGTTCCTGCTCCCCGCACCAAGTCAGGGGTGCGCTTCGACAGCCCGGCTCGGCCCGCTCCTGCTCCCCACACCAAGCCAGTGGTGTGCATCGTCAGTCCGGCACGGCCCGTGCCTGTTCCACCGGTGGCTGGTCCGGCACCGGTCAGATGCTTCACGCCGGAGCTAGAGCAATCCGCTCCACCAGTGTGCAGTCCAGCTCCGGCCAGCGGGGCCAGACCGGACCAGGGGTACCTTGGGGGGTTGGAGAGGGAGCGGGGATCAGGCCCGGAGCCGGATCCGCCGCCTAAGCGGAGTGCCCACCCGGTCCCTCCCCTGTGGTATTTGGTGGGCGCGGTCGGAGTCCGCGCCTTTAGGGGGGCTATGTATGACGATCGTGACAGGTAGCATCCACATGAATGTAGAAGTGTTTAGAAACATATTATATTCTTATTTACAATAAAAGTGACTCCAAAATGACACAAATCATTATTTACCATTCATTTCTATTGGGCACAAAATAATCAGAAACACAACCAAAACAAACAGCAAATGCATCCAACAAGTTTGTAGAGTCACAAGCTTGATGTAATCATTGCATGCTAGGAATATGGGACCAAATACTCAACCTTTGACTACTTTAATACATATATAAGTGAATTTGTCCCAATACTTTTGGTCCACTAAAATGGGGGGACTATGTACAGAAATCTGCACTTTAACCTCATAGTCATTGTATTGTATCATTTCTGGAGTACAGAGCAAAAACAACAATAAATGTGTCACTGTCCCAGTACTTTTGGAGCTCACTGTACATGTGGCGGCAGTCTCTAAGGTGTTTGGCAGAGTACCAGGTGGTGGCCAGCTAGTGACAGTTTCTAAGGTGTTTGGCAGAGTACCAGGTGGTGGCCAGCTAGTGACAGTTTCTAAGGTGTTTGGCAGAGTACCAGGTGGTGGCCAGCTAGTGACAGTCTCTAAGGTGTTTGGCAGAGTACCAGGTGGTGGCCAGCTAGTGACAGTTTCTAAGGTGTTTGGCAGAGTACCAGGTGGTGGCCAGCTAGTGACAGTTTCTAAGGTGTTTGGCAGAATACCAGGTGGTAGCCAGCTAGTGACAGTCTCTAAGGTGTTTGGCAGAGTACCGGGTGGTGGCCAGCTAGTGACAGTTAAGGTGCTGAGCAGAGTACTGGGCGGTGGCCGGCTAGTGACATTTTCTAAGGTGCCGGGCAGAGTACCGGGTGGTGGCCGGCTAGTGACAGTCTCTAAGGTGCCGGGCAGAGTACCGGGTGGTGGCCAGCTAGTGACAGTCTCTAAGGTGCCGGGCAGAGTACCGGGTGGTGGCCGGCTAGTGACATTTTCTAAGGTGCCGGGCAGAGTACCGGGTGGTGGCCGGCTAGTGACATTTTCGAAGGTGCTGGGCAGAGTACCGGCTGGTGGCCGGCTAGTGACATTTTCTAAGGTGCCGGGCAGAAAACCGGGCGGTGGCCGGCTAGTGACATTTTCTAAGGTGCTGAGCAGAGTACCGGGTGGTGGCCAGCTAGTGACATTTTCTAAGGTGCCTGGCAGAGTACCGGGCGGTGGCCGGCTAGTGACATTTTCTAAGGTGCTGAGCAGAGTACCTGGTGGTGGCCGGCTAGTGACATTTTCTAAGGTGCCTGGCAGAGTACCGGGCGGTGGCCGGCTAGTTACAGTTAAGGTGCTGAGCAGAGTACCGGGCGTTGGCCGGCTAGTGACATTTTCTAAGGTGCCTGGCAGAGTACCTGGTGGTGGCCGGCTAGTGACATTTTCTAAGGTGCCTGGCAGAGTACCGGGCGGTGGCCGGCTAGTGACATTTTCTAAGGTGCTGGGCAGAGTACCGGGCGGTGGCCGGCTAGTGACATTTTCTAAGGTGCCGGGCAGAGTACAGGGCGGTGGCCGGCTAGTGACATTTTCTAAGGTGCTGAGCAGAGTACCGGGTGGTGGCCGGCTAGTGACATTTTCTAAGGTGCCGGGCAGAGCACCGGGCGGTGGCCGGCTAGTGACATTTTCTAAGGTGCCGGGCAGAGTACCTGGTGGTGGCCAGCCAGTGACATTTTCTAAGGTGCTGAGCCGAGTACCGGGCGGTGGCCGGCTAGTGACATTTTCTAAGGTGCCGGGCAGAGTACCGGGTGGTGGCCGGCTAGTGACATTTTCTAAGGTGCTGGGCAGAGTACCGGTGGTGGCTGGCTGGTGACATTTTCTAAGGTGCTGGGCAGAGTACCGGGTGGTGGCCGGCTAGTGATGGCTGTTCAACAGCTTGATGGCCTGGAGATACAGTAGAAACTGTTTCTCAGTCTCTCGGTCCCAGCTTTGATACACCTTTACTGTCTCTATCTGTTAGATGGTAGCAGGGTGAACAGACCGTGGCTCGGGTGGCTGAGTTCCCTGATGATCTTCTTGACCTTCCTATGACAACAGGTGCTGTAGATATCCTGGAGGGCAGGCAGTGCGCTCGATAGTGCATCTGTAGAACATTGTGATGGTGTTAGGGGCCATGCCACATTTTTTCAGCCTCCCGATGTTGAAGAGGTGCTGTTACGCCTTCTTCACCATGGTGTCGGTGTGGTGGGACCATTTCAAGTCCTTGATAATGTGACCCTTTCCACTGCAGCCCCATTGATGTGGATGGGAGCATGCTCTCTCTTCTGTCTCCTGTAGTCCACTATAAGCTCCTTCGTTTTGTTGACGTTGAGGGAGAGGTTATTTTCCTGGCACCACTCTGCCAGGGCACTAACCTCCTCCCTGTAGGCTGTCTTGTCATTATTGGTGATCAGGTCTACCACTGTTATGTCGTCAGCAAACATTTTTATTTTATTTTATTTAACCTTTATTTAACCAGGTAGGCCAGTTGAGAACAAGTTCTCATTTACAACTGCGACCTGGCCAAGATAAAGCAAAGCAGTGCGATAAAAACAACAGCACAGAGTTACAAATGGAATAAACAAAACGTACAGTCAATAACACAATAGAAAATCTGTATACAGTGTGTGCAAATGTAGTAAGTTATGGAGGTAAGGCAATAAATACAGTGAGGGAAAAAAGTATTTGATCCCCTGCTGATTTTGTATGTTTGCCCACTGACAAAGAAATGATCAGTCTATATTTTTAATGGTAGGTTTATTTGAACAGTGAGAGACAGAATAACAACAAAAAAATCCAGAAAAACGCATGTCAAAAATGTTATAAATTGATTTGCATTTTAATGAGGGAAATAAGTATTTGACCCCTTCTCAATCAGAAAGATTTCTGGCTCCCAGGTGTCTTTTATACAGGTGTCCACAGAAGCAATCAATCAGATTCCAAACTCTCCACCATGGCCAAGACCAAAGAGCTCTCCAAGGATGTCAGGGACAAGATTGTAGACCTACACAAGGCTGGAATGGGCTACAAGACCCTCGCCAAGCAGCTTGGTGAGAAGGTGACAACAGTTGGTGCGATTATTCGCAAACGGAAGAAACACAAAATAACTGTCAATCTCCCTCAGCCTGGGGCTCCATGCAAGATCTCACCTCATGGAGTTGCAATGATCATGAGAACGTTGAGGAATCAGCCCAGAACTACACGGGAGGATCTTGTCAATGATCTCAAGGCAGCTGGGACCATAGTCACCAAGAAAACAATTGGTAACACACTACGCCGTGAAGGACTGAAATCCTGCAGCGCTCGCAAGGTCCCCCTGCTCAAGAAAGCACATATACAGGAACGTCTGAAGTTTGCCAATGAACATCTGAATGATTCAGAGGAGAACTGGGTGAAAGTGTTGTGGTCAAATGAGACCAAAATCGAGGTCTTTGGCATCAACTCAACTCGCCGTGGAGGAGGAGGAATGTTGCCTATGACCCCAAGAACACCATCCCCACCGTCAAACATGGAGGTGGAAACATTATGGTTTGGGGGTGTTTTTCTTCTAAGGGGCAGGACAACTTCACCGCATCAAAGGGACGATGGACGGCGCCAAATACCGTCAAATCTTGGGTGAGAACCTCCTTCCCTCAGCCAGGGCATTGAAAATGGGTCGTGGATGGGTATTCCAGCATGACAATGACCCAAAACACACGGCCAAGGCAACAAAGGAGTGGCTCAAGAAGAAGCACATTAAGGTCCTAGAGTGGCCTAGCCAGTCTCCAGACCTTAATCACATAGAAAATCTGTGGAGGGAGCTGAAGGTTCGAGTTGCCAAACGTCAGGCTCGAAACCTTAATGACTTGGAGAAGATCTGCAAAGAGGAGTGGGACAAAATCCCTCCTGAGATGTGTGCAAACCTGGTGGCCAACTACAAGAAATGTCTGACCTCTGTGATTGCCAACAAGGGTTTTGCCACCAAGTACTAAGTCATGTTTTGCAGAGGGGTCAAATACTTATTTCCCTCATTAAAATGCAAATCAATTTATAAATTTTTTGACATGCGTTTTTCTGTATTATTTTGTTGTTATTCTGTCTCTCACTGTTCAGATAAACCTACCACTAAAATTATAGACTGATCAAAATCAGCAGGGGATCAAATACTTTTTTCCCTCATTGTAGGCCATTGTGCAAAATAATTTCAATCTAGTATTAACACTGGAGTGATAGATGTGCAGAAGATGATGTACAAATAGAGATACTGGGGTGCAAATGAGCAAAATAAATAACAATGTAAATAACAATATGGGGATGAGGTAGTTGGGTGGGCTATTTACAGATGGGCTGTGTACAGGTGCAGTGATCGGTAAGCTGCTCTGACAACTGATGCTTAAAGTTAATGAGGGAGATAAGTGTCTCCAGCTTCAGAGATTTTTGCAGTTCATTCCAGTCATTTGCAGCAGAGAACTGGAAGGAACGGCGGCCAAAGGAGGTGTTGATCCTGAGTGGCGCAGTGGTCTAAGGCACTGCATCGCAGTGCTAACTGTGCCACTAGAGATCCTGGTTCGAATCCAGGCTCTGTCGCAGCCGGCCGTGACCGGGAGACTCATGGGCGGCGCACAATTGGCCCAGCGTTGTCCAGGGTAGGGGAGGGAATGGCCGGCAGGGATGTAGCTCAGTTGATAGAGCATGGCGTTTGCAACGCCAGGGTTGTGGGTTCGAATCCCACGGGGGGCCAGTATAAAAAATAAATAAAAAATAATGTAATCACTAACTGTAAGTCGCTCTGGATAAGAGCGTCTGCTAAATGACTAAAATGTAAAAATGTGTTGGCTTTGGGGATGACCAGTGAGATATACCTGCTGGAGTGCATACTACGGGTGGGTGCTGCTATAGTGACCAATGAGCTACGATAAGGTGGGGATTTGCCTAGCAGTTATTTATAGATGTCCTGGAGCCAGATAGAGTTGGAGTTTTGTGTAGCCACGCAGTCATGGGTGAACAAGGATTAAAGGAGGGTGCTGGGGGGGGGGGGGGGGGCGACCCGTCAGGAAATCCAGGACCCAGTTGCACAGGGAGTGGTTCAGTCCCAGGACCCTGAGCTTAGTGATGAGCTTGGGGGGCACTATGGTGTTCAAAGCCGAGCTGTAGTCGATGAACAGCATTCTCACACAGGTATTCCTCTTGTCCAGGTGGGATAGGGCAGTGTGCAGTGCAGTGGCTATTGCGTCATCCGTGGATCTGTTGGGGCAGTATGCAAACTTCCCACCAAACCTGGAAGCCTTCCGCCACTGGGGTAAGGACGGCCACTCCACTGACAAGCGCATAGCCTCTCGGCGCTCTAGAAGCCAGCGATTCCCCTGCTACGTCCGTAGCAGGGACATGTGGCTGCCCCGGAACCGGCCAGAGACACCACGTCATCCTCCGAATGTGAGTCCTGTGTAACACTGAAGGAGATTGAGATATCCCAATGCTGGGAGGAAAGCTCCATGTGGTCGGACCACGAGCCCAGAACCACCCCCGTATCCTAAAACTCAGACTCCGCCGAGGTACAGGCACCCTAGGGAGGAAAGTCAACTTCAGTCCCACCAAGCGTTCTAAGACAACACCTGTGAGTGTCATTCAAGGATATGGTGAAACCGCATGACTGTGGGCAAGGTCGTGAACTCGAACACAGCTTAACAGCCTTTGTAGACTCATTCGTGCGAGTCATCTTACTTACAACCAATTAGCGAGGCTAAACAGGCAGAAGAATAACTCACAAATCTGATTCTAATGTTATTCAGTAGAGGGCGCTAGCGTGCAAACTCCGGATAGCTGTGTTGTACTGAGTTGACCGACTGAAAGGGAACTCTGATAACACTTGAGAGGGAATGAGACAGTGGGAATGAGATAGTGAGTATTACAGGTAAAGCGGGGTCCAGAAAAGTTGAACTCCCATTGAGGTGTTACATTTGGCAGAGAAGGTACGGTATGAAACTTACTTCCAATACCTGGTGCTGTGGGGTTTACACACACACACACACACACACACACACACACATTCCATTAGCAATGCAATCATCCAGGCAAAAAGGATGATAGAAATTGCGTAAAATATGTTGCGGTTACTGTTTGTCTCTGGCCATCGCGAAGTTGTAGGTTGCGTTCCAATAGGCACCCTATTTACTGGTCAAAGTAGTGCACTATATAGAGTACAGGGTGCCATTTAGGACGACATCAGACAGTGAGTTGTGTGACAACCTCGCCATCTGTGATTGAGCTGTATGCCTTTCAGGTTGTGTAATGTTAAATTGTATTTTTATAATTTACATTTTTATTTCATCCAACCTTTTTTGTTGTAGTGTTGTTTGTGTTGTTCTGCATAGGGTAATTACAGGTCAGACCATAGAACAGAAAGAGCAAGTTTGTCAACGCATTTGTCCCCAGGTTTAATCTACCTGTCTGTGACAGTTTAATTGATGAAACAATGTGTTGGATTCTCCTGGGTTTCAAATTAAAGCATTTTGAACCAGGTACACTTTCTATATTTTCTCTTTCATTAACATTTAAATGGAAATGTTCTGACTTGACCTGAATTGCAATATTGCAAGGTTAATATATTATTCCTCTGCTCGCGAGAGGGTAGCAGGAGAGACGGTCTAGAGCGGAGAGCTTGAGAGAGAAAGCACGTAGAAGAGCGAGAGAGGAGGCATAGAGGCGAGAGTCGGAGATAGCGAGAGGGGAAGAGAGAGAGAGAGATGCGGAGAGAGATCTCTCTCTATCTGCCCTTCTCTCTCTAACCTCTCCCTCCTCTCCCTCCTCTCATCTCCCTCTCTCCCCCTCTCCCCCTCTCCCCCACTTGTTTATTTATGCTCTGTAATCTTTGTCATTTTGTCTGCAGTGTTTTTCATCACCGTATTTAAACTAACCCCAGAACACTTTTAATCGAGAGTCTTATTTTTTTTTTTTTCTATTAGCACTTTAAATCTGAAGGTCACAGAATGTACAATCACATTCTAAAGTTTTAACAAGTTCTAACTCTAGGATACATCTCCATTAGCCGATGTGCCGCACAGAGTACTGCTTTTAACGTCTCTGTAAAGATGTAATTTCCAAGGCAGCAAAAAAAATACTTTCCCGGCACACTAAATGCACTGAAGTGTCTCGAAAGCTTCAAAACTGGTTCTCTTCAAAGGAACCAGATCCCATTCACTGAACATCACCAGCCAAACTCTGAGGAACCCTGAGTACTTCCTCCTTTCTTCTCTATCTCCTCCCACTTCCCCTTCTTTCTTCCTTCTACACCTCAATATATTCTCCTCCCTTGAAGAGAAGAACCTATTCTAACATCACATCACTCTATGATGTCGATCATTGGGGTTCACTGTGTGGCCGTGAACTCATAGAATCAGTGACTACATCCCAAATCGCACCCTATTCCCTATATAGTGCACTACATTTCACTACACAGGGAATTAAGGTACCATTTGGAGTGCATCCAGTTTCATATTCAGGTTGGTAATCACTCGAGACGGCCGTAAGGTGGAGAACTACCTGACATTCAAGCAGACCACTACTCTCCATTTACTTTCCGTAGACACCTAGGGTGTCTATATTTTTTTTTCTGCGAGATCACACCAGATAGACTTCAGTATTCGACGTCGGGAGATGCCTTTAATACATTCCACTAGTCTAGGGGCAAAGTGATCATGCATTACCAGTGACGTGTGGTGAGGTCGGTGGCTGGGTAAGCACTGGCTATTATCAAAGACAGATTTACTCACAAATAAACCTTGATGAAGCCCAAGGTCAGCAAACAACAGATAGCTCCCACAACCAGAGTGACATTTGGGCTATTAACCCAAATTTACAAACAATTTTCACCAAATGTAAATATCAATGTAGCCAAGATATACAAGTGATAGCTTCTGATGGCAGCAAATATTTTTAATTTCATCCGACAAAATGACACACTGCTCAACTCAGCTAAGCCATAGATCGACGTAGCATCCACAGTTACAACTGATGTGTGGCACTAAGATACCAAAATATGGACACATTCCATCTGAATAATTCATAACGCAAATTCCACAGCCTTTCACAATGGATTCATAATTATTCCAATGGTCTTGGCTATTCCGTGCCAGTAGCGTGAAGGGAAGTAGCTAGCTGGCTAGCTAATCACGTGTAGCTTTCAGATCACAAACATAAGAAAGATAACACAATGTAAAGAATACATATAGTTATAGCTAGTTACAACTAAATAGTGAAGCAACATTTTATATTCAAATGAAACAAACCAATGCATGGTGCAGTCAGCTGGCTAACAAGCTAGCTACACTAGCTTGCTGCTAACGTGGCTTGAAAACAGCAATCAAAACAAGTAATCCATGGTAGCTATAACACTCGTTTACATATTTATAACTAAATAGCAACATATCACTTTATATCTGGCACAATTTATTACTGCAGATAGATTGTAACTTCCATCAATGTAATTGTCTGCATCACTTCCAATCCACCATATGTTTATTTTTTCTCACATATATACATATATATATATATACACATATACACATACATACACACATACACACATATATATATATATATATATATATATATATATATATATATATATACAACATACATACATATATACATACATATCCTTTTAAAATATATATATTTCCCTTTATTACTTTCCAACCCCACCATCCCCTCCCTAATTGGAGTAAACTAGTGAACAACAATGCTTAGGCCTCTACTTCATGCTTATACATCCTATATACATTTTATGGACACAGTCACTAATTATATTTTGTTTGTTTTTACTCCCGAACTTCCTCCGATCATTTTCATGATGTCCATCCGGTTTGCTTCTATATGCCATATCTTTCTAACTGTGCTCTTTCACAAAAGCTCACAATATATAACCTATATACTTATTATGGACACAGCATGTCTTACACTAGTTATCTTGTTGTTATTGGTTGTTGTTATTAGTCCCATCCTTCAGCTCCATTCAACACCTCCCATCTATCTCTTAACACCATCCATATTGGATTTCTATTTGCCATATATTTTTCAACTGTACTGTGATGTTTTACAAAAGTTCTGAACCTTTCTATTCTCATTGTTTCTACACTTTGTAAATTGAAAATAAGCATCTTTGCTAAAAGTATTATTATATTATTGATCGATTGACTATGACTTTTCAGATCACCTAGTACTGATATCTGCAGGGTCAGCTCCATGCAAATATTGCAATCCTTCAGCCATTCCTGGACCTGTGTCCAGAAACAAGCTACAAATGGACAGTACCAAAACAAGTGATCTAATGATTCTGTCTCTTCACAGCCAAATCTGCAGAGCTGGGAAGATTGTATCCCCCACACAAATAACATTATATTGGTAGCAAGAATTTTATATAACAATTTAAATTGAAAAATTCTAAGTTTTGAATCCGGTGTCGTTTTGCGTATCAGTTCATAAACACTATGCCATGGAATCAGTACGTCAAAAATCTCTTCCCAACTATTTTGCAATCTACAGTTGAAGTCGGAAGTTTACATACACTTAGGTTGGAGTCATTAAAACTCTTTTTTCAACCACTCCACACATTTCTTGTTAACAAACTATAGTTTTTGCAAGTCGGTTAGGACATCTACTTTGTGCATGACACAAGTCATTTTTCCAACAATTGTTTACAGACAGATTATTTCACTTATAATTCACTGTATCACAATTCCAGTGGGTCAGAAGTTTACATACACTAAGTTGACTATGCCTTTAAACAGCTTGGAAAATTCCAGAAAATGATGTCATGGCTTTAGATGCTTCTGATAGGCTAATTTACATCATTTGAGTCAATTGGAGGTGTACCTGTGGATGTATTTCAAGGCCTACCTTCAAACTCAGTGCCTCTTTGCTTAACATCATGGGAAAATCAAAAGAAATCAGCCAAGACCTCAGAAAAAAATGGTAGACCTCCACAAGTCTGGTTCATCCTTGGGAGCAATTTCCAAACGCCTGAAAGTACCACATTAATCTGTACAAACAATAGTACACAAGTATAAACACCATGGGACCATGCAGCCGTCATACCGCGCAGGAAGGAGACGCGTTCTGTCTCCTAGAGATGAACGTACTTGTGAAGATGCTGTAGGAAACAGGTACAAACATATCTATATCCACAGTAAAACGAGTCCTATATTGACATAACCTGAAAGGCCGCTCAGCAAGGAAGAAGCCACTGCTCCAAAACCGCTATAAAAAAGCCAGACTACGGTTTGCAACTACACATGGGGACAAAGATCGTACTTTTTGGAGAAATGTCCTCTGGTCTGATGAAACAAAAATAGAACTGTTTGGCCATAATGACCATCGTTATGTTTGGAGGAAAAAGGGGGTCGCTTACAAGCCGAAGAACACCATCCCAACCGTGAAGCACGGGGATGGCAGCATTATGCTATGGGGGTGATTTGCTGCAGGAGGGACTGGTGCACTTCACAAAATAGATGGCATCACGAGGAAGGAAAATTATGTGGATATATTGAAGCAACATATCAAGACATCAGTCAGGAAGTTAAAGCTTGGTCGCAAATGGGTCTTCCAAATCGACAACGACCCCAAGAATACTTCCAAAGTTGTGGCAAAATGGCTTAAGGACAACAAAGTCAAGGTATTGGAGTGGCCATCACAAAGCCCTGACCTCATTCCTATAGAAAATGTGTGGGCAGAACTGAAAAAGCATGTGCGAGCAAGGAGGCCTACAAACCTGACTCAGTTACACCAGCTCTGTCGGGAGGAATGGGCCTAAATTCACCCAACTTATTGTGGGAAGCTTGTGGAAGGCTACCCAAAACATTTGATCCCAAGTTAAACAATTTAAAGGCAATGCTACCAAATACTAATTGAGTGTATGTAAACTTCTGCCCACTGTGAATGTGATGAAAATAAATCATTCCCTCTGCTATTATTCTGACATTTCACATTCTTAAAATAAAGTGGTGATCCTAACTGACCTAAGACAGGGAATTTTTACTAGGATTAAATGTCAGGAATTGTGAAAAACTGAGTTCAAATGTGTTTGGCTAAGGTGTATGTAAACTTCCGACTTCAACTGTGTATGGGATGGCTGTCAATCTTTTGGTCCTTAAATGAAACTGTTCAACTTTTTTATTCATCACAATTTTCTTTAACCAATTATGTTCTTTAATGCAAGGCCGACAGACAAGTTCCTTACTTTTTCCTCCTTCGACTTTCCTCTTCCATTTTTGCGGTAATGCTGCAATTATTTGGTTGTAATTTTGGGTAGAGCAGACATTTCCATATGTTTTTGTTAGCTGCATGTGCGACATAACTCCACCATTCCTACCGATAATATCATTGTCAAGGCGTCAGTGTAATGCGGTAGGACGAAGTCAGGCGCAGGACACAGAGCTAATCGAAAAAACGTACTTTACTCGTAGGTAATAGAAAGAACAACCTCCACGCAGGGAGGAACAAACCCGCCACTACGACAACCAAAACATGAACAAACACGCACAACACACAGTGTGAGACAGAGGGTTAAATAGGGAAGACATAACTACATGATGGGAAACAGGTGTGACCAATAAAGACAAAACAAGTCTAACATAGAAACATGGATCGGTAGTAGCTAGTACTCCGGTGACGACGAACGCCGAAGCCTGCCCGAGCAAGGAGGAGGGGCAGCCTCAGCTGAATTCGTGAAAATCATTTACGAAGATTATACCTTTTTTAAACATTTTCTCAAAAAATTATATATTTTTATCAATTAGTATATTTGAGTTTAACCACAATATTTGTTGCAATATTTGTTCTGTCATTTCTGGAGGATTCAATTGAAATTGCAAAAAACTTTCTATGGCTTGTTTTAGAAATAGTGATGTTTGGGAGATGATTTCCTTTTCAAATACCTGAAAGTGAGGGGTTGTAATCTGAATAAAGGGAAAAAGTCCCTTCTTGAACATTGGGTGAGACAATCTTACTAGTTTGCTAGAGAACCAGTTCGGATTTAAGTATAATTTTTGTATGACTGAAGCTTTTAGTGATAGGTCTAATGCTTTAATATTTAATAATTTCTGTCCTCCTAATTCATATTCAACATATAAATAGGCCCGTTTAATTTTGTCTGGCTTGCCGTTCCAAATAAAATGGAATCTTTTTTTCTCATATAATTTTAAAAACTGTTCGCTAGGCATAGGCAAGACCATAAGCAAATAGGTAAACTGGGATAATACTAAAGAGTTAATCAGTGTGATTTTTCCACAAATTGACAGGTATTTACCTTTCCATGGTAGCAAGATCTTATCTATTTTTGCTAACTTTCTATTATTTTTTTTTGGAGTGAGATCATTTATTTCATTTGGGATATGTATTCCGAGTATATCCACATCACCATCAGACCATTTTATTGGCAAACTACATGGTAATTATTTTTTTTATTTTTTTTGTGATCCAAAACGTAATATAGTACATTTATCATAATTTGGTTGTAATCCAGAGTGGTTAGAAAATGTATCTAGATCCTCTTTGAGGCTGTGGAGGGATTCAAGTTGTGGATTTTTAGAAAACATGAATCATCAGCACAATATATTAGCTATGTCTTCCCTTTTCAGCAAGTCGGTTTTTGCTCTATCCACTTTGTGAATGCAAATACGAGGTTCACTCTCGACACTGATACAAAAGTAATTCCCATTCCTTAGGTCCAGAATGCAAAATTAAATGTCTAAAGTCTGGGTAAAACGTATGAATTGGTAATGACTTTTCACACAGTACTGGACAGTCCAGTGCTCACTCTGTTCGCCTGCCAGAGAGACAGCAGTGAGGGGTATGGTGTCATAGTGGTCGTTAGCCTGTGCACAGCTTACCCCAGTACAACATGTTTAGGCAGTACCACGCAAAAAAAAAATTAAGCTACTTGAAGCTAGGCAAAGCAGCTATGGCAATGCTGACCCTGCCCATTAACAGTGAGTGGAGTCAGATAAGGATTTTAATGGCTTTGAATGGATGGATAGAAAGGTATAAATACCTTTCCTGAGGTTTTGATAGTTTTATATATATATATATATATATATATATATGCAGTTTTAGCAAATCTTCCGATTTTGAGCATAAAACCACTAGGAAAAAAACACATTAGATTACAAAAAAGTATGTTAAAAAAAAGAAGGGGAAAAAAGGCTTTTCTTATTACAATATCACAGCACTGCCTACCCTGACTGCACATTGCCAATTAGTAGGCTCGCAGCTTGTTGTGGATTTAAGTTTTTTAGGCATTATTTTGAAATATATATATATATTTTAACCTTATCCCAAACCTTAGCCAGTCAGAATTAATGCCTAAACTTTACTGACAAGCGTCAATTATTTTCTGTTTTAACAACTTTAGCCCTTACCTACTTTAACTTCACCCACAGATGTTTATCCCCCCACCCACGGACAACCGTGAGATCTTGTTGCATGTTTTACCTGAATGATCCCTTCCTTCCTTCAGGAGAGTATAAGAGAGGAGAGAGAGAGAGAATGCTCTCAACAACCAGTGGAGCGTGAAGTGCTCTATAATTCCAGTTGGTGATTGAAAACCTCGGAACCTCCAGTCTCAAGGAGTTTCATCTGGTAGTTGAAGTTTTCCAACAGACACTGGGATGACAAAGGAAGGCATTTGACACAATGGCTTGTACTTTTGAGTTCCCTCCATTTCCAAAGTAAGCCTTTCAAAGTTTTTGAAAATCTTTGGTATGGAAAATATTCAGTAATTGTCCTGAGGCACTTCTGTCTTCTCTTTTGGAAGAAAGTTTAGTGCAGGAATGTTGCCGAATAATTTTATTGACTTCTATACATTTTAATAAGCCTACTGCTGTGCTTGAGTCATTCATGAATTACATCATATGTTGCCTAGCTTCCGTTCAAAGGAGCTGCATGTTTTAAACACGCTTTCCAACTGTATCCATTTACTTTAGAAAATAATCACTCTGCAGTAGATTGGAACCCTTATGAAGAAAGGCTATATAATTTACAGGGCTTTAAAGCCCTGAGAAAGGATGTTGACCTCATCAGCTGGAGCTCAACCAGGCCTTATCCATGGTATATACCATCTCTTCTGTAGTACCGTATGGATCCACCCTTCCATTCCATTCTCTCTGTGATGGATCTGAAACTTCAGCTTTACATCCAAATGCTTGGGGAGTCGATTCAGGTTGAGAGCACGGTATACTACACACACACACAGTATGCTTTTAAAGCCCCACGCTCAGCTAACATAGATATTCTATTCTTCCTTCACAGCATTGCCAAGGCCATACATCGTAATGGAGGGAAAGAATAGGAAATTAGGTAGAGAGGGAGACCAGAGGGAGGAGAGAGAGAGGAGGGGGACGAGGTAGAGAGGGAGACCAGAGGGAGGAGAGAGAGAGGAGGGGGACGAGGTAGAGAGGGAGACCAGAGGGAGGAGAGAGAGAGGAGGGGGAAAAGAAGGTAGAAGGGAGAGACCAAGAGGGAGGACGAGAGAGAGGAGGGGGGGGAAGAGGTAGAGAGGGAGACCAGAGGGAGGAGAAGGAGGGGGGGACGAGGTAGAGAGGGAGGGGCCCGAGGGAGGGAGAGGGGGAAAGGGGGGGGAAGAGGTAGGAGGGGGCCCCGGGGAGGAGAGAGAGAGGGGGGGACGAGGGGGGAGAGGGGAAAGGGGGGAGGAAAAAGGAGGGGGGGGAAGAGGGGGGGAAAAGGGAGACCAGAGGGGGGGAGAGAGAGAGGGGGGGGAGAGGGGAGAGAGGGGACCCGAGGGGGGAGAGAGAGGGGGGGGACCAGGAGAGAGGGGGACCAGAGGGAGGAGGAGAGAGGAGGGGGTGAGGTTAGAGGGGAGACCCGAAGGAGACCAGGGGAGGGAGATAGGAGGGGGAAAAAGGTAGAGAGGGGAAGAGGGGAGGAAAAAGGGAGGGGAAAAGGGGGGGAGAGAGGGGGGAAGAGGGAGGGGAAAAGAGGGGGGGGAAGGGAGGGGGAGGGAAAAGGGGGAGAGAGAGAGGAGGGGGAAGAGGGGTTTTAAGGAGGGGAGAAGAGGGAGGAGAGAGAAAAAGGAGGGGGACGAGGAGAGAGGGGGAGGAGGGAGGAGAGAGAGGAGGGGGCGAGGTTTGGAGGGAGACCCGGGGGGAGAAAAGAGGGGGGGGGAGAAGGGTGGGGGAACCAAAAAGGGGGGAGAGGGGGGGAGGGGGAGGGGGGGAGAGAGGGGAGGGAGGGGGAGAGGGAGGGGGAGAGGGGGGGGGAAAGGGGGGAAAAGGGGAAAAAAAGGGAGGAGGAGGGAAAGGGGGGGGGACGAGGGGGGAGAGGGAGAAGAGGGAGGGAGAGAAAAGGGAGGGGGGGAAGAGGAGAGAGGGGGGAGACCGAGGGAGGAGAGAGAGAGGAGGGGGAAGAGGGGAAGAGGGGAAAAAAGGGGGGAAAAAAAGAGGAGAGGGAGGGGGAGGGGGAAGAGGGGGAAGGGGGAGGGGGAGGAGGGGGGACGAGGAGATGGGGGGGGAGAAAAGGAGGAGAGGAGGGGGGGGGGGTGAAAAAAGAGGGGAGAAGGGGGGGAAGGGGAGGGAGGGGGAAAAGAGGTAGAGGGGGGGAACCAAGGGGGAGGAGGGGGGGGGGGGGGGGGGGGGAAGGAGGGAGAAAACGGGAGGAAAGGAAAGGGGGGGGAAGGGGGTTTTGGAAAGGGGGGAAGAGGGGGGGGAAAAGGGGGGGGGCGAGGTAAAGGGGGGGAAACCCCGGGGGGAGGAAAAGAGGGGAAAGAGGGGGAAAGAAAAAGAGGGAGGGGAAAAAGGGGGGGAAAATAAAGGGGACCAGAGGGGGGAAGAAGAAGGGAGGGGGGGGAAAAAACCAGGGGAGGAAAAAAGAAAGGAAAAAAGAGGGAGAAACGGAGAAGGGAAGGAAAAGGAAAGAGGAGGGGAAAAGAGTAGGGGGGGGACAAAGGAAGGGAAAGGGGGGGAAGGGTTTTAGAAAACCGGGGGGGAAAGGAGAAGGGGGGGGGGGGGTAGGGGTAAAAGGGGGAAAAAGGGAGGGGAGAGAGAGAAGGGGGGGGGGAGAAAAGGGGAACCAAAGGGGAAAAGGGAAAAAGTTTAGAAAGGGGCAAGGGGGGGGAAAGAGGGAAGGGTGGACGAATTAAAGGGACCAGGGGGGAGAAAAAGGGGGGGAAAAGGGGGAAAAGGGGGGGGAAACCCCGAGGGAAGGAAAAGGGGCAGGGGTTGGGGGGAGGCCGACAAAAGGAGGGGGGGGAAGGGGGGGAGGGGGGCCAAGGGAAAAAAAGGAAAAGGGGGAGGGGAAAAGGGGGGGGGAGGAGGAGGGGGGGGAAAAAGGGGGAGGGAAAAAAAAATTTTGGGAGGGGGGGAAACAATGAAGGGGCCGGGGGAGGGAGGAAAGGGGGATGGGTTTTGAAGGGAAAAAAAGGGAAAGGGGAAAAAAGGGGAAGGGGAAACCAAGGGGGAAAAGAAAAAGGGGGGGGGGAAAAAAGGGGGGGTTTTTAAACAAACAGGGGGGGGGGGGGGGGGGGGGGGGGGGGGGGGGGGGGGGGGGGGGGGGGGGGGGGGGGGGGGGGGAGGTGAACTCTGAAGAGAGGGGATGAAAACGGGAGGTGGATAGTAAAGAGAGGAAGAATAATTCCCTTCGATCTTGGCAGATAAATGCATGGCTCATTACGCTAGTTGACAAATGTATAACAGAGATGGCAAAGTAACAACTCAACAATGACCTTGACCAGAGAGTTACAGAAGCCATACCTTGTTGTATGGCAAGCGTGAGGAAAATACATTTCATTGCTTTCAAGGAAGTTACTGAAGAAAATAGGATACAATCTAGAAAAGGCCTATAAAAAAAATGAATTGGTGCAGTCATCTCCACAATATCTGTTCAACGCAGCCAAATAGTATAGAACAATGAATAATTGTATGGAGTGGTTAAAATGACAAACGCTCATGAAATTGCTTCCACACATTACGTTGTACATTGCGTCCAAGGACATTGTCTGAGAAAATACAGTCGTGGTCAAAAGTTTTGAGAATGACACAAGTATTGGTCTTCACAAAGTTTGCTGCTTCAGGTGTTATGAGATATTTTTGTCAGATGTTAGTATGGTATACTGAAGTGTAATTACAAGCATTCCATAAGTGTCAAAGGCTTTTATTGACAATTACATTAAGTTTATGCAAAGAGTCAATATTTGCAGTGTTGACCCTTCTTTTTTCAAGACCTCTGCAATCCGCCCTGGCATGCTGTCAATTAACTTCTGGGCCACATCCTGACTGATGGCAGCCCATTCTTGCATAATCAATGCTTGGAGTTTGTCAGAATTTGTGGGTTTTTGTTTGTCCACCCGCCTCTTGAGGATCGACCACAAGTTCTCAATGGGATTAAGGTCTGGGGAGTTTCCTGGCCATGGACCCAAAATGTCGATGATTTGTTCCCCGAGCCAATTAGTTGTCACTTTTGCCTTATGGCAAGGTGCTCCATCATGCTGGAAAATACATTAGTCGTCACCAAACTGTTCTTGGATGGTTGGGAGAAGTTGCTCTCGGAGGATGTGTTGGTACCATTCTTTATTCATGGCTGTGTTCTTAGGCAAAATTGTGAGTGAGCCCACTCCCTTGGCTGAGAAGCAACCCCACACATGAATGGTCTCAGGATGCTTTACTGTTGGCATGACACAGGACTGATGGTAGCACTCACCTTGTCTTCTCCAGACAAGGTGTTTTCCGGATGCCCCAAACAATCGGAAAGGGGATTCATCAGAGAAAATGACTTTACCCCAGTCCTCAGCAGTTCAATCCCTGTACCTTTTGCACAATATCAGTCTGTCCCTGATGTTTTTCCTGGAGAGAAGTGGCTTCTTTGCTGCCCTTCTTGACACCAGGACATCCTCCAAAAGTATTCGCCTCACTGTGCGTGCAGATGCACTCACACCTGCCTGCTGCCATTCCTGAGCAAGCTCTGCACTGGTGGTGCCCCGATCCCGCAGCTGAATCAACTTTAGGAGACGGTCCTGGCGCTTGCTGGACTTTTTTGGCCGCCCTGACGCCTTCTTCACAACAATTGAATCTCTCTCCTTGAAGTTCTTGATGATCCGATAAATGGTTGATTTAGGTGCAATCTTACTAGCAGCAATATCCTTGTCTGTGAAGCCCTTTTTGTGCAAAGCAATGATGGCGGCACATGTTTCCTTGCAGGTAACCATGGTTAACAGAGGAAGAACAATGATTTCAAGCACCACCATCCTTTTAAAGCTTCCAGTCTTTTATTCTAACTCAATCAGCATGACAGTGATCTCCAGCCTTGTCCTCGTCAACACTCTCACCTGTGTTAACGAGAGAATCACTGACATGATGGCAGCTGGTCCTTTTGTGGCAGGGCTGAAATGCAGTGGAAATGTTTTTTTGGGGGGGATTGAGTTCATTTTCATGGCAAAGAGGGACTTTGCAATTAATTGCAATTAATCTGATCACTCTTCATGACATTCTGGAGTATATGCAAATTGCCATCATCAAAACTGAGGCAGCAGACTTTGTGAAAATTTGTATTTGTGTCATTCTCAAAACTTTTGACCATTACTGTACAATCCAGAGTAGGGCTGTGGCGGTCACGAAATTTCGTCAGCCGGTGAGTGTTAAGCAAATAACTGTCGGTCTCACGATAATTGAAACGCTTTACTGTCTCTGGGGATACCACTGATTAAGTCATCTGAATTATCTGTGGACAGGAAGTAGTGACGATCAAACGCTGATAAAGCAATCTGAATTATCTGGGGACAGGAAGTCGTGACATTGGATACCTCTCCGGTTAAACACCGATAAAGTAATCTGAATTATCTGGGCACAGAAAGTAGTGACATGGGATACCTCTGCAGAGAGGGGGACACCGAGTGACATTGGTAGGGTACTGGATGGCTACTACTGAAGACAAAGTTACTGTAGGTATAAGCCTCCCCGGATAACCACTTTTAACTGTGTTAAAACACACTTGAGGTAGTTCTGGATAAGTCCAATTACCAATAGAGAACAGATGTGTAGAGAACTGATGCGGTAGAGAACTCACCAGCAGGGTCTTGAGATCCAGCATGTGCTCCTTACCCAGGATGACCATGGCAGCCGTCCCACAGAAGGTGTACCCTCCATGGGCCTCCAGCCCCGGGACCCCCCCTAGTCCCCCCTCCCAGTTCTGACAGCTGGAGGGAGACAGAAAGGACAAGCAGTAGCAGACAGTGAGTGGGCATTAACTTTCTTTCTATAGAACTGTGTAAACACATGCTCACTACAAAGTTATTTTTCTAAAGTACAGGGGGGACAAATAGGGCTGTGGCGGTCACGAAATTTCGTCAGCCGGTGATTGTCATGCAAATAACTGTCGGTCTCATGGTAATTTACCTTTAATTAACATAAACACATTTAGCATCTCCTGGCTTCCACACATAGCCTACAAGCCACTGATGCAGACCTTTGGAACATCTACCTTTTAAAAAGTCTAATAAATCCATGTAATATAGCCTACACCTTCACAATAAATCCATTATTTATTTTAGACAGGTCTAAAGAAACATGATATGAAGAAAATGTAGTTTATTTCAGAAGAACAGAATAGCATGCTCTGAGTTGTCCTTATGTTAGGTCCTGATCTGGCTATGCCATATGGCTGTGGGCTACACTGGTTCATTTAGCAAACAGGATTTGCTTAGAATTCCGTGGCATTATTTTATATTATCTTATAGTATTAAGAATAGAATTTAACAAAGCTGAATAAAATAGAAAGGATATTTTCTCCAAACGATTTGAGGGAGTGTTGGATATGTCGCACATGTGGCTATTCTGTGTTGAGTGGTTAACAAAGAAATAGGTACTCCTATGTGCTTAATTTCGAGTTTTTCATGTAACTTTAGTTGTTCTACAAACGTTGGGCTATATGTTTAGATGTTTAATACATTGTAAGGCTGCATAATGCGACTCTAATGATGATTTGAAAAAAGCAAGATGAGTAGGCCTAACGAACCACAAAAGCACTAGCCTATGTCAATCTACTATCCCCCATAGTACAAAAGTTGACCTATTATATTCTGTGCTAGAAATAAATATTCCAAACATAGTCTGGGACAGTTGTGGGATGCGATAGATCCTAAATTTATACAACCACTAGCATCCCCGAAAATTTTTTACGCAATGTGGCTGACGCAACAGATCAGAACGTTTAGCTTTAAAATGTTGATAAACTATTAGACGATTTCTTCACATTATAAGCACAGCAATGCACACATAGCAGTAGGTTATAAGCACGAATGTTCCATTAGTGGGAAAACACCATTATCAAAAGTGACCACAAATGTGATTATGCGTGTAATGCTTTTATTATAAAGGTGCATTTTTATGGTGAAAATTATCTTCCTCAAACTTGAAACTCAAGCGCTGCTTTATGTAATGCCAGTTAGGCTCTACACCCCTTGTAAAGTGGATTAAAAATAAATAATAATAATATGCCATTTAGCAGACGCTTTTATCCAAAGCGACTTACAGTCATGCGTGCATAAATTTTTTTGTGTATGGGTGGTCCCGGGGATCGAACCCACTACCTTGGCGTTACAAGCGCCGTGCTCTACCAGCTGAGCTACAGAGGACCACATATTAATGTGCTTAATTTTAAGAAGTTCTTTGGCCTCTGAAATGGCTTATTATTATTACTAAATAGCGAATGGAGGACACTTTTCTGATGGTTCATTTTCATGCCAGCCAGTTAGGCTCTACACTCTAAGAAGAAAAGGTTCCTGGAGTATCCTTTAGGGTTCTTCAAAGAACTCATTTTAATGGATCCTCAAAGAATCCTTTGAAGAACCTTTTGGGGTTAATTTTTTAACTACCCCCCCCTCCCCTATTATTATTATTATTATTATTATTATTATTATTAACAATATGGATAACAAGAAGAACAATAACACTATATTTTAGTTGTCAGAGTTTATTGTGATTTTAGTAACAATAACTATAACTATGGGCATATCCTCTAGCCTGTTGATGTTAATGTGCTGATGTTCTTCGTATCCATAGCCAGAATGATTTTGCAGTGCATGGTGATCGAACAGGTTTCCTGTTACATTCATCAGAGGTGAAGGGAGGGTGAAGCCTGTGAATCCCAAAAAAGTGTAATTATACAGATGATTAACAAAACAGACATACAACAGTATTCATACCTTGGTTTTTGTGATAAATGTGAATGAAAATAAAAACTGTTTTGATAATGGTTTTCATACACATACCTTGTACATAATTTAGAAGCCTATGGGATATTCATTGAAGAGGTAAGGGAGGAGGATGGTAATTGTGGACTGCATAACATACCAAAACCAATTGACATACCTTTGTATGCCTCGTCCTCTGTATACCTGCAGACACAGTCCTCTGCATCCAATACAGCTAGCCTACAACATATTCTTATAGCCTACATATTCTTACCTCTTTGTTGAGTTGATATCCATAGAATTATCCATTTTCTGATTTAGAAAGATTTGCACAAATATGAAAAGATTGATGGTATCATCATAAAACAATATCAATTTAGATCATACAAGGGACACACCTTACCTTCACCTCTTAAGGATCTGACCCATTTTTCAATTTTCAGCTAAAATGAAATACCCAAATCTAACTGCCTGTAGCTCAGGACCTGAAGCAAGGATATGCATATTCTTGATACCATTTGAAAGGAAACACTTTGAAGTTTGTGGAAATGTTAAATTAATGTAGGAGAATATAACACATTAGATCTGGTAAAAGATCATACAAAAAAAAAAAAAACACGCGTTTTCTATTTATTTTTCAGATTGATCCAGTGAAGCATCGCAATACTGGACTGTTTTGTATCAAGTCTGCCCAAATGTGCTGAATTGGTCAATTTATACATTTTCAAGTACATAACTATAGAGAACATACAAAAATGATATGGTAATACAAAATGTAAGTTTACACACTCCCAGGAATGTCATACATGATGGACCATTAGCTTATACACTAACATTCACACATCTAGATGGCCGGGCGGGGTGGGTGTGGAGCCAGAGACAGCAGGGGTTCAAACTGTAGAACCCAGTTCCTACATTTGAATGTAAAAATGGATTTTATCAAACAAAACTATGCTACATTTTATCTCTGGGACCCTTAGGATGACAAATCAGAGCAAGATTACTGAATGTAAGTACATTATTTACCTTCAGAGGTGAATGTATCAAACCAGTTGCCGTGATATGTTTTTTGTTGTTGTGCACTCTCCTCAAACAATAGCATGGTCTTGTTTCACTGTAATAGCTACTGTAAATTGGACAGTGCAGTTAGATTAACAAGAATTTAAGCTTTCTGCCCATATAAGACATGTCTATGTCCTGGAAAGTTGGCTGTTATTTACAACAGTCATGCTAATCACATTAGTGCACGTTAGCTCAAACGTCCCGTATACGGGACACTGATCCCGTAGAGGTTAAAGGCTTCAGAGCCCAGGATCTTTACATTTTTCAGTTAAGTGCGTGCACCTGCTGTCCTTTCAAATTAAAATCCAAATGTTTCAGTTGGGCAGTTAGGTTCCTGCAAGAACCCCCACCAACTAAGGAGGTTCCTCGATGTACCCCATCTCCTATGGGGTTCTTGGAAGAACCTTTTTGGGGGCAATTTTTAGTGCCAAGAACCCTAAGGTTCTTCGAAGAACTTTGAGGATCTTACAAGAAACCCTTGTTGAACCCCTAATTTTTAGAGTGTACACCCCTTGTAAAGTGGATTAATGTGCTTAATTTTCAGAAGTTATTTGGCCACTTTAGTTGTGGTACAAACGTATCAAAACATATAGGCATATGGGCATGAGGTCTGCGACTATGATTTAAAAAAAATAAAAAATAATAATAAACGTAAGGCATTGTTTCTTGCCTTACGCTGGGTATCATTCACAAGTGATAATATATCATTCACAAGTGATAATATATCATTCACAAGTGATAGGCTAATATTGTCACCCGTCAGACTATTCTTGATTTAATCTTGTCTTTACATATAGTAAATAATATATGTGTGAAATTCGTTTTGATTTAGAATGGACCATTATCATGCACCTATCTCGAAACAGGGGCAGGGGGAAAATATAGCGAATGGAGGATGCTTTTCCTGTGGTTCATTTTCATGCCAGCCAGGTAGGCTATACTCCTGCTGTAAATATAAGCAATGTGCTTAATATTAGGAAAGTTGAGAAATAAATATAGTAGGTCTAGCCTATAGAAAGCTGATGGGATCCTCCTCTTTTTAATAGAGGCCATCACTCTGTTTTCTCACGCAATTTCATAGCCTATAGAAATGTTGTGCAACATGAGCTCATGGGCTCTCATGAAGTGTTTGATTAGGTTTTCGATCATATTTGCATTGATGTCAGAGTGATTAGAGGGACAATAGAGTGCTGAGTACCAGGCAGTTAGCAAGTTTGGTAGGCTACTAATGACCATCAGCAGCATCAGAGCTTGGAGAAGCCTAATTACTGTGACTAAACGGTCACGTGGAATTTGACTGCCTTCATGACTCGTTACAGCCCTAATCCAGACCATTAAATGTTTCCCTCAAGTGGATGTGAAGCCATCTCTATTTTAGCTTTGTTCAATTCAGTCTCCAATGGTACCATAGTAAGTGTTTACAGAATACACCACATTCCATTTTTCCCTCAGGTTTCCCATTTTGGCCTTCTACAGTTCTGACTTCTCACTGCCCACAAGTGGAAACTATACATAGTAAAGGACACACACACACACACACTCACTCAACACATACACACACACACACACACACACACACACACGCACGCACACACACACACACACACTCCTCTCCCAGTGGACCTACCTGTTTTCTCTGGTTCTTCACTCTGCCTCTCAGTCTAATGGAAATAACATGTCAAAGCTGTTATTCTCTCTCTCTCTCTCTCATCTCTCTCTCTCCTCTCTCTCTCTCTCTCTCTCTCTCTCTCGCTTCTCTCCTCTCTCTCTCTCTCTCTCCTCTCTCTCTCTCTCTCTCTCTCTCTCTCTGTCTCATTCTCTCCATCTCTCTCTCTCTCTATCTATCCTCCCTCTCTCTCTCTCTCTCTCTCTCTCTCTCTCTCTCTATCTCTCTCTCTCCTCCTCTAATAAGAATATGCCATTTAGCAGACGCTTTTTTTATCCAAAGCGACTTACAGTCATTCGTGCATACATTTTTTGTGTATGGGTGGTCCCGGGATCGAACCCACTACCTTGGCGTTACCAGCGCCGTGCGCTACCATCTGAGCTACAGAGGACCACCACGAACCCCATTCACCCTCACACCACACGATCACACACAACACCCACACACCCACCCAACACACACACACAACACACACACACACACAGTGCACACACACACATACCTCACACACAGCACACACACACTACCCACACTCACACACACACACACACACAGCCACACCATCACAACACAACCACACATCATTCACAACCAACAACACACACACACACTACCAACACACACACACAACACACATCACACACACAAGCATACACACACACAACACACACACACACACACACACACCCACACACCCACACGACAACACACCCCAGACTACTGTTCTCTCATGCCTTCATCATGTACATCAGCGTATTCTCCTCTTCATCTCCTCCAATTCATTTAGCAGCTACACATTCCAAAGCGACTTACACGTTTAACAGAGCAATACATTTCAGTGTCATGTTGGTCCCCAAGCAAAAAAAAGTGGAAAACCCCCCCCCCCCCCCCTTGTTAAAAAAAAAAAAAAAAGGATTTTAAACCCCCAAAAAAAAGCACCAAAAACCCCCCCCTCCCCCCCCTCCAATAAAAAACCACAAAAACCCCCCCCAAAAAAAACACACACACAAAAACCCCCCCCACACAAAACCCAACCCCCCCCCCAAAAAAAACAAAACCCAAAAACACACCCCAACACAAAACCCAAACCAACCACCCCCCCAACCCAAACACACCAACAACACACAAACACACAACCCCACAACCACAACACACCCCCAACCACACCACCACACCCACACCACAAAAAAACCCCCCCACACACCAACACAAAACACAAACCACCAAACCCCCCAAAACCCACTCCTCTCCCAGGGCCCTACCTGTTTTCTTGGGTTTCTTCATTGCCTTCAGTCAATGGAAATAACATGTCAAAGCTGTTATTCTCTCTCCTTTTCTCTCCTCCTCTCCCCCCCTCTCTCTCTCTCTCCCCCCCTCTCCCCTCTTTTTTTTTTTTTTTTAATATTTCAATTTAATTTAAAGGCTTTATTGGCTGGGAAACCATTGCCAAAGCAAGTAAAAGTAAGTAAACAAAAGTAAAAATAAAAAATAAAATTAACAGTAAAATTCCCCTCGAATTTCCCAAAAATAATAAGACATTTAAAAATGTCATATTATGTCTATTACAGGGTTTTAACAATGTTTTAAAAAGTTTAAAATACAAATGGAAAGTAAAAACGAAATATGGGTGTTTTACAATGGTGTTTTTTTTCATGGTTGCCCTTTTCTTGTGGGGGAAAAAGGTTCCAAAACTTGCAGCTGTGATGCCACTGTGGTATTTCACCCCTAGTAAGGGGGGGTTTATCAAAAAGGGTTGTTTTTGAATTCTTTGTGGATCTGGAATCTGAGGGAAATATGTCTCTAATATGGTCAACATTTGGGGGGAGGTTAGGAAGGCAGTCAGTTTCCACCTCATTTATTTTCTCTCCTTTTTCCTCTCTTTTTCAGTGTTTTTCCCCTTTTTCCTCTCTCTCTCTCTCCCCCTCTCTTTTTCTCCCTCTCTATTTTTTTAAACCCCTTTTTTCCCCCCCGCCCAGCCCTTTTTCCCCTGCCCCGCCAGCTTTTTTCCTCCCCCGGGAGGGCCCCGGGGGCCCGAAAAATAACCCCCCCAAGGAAGAAAGAAAAAAAGGCTTGGGCGTCGGTTCTGACAGCGAGTTTATTTTTAGGCTGAAAATGGGAGGGAAAACTACATAACTTTCTCAAAAAGTTTCTTTTTTTTATGTATGGCCCAAAGCATGGCCGAAATCCATTTTTTTTTTTTTAAAGATTTTTGGTTTTGGTAAAAAAGCTTATTAAATGTTTGTCTGAAGGGGGTTTGGGTGAGAAAACATCCCCTAAATACGTCCCCAAAATATCAATTCGATATATGCCAACAGTTCAATTGTCTGAGAACTTAAAATTATTAAGATGTTTTTTTGGGGATCAGGCATTTCCCCCCCTTTTTTTAATAACTATGGATTTTTCTTCCCCCAAAGGGTTTCCAAATCTTGCAGTTTGGAGGCCCACGTGGTATTCCCCCAGTGAAAAGGGAGTTTATAAAATTTTTTGTTTTTTCTTTTTGGGGGTTTTTTTGGGGAAAATTTTGAGGAAAAGGGGGAAAAAGGGGGTAAGGGTCATACATGGGGGAGGGAGGAAGGTGGCAGTGAGGGCCACTCATTTGCTTAGTTTCACATTGTACGGAGATTTAAGGTCAAGGTTGGGACAATCGGGGTCTAAGGGACCTTCGCGACGACTGGCTCGGCAGAGTCGCCGATGGAGGAACGGAGGAGATCGAGTGTTCGAGGGGAGACCCGGGACGGGCAGCGCGAGAGCACTAGCGAGACGCTCTATGCTGCGCTCTGTTCCTCGCTTCCTCTCCGCACGTCAACGATCTCTCGCATCCTCCTCCTCTCTCTCTCTTATCTCTCTATCTCTCTCTCTTTATTTCTCTCAGGCTTTGACAGGTGGGCTAGATAAGACAGTTAACCATTCTATTAGGTCTGCTGTTTGTTTATGGGTGTGGAATGGCTTCCCAAATGACCCTAAATGGACACAGATGGAATGTCCAATTTGACAGTCGGTTCTGACAGCAGAGTTGACTTTGGGGTAAAGTAGTGCTGATAAGTGTGGTGTGAAGGAAAACTATTCACTAACCTTACCGTCAAATGTTATCAATTTTCTTTATTGAATTCATGTCAGCAACAGTCATCAAGTTGTCCTGAAATCACATTTTTTATTTTTATTAAGATTCGTGTTTTATGGTGTTCATACAGCTTCCATTCAAGGTGTCTCTGTAACTAGACAGGGAGCTGGCATGATGCACAGACACAGTGCCATCCATCAGACTACTGATGCCAACAGTATCAACTATCAGACTACTGATGCCAACAGTATCAACTATCAGACTACTGATGCCAACAGTATCAACTATCAGACTACTGATGCCAACAGTGCCATCTATCAGACTACTGATGCCAACAGTATCAACTATCAGACTACTGATGCCAACAGTATCAACTATCAGACTACTGATGCCAACAGTGCATCCATCAGACTACTGATGCCAACGTATCAATATCAGATACTGATGCCAACAGTATCAACTATCCAGACACTGATGTTAACAATATCAACTATCAGACACTGATGCCAACATTATCACTATCAGACTACTATGCCCACAGTATCAACTATCAGACTACTGATGCCAACAGTATCAACTATCAGACTACTGATGCCAACAGTATCCACTATGTGAGAGAATAGATACTTTTGGCATCAGTGCATCCCAATAATAATATGTATTTTCTCTAAAGTGAGCACATGTTCACCGTACTTTATGGATTAGAAAGGAAATGACTGGAACCCCCTCTAGGCCACGCCTACACCAATCCAATGCTTTTAGATTTGTGGGGAGTGTGTGAACGTGTGTACACCTCAGGAGGAAGGAGAGATTATTGGGACGCAACACAGTCGCAATCTGACAGCAGTATATTTCAACTGCCACTAGGTAAGAAACGACCCCCATCTCAAAGACCACTGTTGTTGAATTGATTCAGTATTTACCCCAAAAAAATATGAGCTTAAATCAATATATTGGTTTTGTATAGGAAATGTACTGTACATCTCTGACTCGGAGCAACACCTTTTCTTATAACACCTGATATGGTTGGGCCATTTAGCTCCCAGGGTTTAGACTTTTCCATCTGTGTCCTTTTAGGGTCTTTTGGGGAACCATTCCCCCCCAAATAAACAAACAGAAAGACCAAAAGGAAGGGTTTAACTGTTTATCCAACCCAAAACCCCCGTCAAAAGCCCCTAAGGAAATAAAGAGAGAGAGAGGATAGGAGGGATAAAGAGGGAGGGGGAGAGGAGGGGGAGAGAGGGAGAAAAATGAAGAAGTTGTAGAGAGGAGGGAAGGGGAAGGGAGAGGAGAGAGAGAAAAGGGGAAAAGGAAGAGGGGAAAATAAAAGGGGGTTGATGGGTTTAGAGAGCATTTATCAGAAGGGGGAAGGGAAAAAAAGGGGGACAAGGGGTTTTTGGGGACAGGGGAAGGGGAAAGGCCAAGGGGGGGGAGGGGGAAGGGGAGAGGGAAGAGAGGAGAGAGAGGGGAGGGAGAGAGAGAGAGGAGGAGAGAGAGGGGAGAGATGGGAGAGAGAGAGAGAGAGAGAGAGAGAGGGAGAGATGAAGATAGATTGTAGAGTAGGGAGAGAGAGATGGGAGAGAGAGAATGGTCTGCTGGTAGTTACAGAATGATGTGAGCTCAGAGATAGATAAGGAAAATTCATTTATAGAATGTTGGACCGTCAGCACTTCTCCATTCCGTGGTCTCTGTGGTAACCCATTAAAGGTGTAGGGGTCATTCCAGAAGTCACTGGGGAGATAGAGGTCTTAACTGTGTTCCAAATGGCAACCTATTAACTATTATTGTTGGGAATAGTTACTTGAAAAAGTATATATTCTAAAATATATTACATATTACTCATTACATTTAACAAAATAAACGCATTACTTTACAATATCACTTTGTGTGGAAAGTAACACGTTGTATTAGCGCTTTAAGTTCCTCGGCGTCCACATCACTAAGGAATTAACGTGGTCCACACACACCAACACAGTCGTGAAGAATTTGTTCTATTATTTCTTAATGTTTCTCTCTGCGTTGTTGGGAAGGGCCCATAAGTAACCATTTCACTGTTAGTCTACACCTGTTGCTTACCAAGCAAAACAATCTCTAAATCTTTAACGTTGATTTGACAGTCGGAGGAAGCCATGCGTGCTCTACCACAGATGGGCTACATATTAACTCAAGTTTGATCACTAGTTTCTCCTTCCATCTGTGGTACTGCTTTCCTGTGGTACTGCTTTCCTGTGGTACTGCTTTCCTGTGGTACTGCTTTCCTGTGCTGCGTTGTACATGGGCTGCTTAATAATTAACCATATACAGTGCATTCGGAAAGTATTCAGACCCGTTGACTTTTTCCACATTTTGTTACATTACAGACTTATTCTAAAATTGATTATATTAATTATATATATATATATATATATATATATATATATATATTTAGCAATCTACACACAATACCCTACAATGACAATGTGAAAACTTGTTTTTAGATATTTTAGCAAATGTATTACAAATAAAAAAACAGAAATACCTTATTTACATAATTATTCAGACCCTTTGCTATGAGACTTGAAATTGAGCTCAGGTGCATCCTGTTTCCATTGATCATCCTTGAGATGTTTCTACAACTTGATTGGAGTCCTCCTGTGGTAAATTGAATTGATTTGGACATGATTTGGAAAGGCACACACCCGTCTATATAAGGTCCCACAGTTGACAGTGCACGTGAGGCTACCAATAGAGAGCAATAAGGAAAGGCTGGAGGAAAATGGAGACTGGGCTTGAATCTGAAAAGTGCAGGCAAGTGAAGTGTGTGATAATGAACGGAAAATAGCGAAATCAAAGAAATGAACAAAATGAGTATAAGTTGTAGTAGAAGACAAGGACCGGTCCCAAAATGCATTTCTTCGTTTTCTGGACAAGGAGTTTCATTTGGGAAAATCCATTTGTAATATCGAGGACTGTGAAGAAAGCAGTGGGAAAGGTGGATTCAATCATGGTGACTAGAAGCAGCCTTGTTTTGGTTAATTGTGTTTGATGAAGAACAGAAGAAGCGTGCACTGGATCTGGCAAAATTGTCCACGTCAGAAGTAACATGTATTGATCTTCGGAGCAGGGCGCCTACCAAAGGAGCTATAGCTGGAGTCTCGTTGGATATAGATGACGAGGACCTTAGTCAGAAAATCCCAGGAGTGATCAGTGCACGTCACCTGACCCGTACGGTACATGGAGGGAAGGAGAAAAGCCTGTTGTTTGAGGAGACCATTACAGTGTGGAAATTGTAAAGGATATGGTCACGTGTCAAATGTTTGCAGACGGGAGAAGTATGATATTGAAGAATATGTTGCAACTGTGGTGGGGATCATACTCCGGACTTCCTTGAGTGCCCTGTTAGGGTGAAGGAGGTCAAGGTGTCAAGGGTCAGGGCTGTACATCAGATCTCCTGGATCTGTGGAGGCGGTGAAGAGAGTCGAAGGGGCAAGAGGCAACTGTGTTAAAGATATGGCGGTGGGATGCATTGCAACCAGTTGCTAGTGTTTTAAGTTAATCGGGTGATCTGGATACACTAATTGTAAAGAAGGTGGATTTTGTGGCATTTATAGCCACAGTGATTAATTGTACAGCACAACTGTTTAAGAAGTCCAAGACGCTGGATATCATTATATCTGCAGCCGATATGTTTTTGGGGTTCCAAGACTTCACGGCAGAAGCACGACAAGGACTTTTGTCGCTAGGAAATGTCCTGCCTTCACAGGAGGCTTCTGAGCCTGTAATGGGACCTGATTAGAATGAGGTTTTTACAGAAAAGCAGGTTGATTTAATTGAGTTAATTTCTTTTTTTTTGGTTGTTTGTATGATATTTTATTTATTTTTACCCAAATGTTTTCCTTTTTTGGGATCCTTATTATTCACCCGCACAGTAGGTGGCGGAATGAACATTTAATTGTTGCGAACGCCATTATAACATAGAAGAAGAAGTGCATTTCAGAGCAAAAACCAAGCCATGAGGTCAAAGGAATTGTCCGTAGAGCTTCGAGACAGGATTGTGTCGAGGCACAAATCTGGGGAAGGGTACCAAAAAATGTCTACAGCATTGAAGGTCCCCAGGAACACAGTGGCCTCCATCATTCTTAAATTGTAAGAAGTTTGGAACCACCAAGACTCTTCCCAGAGCTGGCCACTTGGCCAAACTGAGCAATCGGGGGAGAAAGGACTTGGTCAGGGAGGTGACCAAGAACCAGATGGTCACTCTGACAGAGCTCCAGAGTTCCTCTGTGGAGATTCGAGAACCTTCCAGAAGGACAACCATCTCTGCAGCACTTTATGGTAGAGTGGCCAGTCGGAAGCCACTCCTAATTAAAAAGCATATGACAGCCTGCTTGGAGTTTCCCAAAAGGCACCTAAACACTCTCAGACCATGAGAAACAAGATTCTCACAGCCAAGACAACGCAGGTGTGGCTTTGGGAGAAGTCTCTTTATGTCCTTGAGTGGCCCAGCCAAAGCCTGGACTTGAACCCGATCGAACATCTCTGGAGATACCTGAAAATAGCTGTGCATCAACGCTCCCCATCCAACCTGACAGAGCTTGAGAGGATCTGCAGAGAAGAATGGGAGAAACTACCTAAATGCAGGTGTGCCAAGCTTGTAGCGTCATACCCAAGAAGACTCAAGGCTGTAATCGCTGCCAAAGGTGCTTCAACAAAGTACTGAGTAAAAGGTCTGAGTACTTATTTGAAATGTGCAGAATTTTATTAAAAGCTTTTTTTGCTGTGTCATTATGGGGTATTGTGTGTAGATTGATGAGGGGGAAAAAAACTGTTATCAATTTTAGAATTATGCTGTAAAGTAACAAAATGTGCAAGAAGTGAAGGGTCTGAATACTTTCTGTAAGCCAAATATGTTGATTTCCATCTTTTGAATAAAAGTTCTCTGAGTGCCATTCTGGTTTATGAGCACACACAGTATTCAGAAAATTTCCAATTTGTTGGTTGTCCTCCGAGTGGGAGTGGTGTAATTGTGCACTGGATCGAGAGGGAAGACATGTTGCACTAGAGTCTTGGTTGAATCAGGCTCTGTAGCCAGTAGCGCACGAACCATGGGTGCGGCGCCAATGGCACAGCGTCGTCCAGGTAGGGGAGGAATGGCTCCAAGGATGTAGCTCAGTTGGTAGAGCATGGCATTTGCAATGCCAGGGTTGTGGGTTCGATTCCAGTATAAAAAATAAAAATTTATGCACTCACTAACTGTAAGTCGCTCTGGATAAGAGCATCTGCTAAATTACTAAAATGTAAATGTGTTACACCCTGAATTTCAATTTGATTAAATTGAGATTGTGTGTCACTGGCCTATGCACAATACCCCATAATTTCAAAGTGGAGACATTTTTACAAATTCATAAAAAAGAAAAAGCTGGAATGTCTTGAGTCAATAACTATTCAACCGCTTTGTTATGCAAACCTAAATAAGTTCCGGAGTAAACAAATCACATAATAAGTTGCTTGGACACACTCTGTGTGCAATAATAGTATTTAACATGATTTTTGAATGACTACCTCATCTCTGTACCCCACACATACAATTATCTGTAAGGTCCCTCAGTCAATTTTCAAACACAAAATTTCAAAAACAAATTCAACCACAAAGACAAGGGAGGTTTTCCTATGCCTCGCAAAGAAGGGTAGATGGGTAAAAAAACTAAAAACTAAACAGACATTAAATATCCCTTTGAGCATGGTGAAGTTATGAATTACACTTTGGATGGTGTATCAATACACCACGTCACTACAAAGATACAGGCATCCTTCCTAACTCAGTTGACGGTAAGGAAGGAAACCGCTCAGGGATTTCACTATGAGGCCAATGGTGACTTTAAAACAGTTACAGAGTTTAATGGCTGTGATTGGAGAAAACTGAAGATTGATCGACAACATTGTAGTTACTCCACAATACTAACCTAAATGACAGAGTGAAAAGAAGGAAGCCTGTACAGAAAAAATAATATTCCAAAAACTGCAAAAATGTGGCATGGAAATAAACTTCATATGCTGAATACAAAGCGTACTGTTTGAGGCAAATCCAACACAACACATCTGTGGGTGGTCCTCTGTAGCACAATTGGTAGAGCCTGGCGCTTGTAACGCCAGGGTAGTGGGTTTGATCCCCGGGACCACCCATACGTAAAAATGTATGCACACATGACTGTAAGTCGCTTTGGATAAAAGCGTCTGCTAAATGGCATATTATATTATTATATTATTATTATATATTATTATTACATCACATCACATGGTGTTGGCCGCATCATGTTATGGGTATGCTTGTCATCTGCAAAGACTTGGGAGTTTTGAATGATAAAATCTAATTTGATTTGATTTGATTTAAAAAGAAACGGAATAGAGCTAAGCACAGACCAAATCATAGAGGAAAACCTGTTTCAGTCTGCTTTCCAACAGACACTGGGAGACAAATTCACCTTTCAGCAGGACAATCACCTAAAATACAAGGCGAAATACACACTGGAGTTGCTTACCAAGACGACATTGAATGTTCCTGAGTTAAATTGGCTTGGAAATCTATGGCAAGACTTGAAATGGCTGTCTAGCAATGATCAACATCCAACTTCATAGAGCTTGAAGAATTTAAAAAATAATAATGTGCAAATACTGTACAATCCAGGTGTGCAAAGCTCTTAGAGACTTACCCAGAAAGACTCACAGCTGTAATCACTGTCAAAGGTTCACCCCCCCAAGGTCAATACTTTATAGAGCCACCTTTTGCAGCAATTACAGCTGCAAGTCTCTTGGGGTATGTCTCTATAAGCTTGGCACATCTAACCACTGGGATTTTTGCCCATTCTTCAAAGCAAAACTGCTCCAGTTCCTTGAAGTTGGATGGGTTCCGCTGGTGTACAGGTAATTGGTTGCACCAGATCTTATTTAGGGGCTTCATAGCAAAGGGGGTGAATACATATGCACACACCACTTTTGCGTTATTAATTTTTTTGAATTCTTTGAAACATTTTCACTTCACCAATTTGGACTAATTTGTGTATGTCCATTACATGAAATCCAAATAAAAATCAATTAAAATTACAGGTTGTAATGCAACAAAATAGGAAAAACGCCAAGGGGGATGAAAACTTTTGCAAGGCATTCTTGCCACTAGACGGGAAAGCCCTTTATGGGCTTTTCTATCACAGAAGCGATCAATGGCAAAGATCAGAAGTGCGCCCACTACACATTTCAGTGGACTGCAGCTGTCAAAACATTGCTCCAAACAGCCCTTCTCCGCTCGCTCAAAAACTAAATAAGGAAATAAACGAAATAAGTCGAGATCGGATCATGGTAGAGATATGATTCTGAAAGATACGCGTTGTTTGAGAAAAGTAACTGTAAAAATAATACCCAATTTGAAAAAATAATGCGTAACTTTACTCTGTTACTCATAAAAGTAATCTGATTACGTAATGACTAACTTTATGCTGTTACTCATAAAAGTAATCTGATTACGTAATGAGTTACTTAATGCCGTTACCCATAAAAGTAATCTGATTACGTAATGAGTTACTTTATGCCGTTACCCATAAAAGTAATCTGATTACGTAACAAGTTACTTTTGTAACGCATTACCCCCAACACTGTTCACTACATTGGACCAGGGCTCTGGTAAAAAGTAGTACACTATGTAGGGAATAGGGTGCCATTTGAGATGCATCCTTATAATGGCTGGGAGTTCAATCTGGGTATTAAGGTATTAGTGCGTCTAATTGGACATTACTGTTACGGTCATAGATAGTATGGGGCTGGGCAGTTATATTTATCAGACTTAGCGGCAGAAAAGCGGTAGAATAGCGTAAATCATGGGGTAGAAAAGAAAGTGAATCTATCAGGATAAGTTCTGGGTCGTTAGTTGGTGAACCCAGCGGCTGCAATGCAGCGGTACTTTAGCCCAGCTATGTGAAGGGTGAAATGTTTCTCCAACAATTGGTTAATAAATTGTGGGCTAAGAGGTGGTTTGTCTTCCTTATGGTGCAGTAGATCAGGTACTGCTCTGTTCTCTTTTCATTGGCCTTTGGACACACACAGCTCAAACAGGAGTTTCAAAAAAACTCTACTCTGTACTAGATTAATTTCCTTTGGAAATGGCTTCTATCCCAAGCAAAAGGATGCTGTATGCGTCAATTAATTGATGATACGGTTGAGGTTCTGTTAGACATGTGTTGAAGTTATGCTTGACATCAGTCATGATGTTAGAGGTAATCTATCTGCTGAAATATGTATTTATGTGTATACTTACAGTAGATTAAGAAATATAACCAATCAATAAATTAATAAATCAATCACACATTAAGAATTTCCCAATTTTCTATCCATTGCCTACTGTACCTCACCCCTGATTCATGTCGAGACAACTACGACTTCTGAAAGTCCCTAACTTCCTTCCTCTCTATCATTTTGCTTTGTTTCCTCTATTTACAAAACCCTGTCAGCTGTTTAAGCATATATCCCTCTTTTCCTCCTCTCTATCCCTCTCTTCCTCCTCTCTCTATTCTCCTCTTCCTCCTCTCTCTATCCCTCTCTTCCTCCTCTCTATCCCTCTCTTCCTCCTCTCTCTATCCCTCTTTTCCTCCTCTCTCTATCCCTCTCTTCCTCCTCTCTCTATCCCCCTCTTCCTCCTCTCTCTATCACTCTCTTCCTCCTCTCTCTATCCCTCTCTTCCTCCTCTCTCTATCCCTCTTCCTCCTCTCTCTATCCCTCTCTTCCTCCTCTCCTCTAATCCCTGTCTTCTCCGCTCTCATCCCTCCCTCCTCCTCTCTATCACTCTCTTCCTCCTCTCCTCATCACTCTCCTTCCTCCTCTCTCTATCACCTCTCTTCCTCCTCTCTCTATCCCTCCTTCCTCCTCTCTTCTATCCCTCTCTTCCTCATCTCTCTATCCCTCTCTTCTCCTCATCCTCTATCCCTCTCTCCTCCTCTCTATCACCCTCTCCTCCCTCTCTCTCTAGCACTCTCTTCCTCCTCTCTCTATCCCTCTCTTCCTCCTCTCTCTATCCCTCTCTTCCTCCTCTCTCTATCCCTCTCTTCCTCCTCTCTCTATCCCCCTCTTCCTCCTCTCTCTACCCCCTCTCTTCCTCCTCTCTCTATCACTCTCTTCCTCCTCTCTCTATCCCTCTCTTCCTCCTCTCTCTATCACTCTCTTCCTCCTCTCTCTATCCCTCTCTTCCTCCTCTCTCTATCACTCTCTTCCTCCTCTCTCTATCACTCTCTTCCTCCTCTCTCTATCCCTCTCTTCCTCCTCTCTCTAACCCTCTCTTCCTCCTCTCCTCCTTCTCTCTCGATCGCTCCTGTAAGTGCAGGTCCCTACCCTCATAGCGATCAAACCGTAGCAATGAAAGAATCTGCGACCCAAATGACACCCTATTCCCTTTTGTAGTGCGCGACTTCCATTTGGGACGCAGCCATTTGGGACGCAGCCAGAGTGTTTTTAAACCACTCCGCCAGCGAATGAATAAAGACTTTTGTTCACAGAGACGGTTATCTAAAACGTTCCAAAAAAGTTTAAGGTAAGAAATTAATTGGACCGACCAGCGGCTGAAACGATTCCCATAGTAGAGGGAAAATCTTGATTGGTGTTTGTGTGTTCGTATAAGGACATCTTACATTTTAGTTGAATGAGCTGTGGGTTAGTCGGGGTTAGCGTTGCTCTGCAGCTTTCATAGGAGTTGAAGTCATCAGATATAAGTTATGAAGTCGTCAGAAGTTATGAAGTCGTCAGATAGAAGTTATGAAGTAGGTTTTTTAGGCTTTGATTGCCTGCTAATCAGCTGCTTTAGCTGACATCTCACAGTCCAATCGTATGGATGGTTGAGAGAGAAATAGATCCATTACATTTACATTTAAGTCATTTAGCAGACGCTCTTATCCAGAGTGACTTACAAATTGGTGCATTCAACTTAGGATAGCCAGTGGGACAACCACCACTGGGGGAGGGGGGGTGTAGAATGATTACTGTTAGACTATTCCAGGTATTCCTTAAATAGGGAGGGTTTCAAGTGTCTCCGGAAGGTGGTCAGTGACTCTGCTGTCCTGGCGTCGTGGGGGAGCTTGTTCCACCATTGGCGTGCCAGAGCAGCGAATAGCTTTGACTGGGCTGAGCGGGAACTGTGCTTCCGTAGAGGTAGGGGGGCTAGCAGGCCAGGGGTGGATGAACGTAGTGCCCTCATTTAGGTGTAGGGTCTGATCAGAGCCTGAAGGTAAGGAGGTGCCGTTCCCCTCACAGCTGCGTAGGCAAGCACCATGGTTTTGTAGTAGATGCGAGCTTCAACTGGAAGCCAGTGGAGTGTGCGGAGGAGCAGGGTGACATGAGAGAACTTGGGAAGGTTGAACACCAGACGGGCTGCGTCATTCTGGATGAGTTGTAGGGGTTTAATGGCACAGGCAGGGAGCCCAGCCAACAGCGAGTTGCAGTAATCCAGACGGGAGATGACAAGTGCCCGGATTAGGAACTGTGCCGCTTTCTGTGTAAGGTAGGGTCGTACTCTGCGAATGTTGTAGAGCAGGAAGGACTGCCCGGATCACCACCTCAAGCTGAACCTCAGCAAGATGGAGCTGCTCTTCCTCCCATGGAAGGACTGCCCGCTCCATGATCTCGCCATCACGGTTGACAACTCCATTGTGTCCTCCTCCCAGAGTGCAGAACAACACCTCTTTGATGTTAGCGGAGAACGACAGGGTGTTGTCCAGGGTCACGCCAAGGTTTTTTGCACTCTGGGAGGAGGACACAATGGAGTTGTCAACCGTGATGGCGAGATCATGGAGCGGGCAGTCCTTCCCTGGGAGGAAGAGCAGCTCCGTCTTGCTGAGGTTCAGCTTGAGGTGGTGATCTGACATCCACACTGATATGTCTACCAGATGCAATTCGCCACCTGGTTATCAGAAGGGGAAAATGAGAAAATTAATTGTGTGTCGTCTGCATAGCAATGATAGGAGAGACCATGTGAGGATATGACAGAGCCAAGTGACTTGGTGTATAGAGAGAATAGGAGAGGGCCTAGAACTGAGCCCTGGGGGACACCAGTGGTGAGAGCACGTGGTGCGGAGAGACAGATTCTTGCCATGCCACCTGGTAGGAGCGACCTGTCAGGTAGGACGCAATCCAAGAGTGAGCAGCGCCGGAGATGCCCAACTCGGAGAGGGTGGAGAGGGTGGAGAGGAGGATCTGATGGTTCACAGTATCAAAGGCAGCAGATAGGTCTAGAAGGATGAGAGCAGAGGAGAGAGATTAGCTTTAGCAGTGCGGAGAGCCTCCGTGACACAGAGAAGAGCAGTCTCAGTTGAATGACCAGTCTTGAAACCTGACTGGTTTGGATCAAGAAGGTCATTCTGAGAGAGATAGCAGGAGAGTTGGCTAGAGACGGCACGCTGAAGAGTTTTGGAGAGAAAAGAAAGAAGGGATACTGGTCTGTAGTTGTTGACATCGGAGGGATCGAGTGTAGGTTTTTTGAGGAGGGGTGCAACTCTCTCTCTCTTGAAGACAGAAGGGACATAGCCAGAGGTCAAGGATGAGTTGATAAGCGAGGTGAGGTAAGGGAGAAGGTCTCCGGAAATGGTCTGGAGAAGAGAGGAGGGTATAGGGTCAAGCGGGCAGGTTGTTGGGCAGCCAGCCGTCACAAGTTACAAGATTTCATCTGGAGAGAGAGGGGAGAAAGAAGTCAAAGCATAGGGTAGGGCAGTGTGAGCAGGATCAGCGGTGTCATTTGACTTAATAAATGAGGACCTTCTTTTCAAAATGGTTGACGAAGTGATCCACAGAGAGGGAGGAGGGAGGGGGAGGAGGAGGAGGATTCAGCAGGGAGGAGAAGGTGGCAAAGAGCTTCCTTGGGTTAGAGGCAGAGGCTTGAAATTTAGAGTGGTAGAAAGTGGCTTTAGCAGCAGAAACAGAGGAAGAACATGTACAGAGGAGGGAGTGAAAAGATGACAGGTCCGCAGGGAGTCCATTAGAAGAATGGTGGTGGTGGGCACACACACACACACACACACACACACACGCACACACACACACACACACACACACACACACCACACACACACACACACACACACACACACACACAGACAAGATGAACACAGACAAGATGATGACGGCCAGGTGGGTGAGCTCATGTCAGATCTGACAACCAGTCCAAAGCACTGAGGGAGGAATCCTACCTTGAGATGTGTGGCTTCACACGATGACCTAATCGATCATATATTGATGTCAATGGAAGATTTGTGCAAAAAGTCAGGATTCAGGCCTGAGGGAGTAGTTCCTGTATCCCTCTCCTCATGTCAACATGGGTCAGCCTTCATACAGGAAGCTGCTGTGAACATTGATGCTTTAGAGAGAGAGAGTGATCTTGATGATTAACACAGCTCATGAGACTGTGTCGGCTGTTTCACACCCAGAGTTGCCATGCTGCCATTGAGTTGCTCTGGTAAACTTGATAAATGAGTCCTTTCAGAGTCTGAGGCAGTGTCCCAAATCTCACCCTACATGTCCCTACACTGCACTTATTTTGACCAGATCCCATAGAGCTCTGTACTGGAGATAGGTCACCCTAGTCCCTACACTGCACTTATTTTGACCAGGTTGCAATTTGGGACGCAGGCTGAGAGTTGGTGTTAGAACTTTGCGGTTTTGTGGTTGGATTTCACCTCGCAGGCAAACAGCGATTCAATTGCATCTCAACCTCTCTGATTCTGGGTCCTGTAGGAATACAGGAAGTAATCTGACTCTGGGTCCTGTAGGAATACAGGAAGTAATCTGACTCTGGGTCCTGTAGGAATACAGGAAGTAATCTGACTCTGGGTCCTGTAGGAATACAGGAAGTAATCTGACTCAGGGTCCTGTAGGAATAGAGGGAGTAATCTGACTCTGGGTCCTGTAGGAATACAGGAAGTAATCTGACTCTGGGTCCTGTAGGAATACAGGAAGTAATCTGACTCTGGGTCCTGTAGGAATACAATAAGTAATCTGAATTGAGCCTTTAGCTATCAGCAGTATGCCGGCGGCTAGCTCGTCCAAAAGGGACCTAGTCTCTCCCCAACGCAGTGACCCAGCTGGAGTATGAAAGCACCAAGCACCAAGCCGTTGCCTTCTAATCCAGACCTAGGATTCCTATTAACACACTAACTACTGAGTAACAAGGATTTCTGAACACAAATGTCTGTTGGATTTTGGTTTTTGATCACGTTTATGCTTTTCTTTAGGGAATAATATGGAAAGAATATCTTGTGATTCAGGCCATCCAAGAGATAGCCTCCACAGAGAGCCCATGTCTTATATATCAGTTAAAAACAGAAAACACCTGAAAGTGAAAGTACTTTTGTTTTTACAGAGGTAGTCTTACGTCATCCATTTTTCCAGGCAGGTTCTCTCATCAGGTACAAACAGGCTACACACACACACACACACACACACACAAACACACGCACACACACAGACGAACACACACACGTAGGCCTGCCTCATCCATTCTCTATTCAGGTGCCAGGCAGGTGTGAGACCAGATCATTATTATGGATGAAACATGGGCAGTAATGGGTGAAATGGATGGTACCTGGAACTGATGCATAAAAGAGAAGACTACAGTCATACATACTGTAGACAACCCAAAACCTGTCCAGTCATACTGTAGACAAACCAAAACCTGTCCAGTCATACTGTAGACAAACCAAAACCTGTCCAGTCATACTCTAGACAAACCAAAACCTGTCCAGTCATACTCTAGACAAACCAAAACCTGTCCAGTCATACTCTAGACAAACCAAAACCTGTCCAGTCATACTCTAGACAAACCAAAATGTCACGGTTTCGGCCGAGACTGCTCCTCTTCCTGGTTCGGGCAGGCTTCGGCGAGCGCCGTCCCCGGAGTACTAGCTGCCACCGCTCTATGTTTCTGCAGTCGATTGCTTTTGTCTGTCTGTATCACCTGTGGCCATTTGTGTGTTGATTGCGTGCCCTATAAGTTCCTTGTTTTGTGTTAGTATTATTGTGTGTTGTTTTTCACTGTCATGCTGTTCGGAGCTACGTGTTTGCACTCTGTTTGTGTTATGTTTAGTGTTTACGCGTGTATGCGTAATTCTCCCTCGCCTCTTGTTTTGTCGAGGTCGTGTTACTTTTGGACAGTCGACTTTGGATTATTAAAGTCTGTTGGACTTAACCTCTGTGTCCTGCGCCAGACTCCTCCACCACATCCACATCGGTTCCCTTCTGACAGAACAACACACCAACATGGAGTCAGCAGGAACATCGGCGGCACCCGAATCCCTGGAATACCGGATCAACTACCAGGACACCATGATCCGGCAACTCGGGGCCGCCATGGAGGATGTGTCCAACACTCTGCGCCGGTTGGTGAATAGAGAGGTGCTCACGCACTCTCACAACATCCCATCACCAACGGCCAGTCCTCCTCTCTCAGCACCGGAACCCAGTGGCATTCGGCTCTCGCTCCCGAGGGCATATGACGGTTCTGCAGCCGGGTGTCAGGGATTTCTCCTGCAGGTGGAACTTTACCTGGCCACCATACACCCGTCGCCCTCGGGATACGAGAGCGTCTCCGCCCTCATCTCCTGTCTATCCGGCAAGGCGTTGGAGTGGGCCAACGCCGAATGGAGGGGAATAGACGCCGCAACCATCACCTACGCGGAGTTTTCCCGGAGCGTCTGTTCCACCTCCGACAGGAGAAGAGGAGCGCACAGGAGTTCGCACTGGAGTTCCGGACACTAGCAGCGGATGCGGGGTGGAATGAGAGGGCCCTCATCGACCACTACCGGTGTAGCCTACGAGAGGACGTTCGTCGTGAGCTGGCCTGCAGGGACACCAACCTGTCGTTTGACCAGTTGGTGGACATTTCCATCCGTCTAGACACCCTGCTGGCTACCCGCGGACGTCCCGAGTGGGGGTCGTCCATTCCGCCCTCCAGCACCTCCGAGCCTATTCCCATGGAGCTCGGGGGTGCTGGCGCTAGAGAGAGGAGGAGAGGTAACCCGAGGGGGGCCATCCCCTGCACCACCTGTGGTCGTGGAGGACACACCGCGGCCAGGTGCTGTGGAGGGTCTCCTGGGAGAGGTGACAACAGGCCACGCACTGGGGAGTCATTTCAGGTGAGCAGGCGCCCCACTTACCCAGAGCTTTCTGTTGGTCACATGAGTATTCCTGTGAAATTTCCACAGGTGGCACCTCATTCCCAGCATAAGGCGCTAGTAGATTCAGGCGCAGCTGGGAACTTTATTGATCGGGCATTTTGTTGTAGGTTAGGAATTCCCCTTCGGCCGGTAGAAGCTCCATTTCCTGTCCACGCATTAGACAGCCGGCCGTTGGGGTCGGGTCTGATCAGGGAAGTCACAGCACCACTGACGATGACGACGCAGGGGGGTCATGAGGAGATCATTCAGTTTTATCTGATTGACTCTCCTGCGTACCCCGTGGTGTTGGGCCTTCCCTGGTTAAGCACCCATGATCCTACCATAGCGTGGCAACAGAGAGCTCTTATGGAGTGGTCTACCCAGTGTGTAGGGAGATGTTTAGGTGTTTCCGTAGGGGCGACCTCGGTAGAGAGTCCGAACCAAGTGCCCGCACTGCGCATTCCCCCTGAGTATGAGGATTTAGCACTTGTGTTTAGCAAATCGAGGGCAACACGGCTACCTCCTCATAGACAGGGGGACTGTGCGATAAATCTCCAAACAGGAGCGGCTCTGCCACGGAGTCATGTGTATCCCCTGTCTCAAGAGGAGACAGCGGCTATGGAGACTTACATAGCCGAGTCCTTGGCACAGGGATACATACGGTCCTCTACTTCCCCGGTCTCCTCGAGTTTCTTCTTTGTGAAGAAGAAGGACGGGGGATTGCGCCCGTGTATTGATTACCGGAGTCTCAATCAGATCACAGTTAAATACAGCTACCCCACTTCCACTGATTGCGACGATGACGGAGTCATTACGCGGAGCGCGGTTCTTCACAAAGTTGGATCTCAGGAGCGCTTACAATCTGGTGCGCATTAGGGAGGGGGATGAATGGAAAACAGCATTTAGTACCACCTCGGGTCATTACGAGTATCTCGTCATGCCATACGGGTTAATGAATGCTCCTTCAGTCTTCCAATCCTTTGTTGACGAGATTTTCCGGGACATGCATGGGCAGGGTGTAGTAGTTTACATCGACGACATCCTAGTGTATTCTTCTACACGAGCCGAGCATGTAGCCCAGGTGCGTCGAGTGTTGAGAAGACTGTTGGAGCATGACCTGTATGTCAAGGCAGAGAAATGCCTGTTCTTCCAGGAGTCCGTCTCCTTTTTGGGTTATCGGTTGTCTGCGTCTGGCGTGGAGATAGAGGTAGACCGGGTATCGGCCGTGCGTAATTGGCAAACTCCAACCACTGTAAAAGAGGTGCAGCAGTTCTTGGGTTTTGCTAATTACTACCGGAGGTTTATTCAGGGTTTTGGACAGGTTGCAGCTCCCATTACGTCCCTGCTAAAGGGGGGTCCGGTTCGTTTGCAGTGGTCGGCTGAGGCGGACAGGGCATTTGTCAAACTAAAGAACCTGTTCACCTCGGCCCCTGTGCTGGCGCATCCGGATCCCTCTTTACCCTTCCAAGTAGAGGTAGACGCTTCCGAGACCGGTATTGGGGCAGTTCTGTCACAACGGTCCGGCACGCCACCTAAACTCCGCCCCTGTGCGTTCTACTCTAAGAAGCTCAGCTCGGCGGAGCGTAATTATGATGTTGGGGACAGGGAGCTGTTAGCCGTAGTCCAGGCCCTAAAGGTGTGGAGGCATTGGCTTGAGGGGGCTCAACACCCTTTCCTCATTCTGACTGATCACCGTAACCTGGAGTACATCCGGGCAGCTAGGAGATTGAACCCTCGTCAGGCTAGGTGGAACATGTTCCTAACCCGGTTCGTTTTTAAGATCACATACATCCCTGGGTCCCAGAATGGTAAGGCAGACGCCCTGTCCCGGCGGTATGACACAGAGGAGAGGTCCAACGAGCCTACTTCCATATTGCCGGAGTCTTGTTTGGTGGCTCCGGTGGTATGGGAGGTCGATGCGGAAATCGAGCGGGCACTGCGTACCGACCCTACTCCCCCCGAGTGTCCTGTGGGGCGGACGTACGTTCCGCTCGAGATTCGTGATCGACTGATTTATTGGGCTCATACATCACCCTCCTCTGGACATCCAAGTATTGGCCGGACCGTGCACTGTCTTAGCATGAAATACTGGTGGCCAACGTTAGCCAGGGATGTGAGGGTTTATGTCTCCTCCTGCTCGGTGTGTGCCCAGTGTAAGGCGCCTAGACATTTGCCCAGGGGTAAGCTACACCCCCTGCCCGTTCCACAACGACCATGGTCCCACCTATCGGTGGATTTCGTAACCGATCTCCCCCCCTCCCAGGGGAATACCACTATTTTGGTCGTTGTGGATCGGTTTTCTAAGGCCTGTCGTCTCCTTCCCATGCCGGGTCTCCCTACTGCCCTACAAACCGCTGAGGCCCTATTTACCCATGTGTTCCGGCACTATGGGGTCCCCGAGGATATAGTGTCTGACCGAGGTCCCCAGTTCACCTCCAGAGTTTGGGGGGCGTTCATGGAACGGTTGGGGGTCTCGGTAAGCCTTACCTCGGGGCACCACCCAGAGAGCAATGGGCAGGTGGAACGTGTCAACCAGGATGTGGGTAGGTTTTTGAGGTCCTATTGCCGGGACCGGCCGGAGGAGTGGTCTAGGTTCATCCCCTGGGCAGAGATGGCCCAGAACTCTCTCCGCCACTCCTCCACCAATTTAACACCTTTCCAGTGTGTTTTAGGCTATCAGCCGGTCCTGGCACCATGGCACGAGAGCCAGATCGAGGCTCCTGCGGTGGACGAGTGGATTCGGCGCTCGGAGGAGACGTGGGATGCTGCCCATGTCCATCTGCAGCGTGCCATCCGTCAACAAAAGGCGAGCGCCGACCGCCACCGCAGTGAGGGACCGGTGTACGCACCGGGAGATCGAGTCTGGCTCTCGACTCGAAACCTGCCCCTCCGCCTGCCCTGCCGGAAGCTGGGTCGGCGGTTTGTGGGGCCCTTCAAAGTCCTGAGAAGATTGAACGAGGTGTGTTACAGGTTACAACTGCCTATAGAGTATAAAAATATTAACCCCTCGTTCCATGTGTCTCTTCTCAGGCCGGTGGTAGCTGGCTCACTCCAAGAAGATAGGATAAGAGAGACCCCTCCGCCCCCTTTGGACATCGAGGGGGCCCCGGCGTACCGGGTCCGGACCATCTTGGACTCGAGGCGCCGGAGGAGTGGTCTCCAGTATCTCGTGGAGTGGGAGGGGTACGGTCCGGAGGAACGGTGCTGGGTACCCAGGAGGGACATACTCGATCCATCCCTCCTGACTGAGTTTCACCATGGGCATCCCACGCGCCCGGGTCCGCGTCCTCCTGGCCGTCCCCGAGGCCGGGGTCGGCGCACGGCTGGAGCCGCACGTCAAGGGGGGGGTACTGTCACGGTTTAGGCCGAGACTGCTCCTCCTCCTGGTTCGGGCAGGCTTCGGCGAGCGCCGTCCCCGGAGTACTAGCTGCCACCGCTCTATGTTTCTGCAGTCGATTGCTTTTGTCTGTCTGTATCACCTGTGGCCATTTGTGTGTTGATTGCGTGCCCTATAAGTTCCTTGTTTTGTGTTAGTATTATTGTGTGTTGTTTTTCACTGTCATGCTGTTCGGAGCTACGTGTTTGCACTCTGTTTGTGTTATGTTTAGTGTTTACGCGTGTATGCGTAATTCTCCCTCGCCTCTTGTTTTGTCGAGGTCGTGTTACTTTTGGACAGTCGACTTTGGATTATTAAAGTCTGTTGGACTTAACCTCTGTGTCCTGCGCCTGACTCCTCCACCACATCCACATCGGTTCCCTTCTGACACAAAACCTGTCCAGTCATACTCTAGACAACCCTAAACCTGTCCAGTCATACTGGGGACTAGAACATTCCTTGGCGCTTTCAATTTCATAATCAGCTGTCTGCGTGCGTGTGAAATGTGCGTGTGAGCAGAGACAGGATTCCTTGGTGCTATGACATTGATAATCACTTTGACCGAGCAGCTTCCATTGTGTATGGTCGTGGCTATTTCCACTGCAGAGGAACAATCAACGCAGACTTTTTCTCAGCCAAGAAAGATGAGCACAAAGATGACAGCTTACTTCTATACCTTTTCAGAAGTAATGTCAATCGATAGAGGTGAGAAACGATCATTTAACGACAGAAAACGGATGCATGGTACTGTATCTGTATTCTCCATCTAGTTGCTGTGCCATGCAGCTGTAATTACAGAGTAGCGTTGTGCCTTTTTACCTGGTCGTAGTGTTCACCGATTAACCGAAATGTCACTTATTTTTTTTCAGTTTTTAAACAACTAATTGACTGATGTTGGTTCAATTATTTGAAAACCGTTTTGTTCGTGTTTTTTTTTTTCTTCTCTCCATTCGCACGCTGCACAGTTTCTCTAGAGATTAATCAGATCAAGCCCGAACTGTGCGATGTAGTAGGGAGTTGTAGTTTCCAACGCGTAGTTTAGCGCATTAAAACGTGGTAATTAACCACAATGACCATAATCCATTGCGTATCTACTTGTCCGGTCTGTGTTTGTTTTAGGCCTGCTACGGAAGAGACAGAAGACTGCACAACGGTGAGGGGATATAGAGGGCAGCTGTTGCTTGGCGAGGTATCTCTACCTGAAAATACATGATCTAAGTGATTGATAGTTGGTATTCAACAGTCATAAAAGTATGCCTTACTTTGAAGAATAACTAAAATAGTGATTTTGTCAGACAGCAGCTCTATAGAGATGAGATGACTTAGAATGAAATAATAAAGTCGTCAAATAAAACAAATGTAATATACACAACAACTGAAATATAAAGTAAAGTAATGTGAATAACTGACGGTTAATAAGTGATAAGCAGTAATCGGCAGTCACAACCATCATGGGACTTGTATTAATTGTTTTATTGTGTGCTGTTACAGCATTCAACCCACATAATGCATAGTGCATTTAATGTTAAAAATTTTTTTTTAGAAAAACTGTGTGGTTGTTTTTTTACGAACCGAAACCGAACCTGCCTCAAAAAGCACTAATAACTCAGCACTACCTGGTCACTACTTATTTGAGCGTAATCCATAACTTTTGTGACACACATCCACCCACCTACAGCGGCTTGCGAAAGTATTCACCCCCCTTGGCATTTTTCCTATTTTGTTGCCTTACAACCTGGAATTAAAATAGATTTTGGGGGGGTTTGTATCATTTGATTTACACAACATGCCTACCACTTTGAAGATGTAAAATATTTTTTCTTGTGAAACAAACAACAAATAAGACAAAAAAAACTGAAAACTTGAGCGTGCATAACTATTCACCCCCCCAAAGTCAATACATTGTAGAGCCACCTTTTGCAGCAATTACAGCTGCAAGTCTCTTGGGGTATGTCTCTATAAGCTTGGCACATCTAGCCACTGGGAGTTTTGCCCATTCTTCAAGGCAAAACTGCTCCACCTCCTTGAAGTTGGATGGGTTCCGCTGGTGTACAGCAATCTTTAAGTCATACCACAGATTCTCAATTGGATTGAGGTCTGGGCTTTGACTAGGCCATTCCAAGACATTTAAATGTTTCCCCTTAAACACTTGAGTGTTGCTTTAGCAGTATGCTTAGTGTCATTGTCCTGCTGGAAGGTGAACCTCCATCCCAGTCTCAATTCTATGGAAGACTAAAACAGGTTTCCCTCAAGAATTTCCCTGTATTTAGCGCCATCCATCATTCCTTCAATTCTGACCAGTTTCCCAGTCCCTGCCGATGAAAAACATCCCCACAGCATGATGCTGCCACCACCATGCTTCACTGTGGGGATGGTGTTCTCGGGGTGATGAGAGGTGTTGGGTTTGCGCCAGACATAGCGTATTCCTTGATGGCCAAAAAGCTCAATTTTAGTCTCATCTGACCAGAGTAGCTTCTTCCATATGTTTGGGGAGTCTCCCACATGCCTTTTGGCGAACACCAAACGTGTTTGCTTATTTTTTCTTTAAGCAATGGCTTTTTTTTCTGGCCACTCTTCCGTAAAGCCCAGCTCTGTGGAGTGTATGGCTTAAAGTGGTCCTATGGACAGACACTCCAATCTCCACTGTGGAGCAGCTCCTTCAGGGTTATCTTTGGTCTCTTTTTTGCCTCTCTGATGAATGCCCTCCTTGCCTGGTCCGTGAGTTTTGGTGGGCGGCCCTCTCTTGGCAGGTTTGTTGTGGTGGCATATTATTTCAATTTTTTTTAATAATGGATTTAATGGTGCTCCGTGGGATGTTCAAAGTTTCTGATATTTTTTTATAACCCAACCCTGATCTGAACTTCTCCACAACTTTGTCCCTGACCAGTTTGGAGAGCTCGCTGGTCTTCATGGTGCCGCTTGCTTGGTGGTGCCCCTTGCTTAGTGGTGTTGCAGATTCTGGGACCTTTCAGAACAGGTGTATGTATACTGAGATCATGTGACACTTAGATTGCACACAGGTGGACTTTATTTAACTAATTATGTGACTTCTGAAGTTAATTGGTTGCACCAGATCTAATTTAGGGGCTTCATAGCAAAGGGGGTGAATACATCTGCACTCACCACATTTCCGTTATTTATTTTTTAGAATTTCTTGAAACAAGTTATTTTTTTCATTCCACTTCACCAATTTTTGTGTATGTCCATTACATGAAATCCAAATAAAAATCCATTTAAATTACAGTTTGTAATGAAACAAAATAGGAAAAACACCAAGGGGGATGAATACTTTTGCAAGGCACTGCTCACTGAGTGTACAAAATATTAGGAATGCCTTCCTAATATTTAGTTGCACCCCCTTTTCCCCTCAGAAAAGCCTAAATTCAGACTCTACAAGGTGTTGAAAGCATTCCACAGGGATGTTGGCCCATGTTGACTCCAATGCTTCCCACAGTTGTGTCAAGTTGGCTGGATGTCCTTTGGGTTGTGGACCATTCTTGATACACACAAGAAACTGTTGAGCATGAAAAACCCAGCAGCGTTGCAGTTCTTGACACTCTCAAACCAGTGCGCCTGAAGTGGATTTATATTTACATTTACATTTTAGTCATTTAGCAGACATTCTTATCCAGAGCGACTTACAATTAGTGAGTGCATACATTTTCTATTTTTTGTATTTATCAAGTGACATCAATAAGGGATCATAGCTTTCACCTGGATTCACCTGGTCAGTCTATGACATGGAAAGAGCAGGTGTTCCTAATGTTTGTACACTCAGTGTATATCTATTATGACAGGAACACTTCGGAAATTGACGTTTCTCCTCCTGAATATGGTGCAACGCAATAACGGGACCTCTCAGTCACCATGGTCAGTGCTTAGACAGGAAAACGAATAACAAAATCCAGAAGGGATGAATGGGGTCCGCTTGTACGAACTGCGCTGTTGGGGAGTGTTGTACTAACTGTACTGGGGAGTGTTGTACTAACTGAGCTGGGGAGTGTTGTACTAACTGCACTGGGGAGTGTTGTACTAACTGAGCTGGGGAGTGTTGTACTAACTGAGCTGGGGAGTGTTGTACTAACTGCACTGGGAACTGTTGTACTAACTGAGCTGGGGAGTGTTGTACTAACTGAGCTGGGGAGTGTTGTACTAACTGAGCTGGGGAGTGTTGTACTAACTGCACTGGGGAGTGTTGTACTAACTGAGCTGGGGAGTGTTGTACTAACTGAGCTGGGGAGTGTTGTACTAACTGAGCTGGGGAGTGTTGTACTAACTTTACTGGGGAGTGTTGTACTAACTGAGCTGGGGAGTGTTGTACTAACTGAGCTGGGGAGTGTTGTACTAACTGAGCTGGGGAGTGTTGTACTAACTGCACTGGGGAGTGTTATACTAACTGAGCTGGGGAGTGTTGTACTAACTGCGCTGGGGAGTGTTGTACTAACTGAGCTGGGGAGTGTTGTACTAACTGCACTGGGGAGTGTTGTACTAACTGAGCTGGGGAGTGTTATACTAACTGCACTGGGGAGTGTTGTACGAACTGAGCTGGGGAGTGTTGTAAGAACTGCACTGGGGAGTGTTGTACTAACTGAGCTGGGGAGTGTTATACTAACTGAGCTGGGGAGTGTTGTACTAACTGAGCTGGGGAGTGTTGTACTAACTGAGCTGGGGAGTGTTATACTAACTGAGCTGGGGAGTGTTGTACTAACTGAGCTGGGGAGTGTTGTACTAACTGAGCTGGAGAGTGTTGTACTAACTGAGCTGGGGAGTGTTGTACTAACTGAGCTGGGGACTTTCTCATTTCAACACCTCAACTGAGTGTCAACATTTTAATAAGTTTGTGTTACTGTCAAATATAACCTTTTTGGATGTATGTATCACATGTGTGAGGGTGTGTGTATAGTCTATATGTGTGTGAAAGAGAGTTTGTGTGTGTGTGTGTGTTTGTGAGTGCGTTGCTTTCCCTCCCAAACTCTCACAGACAGACATATCAGAGAAGAGCCCCAATCGTCACCACAGCAGTGTTGTCCTGAGGCCTCCTGCCTCCTGCCTCCTGCTTCCTGCCTCCTGCCTCCGCTAGACCCTGATCATATTACACACAGAGTTAGCGTTAGTGCTCCGGAGTCCCACAGGCTACAGGGGAGAGAGCCATGATCAGGCCCCACAGCCCAGGCGCCGAACTGGGGATGAAGATTGGTTTAGCAGGGGGGGAGGGTTGGAGAGGAGCTGGAGGTCTGTGGAGACGCATACTGTAGATAGGTGGGTGGGAGCTGACTTATGGAAGAGAATGAGCTTTGGCGTCATGGTTCTCTCAGACGATCCCAAGCACATGAATATTCAACTTTGCATTTTCTTTCTTCATCTTTTCTCCTCCCTCGTTCCATTCTTCTCCTCTGTCTGTCTCTTACATATTTCTTCTTTCTCTCTCTCTGTTTCTCTTTCTCTTTGTCTCATCTTCTCTTTCTTCTCTTCTCTTTCCTAGGACACAGTGCCCATCTCTTTCATAGGACACAGTGCCTTTCTCCTTCCTAGGACACAGTGCCCATCTCTTTCCCAGGACACATTTCCCATCTCTTTCCTAGGACACAGTGTCCATCTCTTTCCTAGGACACAGTGTCCATTTCTTTCGTAGGACATAGTGCCCTTCTCTTTCCTAGGACACAGTGCCCATCTCTTTCATAGGACACAGTGTCCATCTCTTTCCTAGGACATAGTGCCCTTCTCTTTCCTAGGACACAGTGCCAATCTCTTTCCTAGGACACAGTGCCCATCTCTTTCCTAGGACAGAGTGCCCAGCTCTTTCCTAGGACACTGTGCCCATCTCTTTCCCAGGACACATTTCCCATCTCTTTCCTAGGACACAGTGTCCATCTATTTCCTAGGACACAGTGTCCATCTCTTTTTTAGGATACAGTGCTCTTCTCTTTCCTAGGATACAGTGCCCATCTCTTTCCTAGGACACAGTGCCCATCTCTTTAGTAGGACACAGTGCCCATCTCCTTCCTAGGACACATTGTCCATCTCTTTCCTAGGACACAGTGTCCGTCTCTTTCCTAGGACACAGTGCCCATCTCTTTTTCCTAGGACACGATGCCCAACTCTTTCCTAGGACACAGTGCCTATCTCTTTCCTAGGACACAGTGCCCTTGTCTTTCCTAAGACACAGTGCCCTTGTCTTTCCTAAGACACAGTGCCCTTCTCTTTCCTAATACACAGTGCCCATCTCTTTCCTAGGACACATTGCCCTTCTATTTCCTAGGACAAAGTGCCCATCTTTTTCCTAGGACACAGTGCCCATCTCTTTCCTAGGACACAGTGTCCATATCTTTTCTAGGACACAGTGCCCATCTCTTTCGTAGGACACAGTGTCCATCTCTTTCCTAGGACACAGTGTCCATTTCTTTCGTAGGACATAGTGCCCTTCTCTTTCCTAGGACACAGTGCCCATCTCTTTCATAGGACACAGTGTCCATCTCTTTCCTAGGACATAGTGCCCTTCTCTTTCCTAGGACACAGTGTCCATCTCTTTCCTAGGACACAGTGTCCATCTCTTTCCTAGGACAGAGTGCCCAGCTCTTTCCTAGGACACTGTGCCCATCTCTTTCCCAGGACACATTTCCCATCTCTTTCCTAGGACACAGTGTCCATCTATTTCCTAGGACACAGTGTCCATCTCTTTTTTAGGATACAGTGCTCTTCTCTTTCCTAGGATACAGTGCCCATCTCTTTCCTAGGACACAGTGCCCATCTCTTTAGTAGGACACAGTGCCCATCTCCTTCCTAGGACACATTGTCCATCTCTTTCCTAGGACACAGTGTCCGTCTCTTTCCTAGGACACAGTGCCCATCTCTTTTTCCTAGGACACGATGCCCATCTCTTTCCTAGGACACAGTGCCTATCTCTTTCCTAGGACACAGTGCCCTTGTCTTTCCTAAGACACAGTGCCCTTGTCTTTCCTAAGACACAGTGCCCTTCTCTTTCCTAAGACACAGTGCCCATCTCTTTCCTAGGACACATTGCCCTTCTATTTCCTAGGACAAAGTGCCCATCTTTTTCCTAGGACACAGTGCCCATCTCTTTCCTAGGACACAGTGTCCATATCTTTTCTAGGACACAGTGCCCATCTCTTTCGTAGGACACAGTGTCCATCTCTTTCCTAGGACACAGTGTCCATATCTTTTCTAGGACAAAGTGCCCATCTCTATCCTAGGACACAGTGTCCATCTCTTTCCTAGGACACAGTGTCCATATCTTTTCTAGGACAAAGTGCCCATCTCTATCCTAGGACGCAGTGTCCATCTCTTTCCTAGGACACAGTGTCCATCTCTTTCCTAGGACACAGTGTCCATCTCTTTCCTAGGACACATTGCCCTTCTCTTTCCTAGGACACAGTGCCCTTCTCTTTCGTAGGACACAGTGCCCTTCTTTTTCCTAGGACACAGTGCCCTTCTCTTTCCTAGGACACAGTGTCCATCTATTTCCTAGGACACAGTGCCCATGTCTTTCCTAGGACACAGCACTCTTCTCTTTCCTAGGACACAGTGCCCTTCTCTTTCCTAGGACACAGCGCCCATCTCTTTCCTCGGACACAGTGCCCTCCACTCTGCCCACGTTTGAAGTGCATTCGCCGTGTCCAAAACTCCGGAGGGTTCTTCTGCAGTGTCACAGAGATACTAGGTACATAGGGTAAACAACACACACACACACACACACACACACACACACACACACACACACACACACACACACCATCCAAACAATTCAATCAGCAATGCAATCATCCAGTCAATTGAAACTATCTCTCTGTGGAAAATGTTTGCATCTTTCCAGATAAAAGATAACCTCAAGGGAAAAACACAATAAAAAAATTAAAAAATCTCATTCTTTGTTTTTCTTGGCTTTCAGCTATCTCTCTTCCCCCTTACCCCCCCCCCCCCCCCCCTCTCTCTCTCTCTCTCTCTCTCTCTCTCTCTCTTTCTCTCTCTTTCTCCCTCTCTCTGTCTCTCTCTTTGTCTCTCTCTCTGTCTCTCTCTCTCTCGCTCTCGCTCTCTCTCCCTCTTTCGCTCTCTCTGATTCTCTCTCAATTCAGTTTAATATAAGGGCTTTATTGGCATGGGAAACACATGTTAACATTGCCAAAGCAAGTGAAGTAGATAGTAAACAAAAGTGAAATAAACAATAACAATTTATAGTAAACATTACACTCAGAAGTTCCAAAAGAATAAAGACATTTCAAATGTCATATTATGCATATATACAGTGTTGTAACAAAGTGCAAATAGTTAAAGTACAAATGGGAAAATCAATCAACATAAATATGGGTTGTATTTACAATGGTGTTTGCCCTTTTCTTGTGGCAACAGGTCACTTATTTTGCTGCTGTGATTGCACACTGTGGTATTTCTAATAATAGATATGGGAGTTTATGAAAAATTGAATTCTTTGTGGGTCTGTGTAATCTGAGGGAAATATGTGTTTCTAATATGGTCATACATTTGGCAGGAGGTTAGGAAGTGCAGCTCAGTTTCCACCTCATTTTGTGGACAGTGTGCACATAGCCTGTCGTTCTCAATAGCAAAGCTATGCTCATTGAGTCTGTACATAGTCAAAGCTTTCCTTAAGTTTGGGTCAGTCACAGTGGTCAGTTATTCTGCCACTGTGTACTCTCTGTTTATGGCCAAATAGAATTCTAGTTTGCGCAGTTTTTTTGTTAATTCTTTCCAATGTGTTAAGTAATTATCTTTCTGTTTTCTCATAATTTGGTACGTTCTAATTGTGTTGCTGTCCTTGGGGCTTGTGGGGTCTGTTTGTGTTTGTGAACAGAGCCCCAGGACCAGCCCCAGGATGGTGATGGCTTTGTTATGGAAGGTTTGGGAATCGCTTCCTTTTAGGTGGTTGTAGAATTTAACGGCTCTTTTCTGGATTGGGATAATTAGTGGGTGTTGGCCTAATTCTGCTCTGCATGCATTATTTGGTGTTTTACGTTGTACAGGAAGGATATTTTTTTTCAATTTGGTGTTTGTCCCATTTAGTGAAATCTTTTTTGTATTTATTTTGTTATTTTTGGGGGGTAGATCAGCTTTAATATTACAGATAGATTGTAACTTCCATCAATGTAAATGTCTGCATCACTTCCAATCCCCCATAAGTTTTTTTCCGCAAATATAAATATATATATATGTACATATACAAAAAGTTGAAGTCGGAAGTTTACATACACTTAGGTTGGAGTCATTAAAACTAGTTTTTCAACCACTCCACAAATTTCTTGTTTACAAACTATTGTTTTGGCAAGTCGGTTAGGACAGTAATTTTTCCAACAATTGTTTACAGACAGATTATTTCAATTATAATTCACTGTCTCAAAATTCCAGTGGGTCAGAAGTTTACATACACTAAGTTGACTGTGCCTTTAAACAGCTTTGAAAATTCCATCAAATGATGTCATGGCTTTAGAAGCTTCTGATATGCTAATTGACATAATTTGAGTCAATTGGACGTGTACCTGTGGATGCATTTCAAGGCCTACTGTGACGAATACTGAGGATACGAAGAGGCAGGACGCAGACGCAGAAATTAACAAGGTCAAGGTTTACTCAAACAATGACAAAGAGAATTAACAAAGATAGAGTACATGACACGAAGCAAAACAATCACACACAACATCCTACAGAACAGTCCAGGGCTAAATAGGGGTGGTGATGAGATGATGAGGTGCAGGTGCGCTGGAGGTGATTTGGGTGCGTTGGGTTTCCATTCCGGTGTTGCCGAGGTGATGCGCTCAGACCGGTGGCTCAGTAGACCGGCAAATCAGAGCGCCGGAGGGGAGCAATGGGAGGAGACGTGACACCTACCTTCAAACTCAGTACCACTTTGCTTGACATCATGGGAAAATCAAAAGAAATCAGCCAAGACCTCAGAAAAAATATTGTAGACCTCCACAAGTCTGGTTCATCCTTGGGAGCAATTTCCAAATGCCTGAAGATACCATGTTCATCTGTACAAACAATAATACGCAACTATAAACATCATGGGACCACGCAGCCGTCACACCACTCAGCAAGGAGCCGCGTTCTGTCTCCTTGCTAAAACAAGTCCTATATTGACATAACCTGAAAGGCCGCTCAGCAAGGAAGAAGCCACTGCTCCAAAACCGCCATAAAAAAGCCAGACTACGGTTTGCAACTGCACATGGGGACAAAGATCATACTTTTTGGAGAAATGTCCTCTGGTCTGATGAAACAAAAATAGAACTGTTTGGCCATAATGACCATCGTTATGTTTGGAGGAAAAAGGGGAACGGGGAAGGCTTGCAAGCCGAAGAACACCATACCAACTGTGAAGCACGGGGGTGGCTGCATCATTCTGTGGGGGTGCTTTGCTGCAGGAGGGACTAGTGCACTTCACAAAATAGATGGCATCATGAGGAAGGAAAATTATGTGGATATATTGAAGCAACATCTGAAGACCTCAGTCAGGAAGTTAAAGCTTGGTCGCTAATGGGTCTTCCAAATGAACAATGACCCCAAGCATACTTCCAAAGTTGTGGCAAAATGGCTTAAGGACAACCAAGTCAAGGTATTGGAGTGGCCAATGCAAAGCCCTGACCTGAATCCTATAGAAAATGTGTGGGCAGACTTAAAAAGCGTGTGCGAGCAAGGAGGTCTACAAACCTGACTCAGTTACACCAGCTCTGTCAGGAGGAAGGGGCCAAAATTCACCCAACTTATTGTGGGAAGCTTGTGGAAGGCTACCCGAAACGTTTGACCCAAGTTAAACAAGTTAAAGGCAATGCTACCAAATACTAATTGAGTGTATGTAAACTTCTGACCCACTGGGAATGTATGAAAAAAATAAAGCTTAAAAAATC